>JAPEVW010000060.1:392500-415000 GCA_027921565.1 Artemia sinica | reverse complement strand
TATTGAAAGCAATTTACCTTTTCGTATTTTCATATGTATATATAGGGATTTTTGTCAGGAACCATAATGCCATGTTCTACTGATTTTTTTTTTTACCAGTCCTAAATTTGAATGCTACTCTTTATGAAACCTGGTTAATATATATATATATATATATATATATATATATATATATATATATATATATATATATATATATATATATATATATATATATATATATATATATATATAATATATATATATATATATATATATAATATATATATATAATATATATATATATATATATATATATATATATATATATATATATATATATATATATATATATATATATATATATATATATATATATATATATATATATATATATATATATATCCAGATCCACATTTGTAACGAATGCTACAGAAAATATGGAAATGGGTCTTTCCAGTGTTCTAAATGTAGTGCTTGGTTGCACCCTGCTTGTGCTTGCATAACAAAAATTAATCGCCTTAAAAACCCTAATTGGCTTTGCGTACAATAACAAGCGTCAATGGTTGAAAATGACGAGATTAATATCATCGATAATCAACCAGAAGTGGTCCAATCAATCGAGGCTGCAAAATCCCAACTTATTTCTAATGAAGAAAATTCAACTATCTCCAAAAAAGATCAACTTGAAGTGATCCTTCGAAGTGGTATTAAAAATTCCCCTGCTGCACCTTGTGTTTTAAGTAATTTCAACAATTGTTCTGCTGGATCGATTGATTCTGCAAAAATAACCACCACCCATCCATCTCAAATTACCCTACATATCACTTGTTCCAGTAAAAATGGATCGACACATAATGCAGAAACGGCCAGTGTCTTCAAGCCCCATACCTGTGAAGATTGCCTAAAAAATAACGCAGATATCGTCAATCTCAGGGAACGGATTATTAATCTCGAATTTCTTTATGATAGCCTATCTGATCTTTACGAGCACCAGAAAAGTGATCTTTTCAAGGACAATGAAATTGTGGTGACGCTTTCTAATTATCTCAATTCGGAATTTAGTAAAAATATTAAGACGCAAATACAAAAGTTTAGAAATACCACTTTTTATCAGAGGCAACGCTGTAGCGTTGCCTACAGTAAAGGCCATACGGCTCCAATGTTTTATTATTTATTTATTTATTATTTTTTTCCCCAGAGGCACTTCATATGGAAGAAGTCGTCGTAGAAACTTCAAAGGGGACTCATTCGATTGGAAATCGAGAGTTCTAGTGCCCTTTTTAATAGTCGAAAATGATTGGAGGGCAACTAGCCCCCCCACGCCTATCATTCCCTCAAACACATCCAATCCAAATTCTGAGATAGCCATTTTGTTCAGCGTAGTTGATTTCCAGATAGAAAATATATTTTTGAGGAGGACACTCCCCCACAACCCTCAGGGCAAGGGTTTTAAGTTAGGCCCTGGGGGCATATAAGGTTATTATAGAAGGCGTTGTCGTAGAAACTTCAAAACAGGCTCATTCAATTGGAAATTAAAGGGCTAATGCCCTTTTTCATAGTCGAAAGTGATTGGAGTGTAACTAGCCCCCCTCCCCCACGCCTATCATTTCCCCAAACACATCCAATCAAAATTTTGAGATAACCATTTTGTTCAGCGTAGTTGATTTCCAGATAAAAAATATATTTTTGAGGAGGACACTCCCCCACAACCCTCAGGGCAAGGGTTTTAAGTTAGGCCCTGGGGGCATATAAGGTTATTATAGAAGGCGTTGTCGTAGAAACTTCAAAACAGGCTCATTTGATTGGAAATTAAAGGGCTAGTGCCCTTTTTAATAGTCGAAAGTGATTGGAGTGCAACTAGCCCCCCTCCCCCACGCCCATCATTTCCCCAAACACATCCAATCAAAATCTTGAGAAAGCCATTTTGTTCAACATAGTTGATTTCCAGATGGAAAATATGTTTTTGAGGAGGAGACTCCCCCAGAACCCTCAGGGCAAGGGTTTTAAGTTATGCCCTAGGGGCATAAAGTTTTAAAGAAGGCATTGTCATAGAAACTTCAAAAAAGGCTCATTCGATTGGAAATTCAAAGCCCTTTTTAATTATCGAAATTTATTGGAGGGCAACTAGAAGCCCCCCCCCCACGCCCATTATTACCCCAAAACACATGTAATCAAAATTTTGCGATAACCATTTTGTTCAGCGTAGTTGATTTCCAGATAGAAAATATATTTTTGAGGAGGACACTCCCCCACAACCGTCAGGGCAAGGGCTTTAAGTTATGCCCTGGGGGCATATAAGGTTTTTATAGAAGGCGTTGTCGTAGAAACTTCAAAAAAGCTCATTCAATTAGAAATTCAAATGGCTAGTGCCCTTTTTAATAGTCGAAAGTGATGTTATTTGGGCCATTTTGTTCGGTGTAGTTGATTTCCAGATAGAAAATATATTTTTGAGGAGGAAAACTCCCCCACAACCCTCAGGGCAAGAGTTTTAATGTATGCCCTGGGGGGCATATAAGGTTTTTATAGAAGGCGTTGTCGTAGAAACTTCAAAACAGGCTCATTCAATTGGAAATTCAAAGGGCTAGTGTCCTTTTTAATAGTCGAAAGTGATTGAAGGGCAACTAGCCCCCCACGCCCATCATTCCCCCAAACACATCCAATCAAAATTTTGAGATAGCCATTTTGTTCAGCGTAGTTGATTTCCAGATAGAAAATATGTTTTTGAGGAGGAAACTCCCCCACAACCCTCAGGGCAAGGGTTTTAAGTTATGCCCTGGGGGCATATAAGGTTTTTATAGAAGGCGTTGTCGTAGAAACTTCAAAATAGGCTCATTCAATTGGAAATTCAAAGGGCTAGTGTCCTTTTTAATAGTCGAAAGTGATTGAAGGGCAACTAGCCCCCCACGCCCATCATTCCCCCAAACACATCCAATCAAAATTTTGAGATAGCCATTTTATTCAGCGTAGTTGATTTCCAGATAGAAAATATGTTTTTGAGGAGGAAATCCCCCACAACCCTCAGGGCAAGGGTTTTAAGTTATGCCCTGGGGGCATATAAGGTTTTTATAGAAGGCGGTGTCGTAGAAACTTCAAAAAAGACTCATTCGATTAGAAATTCAAAGGGCTAGTGCCCTTTGAATTTAGCTGTATATACAAAAAACTCCGGTGTCGAAACAGCCCACCAGGGCCCGGGAGTAGGCGTTGTAAGTTATACCCTGGGGCATAACTTATTAAGGGGGGTTTATAACTTATGAGAAGGGGTTTTGTATGGGAATAACACATAGGAAATCTATTATAATTATCCAATTATAAGGTTAAAATACATACTCTGTGATAGATGCAAAATTGCTTTGGCACACAAAATCCTATTAAGGTCAATTCCAAACAGTCGTGATTCCTTTGTGTCAGCAAGTGAAATGGTCTAAACCCCCTTATTGGAGCTATTTTTTCAATCCATTCATTGTTGTCAATCGTTGTCCACAAGTTATGCAAGCTGTCTATTGTTCATATATAAGGTTTTTATCAAAGAGGTAATCGTATAGACTTTGAAAAAAGCCTCATTCGATTTAAATTGAAAGTTCTAGATCCGTTTTTCAACGGATCTTTTGCAATCAAAAACGAACAAAATTTAATTAAAAAAAAATTTCCGAGAAATAAGTTTTTCAAAGAAAAGTAAAGGCCATTTTAAACTTAAGCTCAGGAGATACAAATACCTGTTAAAATTCAAACTCAAAACGACCAGAAATTACTATTAAAGAATAAATGAAACCCAAAACGAACAGAAATTAAATAAACAATCATAGCAAAAAACATACAACAAGTAATAATATAAATGAATAAATAGATCTTAAAGCGAGTAATGCTTAGATTGAATATGAAAATCAAGCTTAAAATGAAAACAAATATTCTGCTATTAAAGTATAAATGAAACTTAAAACGAACAGAAATTAAATAAACAATCATTGCGAACAAACATACAATATATATCAATGTAAATGAATAAATAAATCTTAAAAAATTAAATTGAATAGGCAAATCAAGTTTGAATCGAATAAAAATAACTACAAACAAGAGTTTGGGTATCGCCTCACTGCAGAAGCCTAAAACCTACTGCGTCATTGGCCCTTTACTGAAAACGAATTATATTACAAATGTTTTCTTTTGTACTTAATATTGAAAATAAAATATTAAAATTACAGTAGAATTTTGAACTGATGAGCTTTTAGCAATTAATATCATTATGCATCAAATATTCAGTTTAATTTATTAGTTCTTTTCAAGATTGGTCAAGACAAATATATTTTCACTACAAACAAAATTTGGATACTGCCCCCTTCTTTAACTGTAAAAACCTAAAGTCTTCTGCGTCATAGGTGCTTCACTGATAATGAATTACTCGTACATTACAAATTTATTATTTTCCTGTTCTTACAGCATTGAAAATGAAAATAAAAATTACAGTGAAAAAAAATCTTGAACTGATGGATTTTTCAACAATTAATATCATTATATATCTAATATTCAATTTGATTTTGTTTATACTTTCCAAGACTGTTCAAGACTCATATAGTTTTGCCATTTTTTTTTAACTCTGCCATTTTTTCTAACTAATCGTGTTGGTTTGTTATGAAAACATTCTATGGCTTCTAGGCATTTCTATTTGAGCGGAAAACTGCACTTCAAACTTTGTGGAACATGCATTTTAATGTCAAGTTTCGGAGTGTTCAACCACTCGCAAGCAAGTGCCATTGGTATTTTTGAATCCGCATGGTCAATTTAGGGGGTGGAGGGTAGGCTAATTCTCGTAGCAGCCCCATTCCGTCGTGGTATAATTCACATTTTCAACACCTGGCGTCTGGACTATCATATAATTTACCAAGCATACAACTACCCCAAATCAGTATCAATAAATAAGTGAAACCCAAAACGAACAAAAATTAAAATAAATATTAGAGTCAAACTCAAAACGAGCATAAATTAATATGAGTAGGGTACAAAACCCCTATGCTTTCTAAAAGCCAGAATATAATTTGTACTTTACTGAAAAAAAATTCAAATGAGTTTACTGAAAAAAAATGTGCATTGTCAATTTATTATACATATGCTGATATTTATTCACTAAAATCTTAATTAATTTTTGATTTCTTAAAGTTACAAAAGTGAAAACATTTCAAAGAATTGTTTTCAGTAAAGTGCCAATGACGCAGTAGGTTTTAGGCTTCTGCAGTGAGACGATACCCAAACTCTTGTTTGTAGTTATTTTTATTCGATTCAAACTTTATTTGCATATTCAATTTAAGTTTCACTCGTTTTAAGATTTATTTATTCATTTACATTAATATATATTGTATGTTTGTTCGCATTGATTGTTTATTTAATTTCTGTTCGTTTTAAGTTTCATTTATACTTTAATAGCAAAATATTTGTTTTCATTTTAAGCTTGATTTTCATATTCAATCTAAGCATTACTGGCTTTAAGATCTATTTATTCATTTATATTATTACTTGTTGTATGTTTTTTGCTATGATTGTTTATTTAATTTCTGTTCGTTTTGGGTTTCATTTATTCTTTAATAGTAATTTCTGGTCGTTTTGAGTTTGAATTTTAACAGGTATTTGTATCTCCTGTATCGAAAGTGATTGGAGGGCAACTAGCCCCCCCCCACACCCATCATTCCCCCAAACACATCCAATAAAATTTTGAGATAGTCATTTTGTTCAGGGTAGTTGATTTCCAGATAGAAAACATATTTTTCAGGAGGAAACTCCCCCACAACCCTCAGGGCAATGATTATAAATTATGCCCTGGGGGCATATAAGGTTTTTATTGAAATCTTTGTCGTAAAAAACTTGAAAAAGGGCTCATTCGATTTGAAATTCAAAGGACTAGTACCCTTTTTTCATAGTCGAAAGTGATTTGAGGGCAACTAACTCCCCTCTCACGCCCACCTTTTCCCCAAACACATCCAATCAAAATTTTTAGATAGCCATTTTATTCAAAGTAGTTGAAAGTTTTGGAAATTAGGTCTTTAAGGGTGACAACCCCTTCCCCCACAGCCCTCAGGGCAAGGGTTCTAAGTTATGCCCTGGGGGCATATAAAGTTTTTATTGAAAGCGTTTTCGTAGAAACTTCAAAAGGGTTCATTCAATTGGAAATTGAAAGGGCTAGTGCCTTTTTAATAGTTGAAAGGGATTGGATAGCGACTAACGCCCCTCTCGCATCCACCATTTTCCCAAACACATCGAATTAAAATTTTAAGATATCCATTTTGTTCAACGTAGTTGAAAGTTCTCGAAATTAGGGCTTTTAGGATGATAGCCCCCTCAGAGCTCTCAGTGCAAGGGTTGTAAGTTATGCCCTGGGGGCATATAAAGTTTATATAGAAAGTTGTTATAGAAGTTTCAAAAAGGGCTCATTTGATTTGAAATTGGAATTGCCCTTTTTAGTAGTCGAAAGTGAGTGGAGAGTAATTATGAAAGTTCTGAAAATTATGTATTTAAGGATGACAAACCCCCCAGAACCCCCTGGGCAAAGGTTGTAAGTTCTGCCCTGGGGGCAAATAAGGTTTTTTATAGATAGAGTTGTCGTAAAAACTTCAAAACCGGCTCGTTCAATTCGAAATTGAGAGGGCTAGTGCCCTTTGTAATAGTCGAAAGTGATTGGAGAGCGACTAACCCCCCTCTCACGCCCACCATTCCTCCAAACACATCCAATCAAAATTTTCAGATAGCCATTTTGTTCAACGTAGTAGAAAGTTCTGGAAATTAGTTCTTTGAGAATGACACCCCCCAGCACTCAGGGCAACGGTTTCAAGTTATGATCTGGTGGAATATAAGATTTTTATTGAAAGTTTTGTCGTAGAAACTTCAAAATGGCTCATTTGATTGGAAATTGAAAGGGCTAGGGCCATTTTTAATAGCTGAAAGTGATTGGAGAGCGACTACCGCCCCTCTCACGCCCACCATTTCCCCAAACACATCCAATCAAAATTTTGAGATAGCCATGTTGTTTAACGTAGTTGAAAGTTCTAGAAATTCAATCTTAGAGGATGACAACCACCCTAACAGACCGTAGGGTAAGGGTTGTAATTTATGCCCTGGGGGTATATAAGGTGTTTATAGAAAGCTTTGTCGTTTCCAAAAGGGCTCATTCGATTGGAAATAGAAAGGCCTAGTGCCCCTTTTAATAGTAGAAACTGATTGGAAGGCTTGACATTTTTATAGCATTAATTAAAAAAAACACTTTCCGAAAAATAAGTTTTTCAAAGAAAAGTAAAGGCCATTTTAAACTTAAGCTCAGGAGATACAAATACCTGTTAAAATACAAACTCAAAACGACCAGAAATTACTATTAAAGAATAAATGAAACCCAAAACGAACAGAAATTAAATAAAAAATCATAGCAAAAAACATACAACAAGTAATAATATAAATGAATAAATAGATCTTAAAGCCAGTAATGCTTAGATTGAATATGAAAATCAAGCTTAAAATGAAAACAAATATTTTGCTATTAAAGTATAAATGAAACTTAAAACGAACAGAAATTAAATAAACAATCAATGCGAACAAACATACAATATATATTAATGTAAATGAATACATAAATCTTAAAACGAGTGAAACTTAAATTGAATCTGCAAATCAAGTTTGAATCGAATAAAAATAACTACAAACAAGAGTTTGGGTATCGCCTCACTGCAGAAGCCTAAAACATACTGCGTCATTGGCGCTTTACTGAAAACAATTCTTTGAAATATTTTCACTTTTGTAACTTTAAGAAATCAAAAATTAATTAAGATTTTAGGGAATAAATATCAGCATATGTATATTAAATTGACAATGCACATTTTATTCAGTAAACTCATTTGAATTATTTTTTCAGTAAAGTACAAATTATATTCTGGCTTTTAGAAAGCATAGGGGTTTTGAACCCTACTCACATTAATTTATGCTTGTTTTGAGTTTGACTCTAATATTTATTTTAATTTTTGTTCGTTTTGGATTTCACTTATTTATTGATACTGATTTGGGGTAGTTGTATGCTTGGTAGATTATATGATAGTCCGGGCGCCAGGTCTTGAAAATGTGAACCATACCACAACGGAATGGGGTTGCTTCGAGAATTAGCATACCCTCCAACCCCTAAATTGACCATGCGGATTCAAAAATACCAATGGCACTTGCTTGCGAATGGTGGAACACTCCGAAACTTGACATTTTATTATATTTTGGTGTTTCATGCAAGAAAATGCATGTTCCACAAAGTTTGAGGTGCAGTTTTCCGCTCAAATAGAAATGCCTAGAAGCCATAGAATGATTTCATAACAAACTAACACGATTAGTTACAAAAAATGGCAGAGTTAAAAAAAAAGGGCTAAACTATATGAGTCTTGAACAGTCTTGGAAAGTATAAACAAAATCAAATTGAATATTAGATATGTAATGATATTAATTGTCGAAAGATCCATCAGTTCAAGATTTTTTTCACTGTAATTTTTATTTTCATTTTCAATGCTGTAAGAACTGGAAAATAATAAATTTGTAATATACGAGTTATTCGTTTTCAGTCAAGCACCAATGATGCAGAAGACTTTAGGTTTTTACAGTTAAAGAAGGGGGCAGTATCCAAATTTTGCTTGTAGTGTAACTGTATTTGTCTTGACCAATCTTGAAAAGAACTAATAAATTAAACTGAATATTTGATGCATAATGATATTAATTGCTAAAAGCTCATCTGTTCAAAATTTTACTGTAATTTTAATATTTATTTTCAATATTAAGTACAAAAGAAAATATTTGTAATATAATTCGTTTTCAGTAAAGCGCCAATGACGCAGTAGGTTTTAGGCTTCTGCAGTGAGACGATACCCAAACTCTTGTTTGTAGTTATTTTCACTCGATTCAAACTTGATTTGCATATTCAATTTAAGTTTCACTCGTTTTAAGATTTATTTATTCATTTACATTAATATATATTGTATGTTTGTTCGCATTGATTGTTTATTTAATTTCTGTTCGTTTTAAGTTTCATTTATACTTTAAAAGCAAAATATTTGTTTTCGTTTTAAGCTTGATTTTCATATTCCATTCAAGCATTACTCGCTTTAAGATCTATTTATTCATTTATATTATTACTTGTTGTATGTTTTTTGCTATGATTGAGCTTAAGTTTAAAATGGCCTTTACTTTTCTTTGAAAAACTTATTTTTCGGAAAGTTTTTTTTTTAATTAATTAAGATAAGTAACATATCCTGGCAAGTGTATGCTTAACAGGAAATTGAGAAATTACCACTTCCTAGCTATGTGCGTCAGTGGGTCCCGATAAGGTGTGGTTGAGGAAATGTATAAGAGATACATTTTATGGGAAGGGGCGGAGAGATACTAACTTTATGCCGGACTGACCTGTGGTCCGTTGATTTAGAAATACCTTGGAATATTGTCGGATTATTGTAAGTGTCTAAGTATTCTAATGTATTATATATTATTGCAGATTTATAATACTTGTGGTCTTCCTGGGACAACCAGTCCCAGCAGAATATAGATCTATTATCAATCCCTGTACTAGTGTATGTTAACTGAATAAAAATATTATAGCCAACCTCTCTACAATCTATATTTAGTCCCTCGAATATACCCACCTGGTACGCCTCATTAGTCAGGTCATAGCCTAAGGCACGCTACCAAAGTTTAATTACCTTAGGGCCATGGTTTATCTCCCCTATAAAGGCAGAATAAAGGCAACAACCACAACTTCACCTTAATAACAGAAAAACCACTTTACCACAAAATCAAAATGTTAAAAATCGGTTTTCAGCCCGCATTTGTTGATGCTATACATGCATTAAAATGCCCTACACCGCCAAGAGTTCCTCCTATAGCTGATACTTCTGCTCCAAATATGCATTATCAAAATTCTTCAAGTTGCGTAAAAACGGTAAAACCCTTTGAACCAGAAAACGTCACTAAATGTAATCAAGCAAGTGCTAGTGAGCTTCCTTTGCCAGAATTTTCTCAAGGGATTAAAGAGGCTAAGAAAACTAATCCTACTGACCTTGTTTTAACTGAAGATAATTTATTCCTGAAATCCAGTGTCAATGACACATGTTTGAAAATTGACAATGTATTTGAATTTGCAAGCAGAAATTCTCACCCAATGCAACCATAGGCAGGCCAAATCGCGCTACCTAAGTAAAGAACGATGTTGCTACAGTGTATTATTTATTTTTCTTCCATACCAGGGCACTTCATATCGAAGGAGTTGTCGTAGAAACTCGGAAAAGGACTCATTCGATTGGAAAATGGAACGGCTAGTGCCCTTTTGAAAAGTCGAAAGTGATTGGAAGGCAACTAGCGCCCCTACCACGCCAACCATTTCCCCAAACAAATCAAATAGAAATTTTGAAATAGTCGTTTTGTTCAGCGTAGTTGATTTCTTAATAGAAATTATGTTTTTGAGGAGGACACTCCCACAGCCCTCAGGACAAGGGTTGTAAGTTATGCCCTGGGGGCATATAAGAATTTTTTTATAAAGTGCTGTCATAGAAACTTCAAAAGAGGCTCATTCGATTAGACATTGAAATATTAAAAAAGGCTAGTGCCCTTTTTAATTGTCGAAAGTTATTGGAAGGCAACTAACGCCCTTTCCACGCCCACCATTTATCCAAACACATCCATTCAAAATTTTGAGATAGCCATTTTGTTCAAAGTAGTTGAAAGGTCAGGAAATTATATCTTTGAGGATGACCCTCCCCCACACGCGCCTCAGGGTAAGGGTTGTAAGTTATGTCCTGGGGGCATATAAGGTTTTATCGAAAGCATTGTCGTAGAAACTTGAAAAAGGGCTCATTCGATTGGAAATTGAAAGGGCTAGTGCCCCTTTTTAGAGTCAAAAGTGATTTGAGGGCCACTAGCCCCCTCTCAAGCCCACCTTTTCCCCAAACACATCCAATAAAAATTTTCAGATAGCTATTTTGTTCAACGTAGTTAAAAGTTTCAGAAATCAGGTCTTTGAGGGTGATAGCCCCCTCACAGCCTCCAGGGCAAGGGTTGAGAGTTATGCCCTGGGGCATATAAGGTTTTTATAGATAGTGACGTTGTACCAACTTCAAAAAGGGCTCATTCGATTGTAAATTAGAAGGGCTTGTCCGCTTTTTAATAGTCGAAAGAGATTGGAGGATAACTAACACCCCTCTCCCACCCTTCATTTCCCCAGACATATCCAATACAAATTTTGATATAGCTATTTTGTTCGACGTAGTTAAAATGTCCGGAAATTATACTTTTGAGGATGATATTCCCCCCACAACCCTCAGGGCATGGGTTGTAAGTTATGTCCCGGGGCATAAAAGGTTTTCTTATAGAAAGCGCTGTCGTAGAAAATTCAAAAAGGAATCATTCAATTGGATATTGAAACGGCTAGTGCCCTTTTTAATAGTCAAAAATGATTGGAGGGCAAGTAACCCCCTCTCACGCCCACTATTTCCCCTAACGCATCCAATCAAATTTTTGAGATAACCTTTCTGTTCAACGTAGTTGAAAGGTCCGAAAATTATGTCTTTGAGGATGACAACCCCCTCCCAGCCCTTAGGGCAAAGGTTGTAAGTTATGCCCTGGGGCATATAAGGTTTTCATAGAAATCGTTGTTGTAGAAACCTCAAAAACGGCTCATTCGATTGGAAACTGAAAGTAATAGTGCCCTTTTTATTAGTCGGAAGTGATTGGAGGGCAACTAACCTCCCTCTTCCGCCCACCATTTCCAAAAACACATTCAATCAAAATTTTGAGATAGCATTTTTCTTCAACGTAGTTGAAAGTTCTAGAAATTAGGTTTTTGAGAATGCACCCCCCCAGCCCTCAGGGCAGAGGTTGTAAGTTATGCCCTGGGGGCATATAAGGTTTTAATTGAAAGCGTCGTTGTCGAAACTTCAAAAGAGCTCATTTGATTGGAAATTGAAAGGGCTACTGCCTTGTTAAATAGTTGAAAGTGATTGGCGAGTAACTAACACCCCTCTCAAGCCCACCATTACCCAAATGCATCCAATCCAAATTTTGAGATAGCCATTTTGTTTGCCGTAGTTGAAAGTTCTGGAAATCAGGTCCTTGAAGATGACAACCCCCTCACAGCCCTACGGGCAAGAGTTGTAATTTATGGTCCGGGGCGTATAGGGTGTTCATAGAAAGCGTTGTCATAGAAACTCAAAAAGGGCCCATTCGATTGGAAATTGAAAGGGCTATTGCGCTTTTAATAGTCAAAAGTGATTGGAAGGCTTGACATTTTTATAGTAAAGATCGATGTGGGTACAATGTATTATTATTATTATTATTTTTTTTAGACCAGGGCACTACGTCTCGACAGAGTTGTCGTGGGAACTTCGAAAATAGCTCATTCGATTGAAAGTAGAAAGGGCTAAGGCCCTTTTTAATAGTCGAAGGTGATTGGATGGCAGCTAGTCCCCCTCCCATGCCCACCCTTCCATTTGCCCATTAAGTTTAAAAACTAAATGTTGCCTTAAGATTAAATCAAAATGCGCTGTGTTAATGCTAATTCCCAATAAGGCATCTCAGCAGCGTACCAAGAACGACTGAGGGTATTATGTTCAACCTTTCGTGGCTACTTCTGCTTTTAAAATTTAACCAAATCAAAATAGCGTAAGTGTATCCAAGATATCAAAGAAAGTAAACAGATTTTTTTTTTTTTTTTTGCGAATGATATCAAGTTTTCTATTTCAGGTCAACTAGAAGAGGTATGAAACAAAACTAAACAATCTATTTGTGTCCAAATTTATAAAAGGGTTTATGTTGTTAAAAATTGCTGAAAAGTTTTCTCCAGCATACAAATAGCAGGCCAAAATATAAAGTCTAAAAAAAGAAAAGATTTTCTTTTTCCCTGAAAAGACCATGTCAATATAAAACGAACAGAAATTAATTAAAAAAAGTTTTTCCACAAAATAAGTTTTTCAAAGAAAAGTAAAGAAGTCTATTAAACCAAAAATGAGCAAAAATAAAATCAAATAATCTACCATTCTTGAAACTACCACAAATCAGCATCAATAAAACCCAAAACGAACAGAAATTACAATAAATAACCGTGTCAAACTCAAAACGAGCAGAAAAAAACATTAGGAGGGCTCAAAACCCCTCTGCATTCCCAAGGCGAGAACATAATTTGCACTTTACTGAAAAAAAAATGAATATGCATTGTCAGTTTAATATACATATACTGATATTTAGTAATCAAAATGATAATATTATTTGATTTATTAAAGTTATGAAAGTAAAAACATTTATATTTTTTTTAGTAAAGTGAAAATTATGTTCTGGCCTTGAAAGACAGAGGGGGGTTTTGAGCCCTTGTCATGTTAATTTCTGCTTGTTTTGAGTTTGAATCGGTTATTTATCGTAATTTCTGTTCGTTTAGGGTTTTATTTATTTATCGATGCTGATTTGTGGTCGACTAATCTACAATTTCCCCAAAGACATCCAATCAAAATTTTTAGATATCCATTTTGTTCAACGTAGTTGAAAGTTCTGGAAACTATATCTTTAAGCAGGACACTCCCCCCACAGTCTTCAGGGCAAGGGTTATAAGTTATACCCTGGGGGCATATATAGTTCTTAAGGAAGGAATGCTCGTATAAACTTCAGAGAGTATTCATTCTATTGGAAATCGAAAGTTCTAGATCATTTTTTGAGTGTCAAAAGATATTGGAGGGTAACCAGGCCCCCCCACGCCCTTTTTTCATATACCTTTAAAATGGTTTCATTCGTATTTTAGTAATAGAGCTCAAGTTCTGCATAACGTAAACCTAACATCTGAGCGGCATTTTATACCCTGTGGAGTGCCACAAAGGTCAATACTGGGACCCCTACTTTTCCTTATTTATATTGCCCAAGTAAAATATTATTTGTCTGAAGCCAACATAATACTTTTTACAGACGATATACTTCTTTTTGTTGCATGTGAAAATCTACTTTCTTTGTTTACAAAAATAGAACAGCTCTCACTGAATTTGTCTCATGGACTGATTCGAACTATTTAACACTGAATTACAGTAAAAAAAATCATGTATTATTTTCTAGAATATCGTCAATTGAAACTGATCTAAAATTAAAAGTAGCTAATAATATTATAAATAGAGTAAAAACCAGAAAAGATCTTGGATTTGTAGTTGATGAGAATCTTTTGTGGAAAGAATATGCAAAATTAGTAGGCAATAAACTTTCAAGATTCCTTGGAGTCATCCGTCGTCTTAAATTTCGTTTCCCTAACAAAATCCTGAAAATGATTTATCATTCTATTTTTCATCCCCATTTGTCTTACGGGTGCTCCATATGGGCAAATAACTTGCTTTCTTCTTATAAAAGAGTTCAAACCATCCAAAATAAGGTTGTTCAAATTATATCACCTGTTCAACACGGAGATGACATCAGTCTTCATTTCCAATTTACCAAAATATTTGATGTATCCAAGACTCGAGATTTGCAGATTGCAAATTTTTGTTTCAAGTATTTCAATAACCTTTTTCCATCTTCATTTCAAAATCTGTTTACATTAAATCAAGATTTGTACACTTAGGACACACGACATTCTTCTGACATAGTCCAAGAAGCGCCTTCTACGAAAAGAGCTTCTTTATTAATTAGATTTTTTTGCACGGACTATTTGGAATTCACTCCCCTTAGACATCGGAATTCAAACAATCTTATTTCCTTTAAGCCAGCAGTGAAGGGTCATAACAGAAAAAGTGTTTAGTTGCTGTCCTCCTCCAGGTTTTTTTTTCTCTCCATTTTTATTTTCCCTTATTTCTCGTTCCCAATTGCTTTCTCTCTTCTTCTTCTTGTTTTACCTTTAAAGTTGAAACCATAGGTTCATTTATTTACTGTTTAATTTTTTCCTCTCTTTTTTTCTTGATATGCTCAGTTACTTTGCTGTTTCTGTTTGTTTTTAACTACTATTAGTTAATGTCCTGCCCCAGCCAAGCAAATTGTTTGTGCTTTCCTGGCAGGAATGTTATGCAAGTTATGTATTTTGTTTTTAAATAAAGAGAAATGAAACTGAAAACTGAAAAAACTGAATAAAATCCTAAAGCTTAGAAAATCAAGTATTTGTCCCTTGGACATCCCAGTTGACTCAATTAAAGTTTTTTCAGACAAAATTGCTGAGCCTTCACCAAATATTTTCAACCACATCATAAAATTTGGTAAATTCCCAAGCTGCTGGAAACAAGGTTTTATAACACCTGTCCCAAAAAAATGCACCAGTCTGACTTTCTCCAACATTCGCCACATTACAGTCACATCAATTTTTTCGAAACTTTATGAAGGTTTCCTCTGTGACTGGTTTCAAGTTAAAATTTGTCCACGTATTGACATTCAGCAGTTTTGTAACTTAAGGAAAACTTCCACCACCCATTACCTTGTCCACTTAATACATACCATCGTAAGTAACCTTGATAAACCAAATGTTTGGCTAAACTTTGTCTTAGTTGATTTCCAAAAAGTGTTTGACCTGGTTGACCACTCCACCCTAATTCGTTCACTACTGGTTAACTTTGAACTTGATCCTCTGTTAGTAAATATTGTTATATCGTTTCTTTCAAATAGATCTCAAGTTGTTAAATACAAAAATATTTTCTCTAACCACATTCCCTATATATTGTGGAATTCCTCAAGGAACTTTATTGGGACCACTTTTATTTCTAGTCATGATTAACGATACAGGTGAGGATTCAAAATACTTGATTGAAAATCAAGTATTTTGCAGTAGGCATCAAGACATGGCTAATTGTAGAAAAAGACATAACAGATAGTCCGATATATTCCCCCAAAATACGTGGATGACTTGTCGATCCTTGAAGTATGTCACAGGAATATTAAAAGTGACCCCTCAAAATTCTAACCCATATTTCGGATGAAGCTAAGAACCTAAATATGAAAGTAAATTCCACGAAATCTAATATAATGACGATAAATTTCTTGAAATCCACTCCCACTTTCCTTGACCCTATCCCACCCGAAATGCTTGTGAAAGATGTTAAACTCCTCGGTGTAACAATTTCAAACAACCTTAAGTGAGACATGCATGTTTCAAATATTGTTAAACAAGCAGATGTTTCAATATCTATTTTAGATAACTTTAAACAAATAAATTTAATTGCCCAAAGACGCATTCCCTCCGTGTTCATTTATCATTTATCAGGCCGCTATTAGAATATGCATGTCCTATCTGGCATTCGCATCTTTTAAGCGAACTTAGTGACAAAATTGAGTCGGTCCAAAAGCGTTCGCTTAGAATCATCTACATAGAGAGCAAAATTTCATACTACTTCCTCCTTAAATCTGCAAGTAATTCCACGCTAAAAGAAAGGATAGAACAAATTTGTTTGCGTTTTACTAAATCTGCAATATCTAATCCTCGAACTGAGGACATCTTTCCCTATTTACACGATCCCACTAGACCCCGACTCCCTCGCTTAGCTCCTTTGGCAATTCCAACGTACTCACCGATCCATACCGTTACTGAGAGATTTCGGAAAAGTTTTATCCCCTCTATTCTGGAGCGCCTAAATTATTCCTGAACTATGTCCTGCACCAAAATTAACTCCTCCGTTCCATATTTTAGTTGTTGCTGTATGCCCACAATAATCATTTGTAATTTTTTTCTTTTTTTTCTTTATCTTAGGTCACTTTTATTTTGCCCTTTTCTGATATTAATCGAAAAAACTTTTTGCACAAAATAAGTTTTTCAAAAAAAGTAAAGAACTCCATTAAACCATAAATGAACAACAATAGAATCAAATAATTTACCAAGCATCCAAGTTATCAAGTATTTTGTAGTAGGTTGCATAGGTTGCATCAAAACATGGCCAATTGTAGACAGAGAAAAGCCAAGACAGATATATAGAATCTCTTGACACGGGCAGTGAATGGGAATAAAAATAGTTTCTCTTATTGGACACATAATTGTCAGTTATCAATAAATACTGAAAACCCAAAACAGACAAAAATTAAAATAAGTCAAACTCAAAACTATCAGAAATTAATCTGAGTAGGGTTCTAAACCCTATGCTTTCTAAAAGCCGGAATATAATTTGTTCTTTACTGAAAAAAATTCAAATGAATTTATTGAAAAAAATGTGCATTGTAAGTTTATTATACATATGCTGATATTTATTCCATAAGATCTTAATAAATTTTGATTTCTTAAAGTTATAAAAGTGAAAACATTTAAAAGAATTTTTTCAGTAAAGTACAAATTATATTCTGGCTTTTAGAAAGCATAGGGTTTAAAACCCTACTCAGATTAATTTCTGCTCGTTTTGAGTTTGGCTTATTTTAATTTCTGTTTGTTTTAGGTTTCATTTATTCATTGATACTGATTTGTGGTAGTTGTATGCTTGGTATATTATCTGATTCTATTTTTGTTCATTTATGGTTTAATGGAGTTCTTTCCTTTTTTTTGAAAACCTTATTTTGTGCAAACATTTTTCTGATTAATTTCTGTTTGTTTTATATTGACATAGTTTTTTTTTCAGAGAGCGTCTACTAAGTTAGACAATCATCCCTTCCATAAAAAATTGAAAGGGCAATAGCCCTTTTAATTTCCAATCGAATGAGCAGTTTTTGGAATTTTTACGACAACGCTTTCTATAAAAACATTATATGCCCTCAGGGCATAACTTACAACCTTAGCCCTGAGGGATGTGGGGGGTTGCAACCCTCAAAGACCTAATTTCCAGAACTTTCAACAACGTTCAACAAAATGGCTATCTCAAAATTTTGATTGTATGAGTTTGGAAAAATGGTGGGCGTGAGAGGGGGTTAGTTACCCTCCAATCACATTCGACTATTAAAAAAGACACTAGCCGTCTCAATTACAATTGAATGAGCCTCTTTAAAATTTCTACGACAACTCTATTTATACAAACCTTGTATGCCCCCAGGGTATAACTTACAAATTTTGCCCTGGGGAATCTGGGCGGTTCGTAATCCTTAAATACATAATTTCCAGAACTTTCAACTGCGTTGAACAAAATTTCTATCAAAAAACTTTGTTTGGATGGGTTTGGGAAAATGGTGAGCGTGAGAGGGGCGTTAGTTAACCTTCAATCACTTTCGAATATTAAAAGGGCACTAGCCCTTTGAATTTTCAATCGAATGAGCTTTTTTTCAAGTTTCTACGACAAATTTTTCAATAAAAAACCTTATATGCCCCCAGGGCATAACTTATAATCCTTGCCCTGAAGACTGCGGGGGGACTGTCCTGCTCAAAGACAAAATTTCCAGAACTTTCAACTGCGTTAAACATAATGGCTAGTTAAAAATTTTGATTGGGTGGGTTTGGGAAAATGGTGGGCTTTGAAGGGGTGTTAGTGGCCTTCAAATAACTTTCAGTTTCAGGTTCCAATCAAATGAGCCCTTTTAAAGTTTCTACGACAACGCTTTCTATAAGAACCTTATATGCCCATAATTTACAACCCTTGCTCTGAGGGCTGTGGGGGGGGAGGGGTGGTCGTCCTTAAAGACATAATTTCCAAAACTTTCAACTACGTTGAACAAAATGGCTATCAAAACATTTTGATTGGATATGTTTGGGGAAAGGTGGGCGTGAAAGGGGGGTTAGTTGTCCGCCAATCCCTTTCGACTATTAAAAAGGGCACCAACCTTTTGAATTCCCAATCGAACGAGCCCTTTTTCCAGTTTCTACGACAAAAAAATTTTCAATAAAAACCTTATATGCCCCCAGGGCATAACTTATAATCCTTGCCCTGAAGACTGCGGGGGGACTGTCCTGCTCAAAGACAAAATTTCCAGAACTTTCAACTGCGTTAAACATAATGGCTAGTTAAAAATTTTGATTGGGTGGGTTTGGGAAAATGGTGGGCTTTGAAGGGGTGTTAGTGGCCTTCAAATAACTTTCAGTTTCAGGTTCCAATCAAATGAGCCCTTTTAAAGTTTCTACGACAACGCTTTCTATAAGAACCTTATATGCCCATAATTTACAACCCTTGCTCTGAGGGCTGTGGGGGGGGGGGAGGGGTGGTCGTCCTTAAAGACATAATTTCCAAAACTTTCAACTACGTTGAACAAAATGGCTATCAAAACATTTTGATTGGATATGTTTGGGGAAAGGTGGGCGTGAAAGGGGGGTTAGTTGTCCGCCAATCCCTTTCGACTATTAAAAAGGGCACCAACCTTTTGAATTCCCAATCGAACGAGCCCTTTTTCCAGTTTCTACGACAAAGCTTTCAATAAAAACCATATATGCCCCCAGGGCGTAACTTATAATCCTTGCCACGAAGACTGTTGGGGGATTGTCCTGCTCAAAGACATAATTTCCAGAACTTTCAATTGCGTTGAACAAAATGGCTATCTCAAAATTTTGATTGGATGTGGTTGGGGAAATGGTGGGCGTGAAGGGGGTGTTAGCTGGCTTCCAATCACTTTCGACTATTAAAAAAGTACTGTCCATTTCAATTTTCAATCGAACGAGCCATTTTTCAAGTTTGTACGACAAAGCTTTCAACAAAAACCTTGGGGGGCTATCATCCTTACAGACCTAATTTCCAAAACTTTGAACTACGTTGAACAAAATGGTTATCTAAAAACTTTGATTGGATATGTTTGGGGAAACGGTGGGTGTGAGAGGGGGGTTAGTTGCCCTCCAATCACTTTCAACTATTAAAAGGGGCACTAGCCCTTTGAATTTCCAATCGAATGCGCCCTTTTTCAAGTTTCTGCGACAAAGATCTCAATAAAAAACCTTATATGACCCCATGGCATAACTTACAACCCTTGCCCTTAGGGCTGTGGTAAGAGTGTCATCCTCAAAGATATAATTTCCGGACCTTTCAACTACTTTGAACAAAATGGCTATCTCAAAATTTTAAATGGATGTGTTTGGATAAATGGTGGGAGTGAAAAGGTTGTTAATTGCCTTCCAATCACTTTCGACTATTAAAAAGGGCACTAGCCATTTCAGTTTCCAATCGAATGAGCCCTTTTTGAAATTTCTACGACAGCGCTTTCTTTAAAAACCTTATATGCCCCCAGGTCATAGCTTAGAACCCTTGCCCTGAGGGCTGTGAGGGGGGATCGTCATCCTCAGAGACCTAATTTCAATAACTTTCAACTACGTTGAAACAAATGGCTATCTCAAAATTTTGGTTGGATGTGTTTGGGGAAAAGGTAGGCGTGAGAGGGGGGTTAGTTGCCCTCCAATCACTTTCGACTATTAAAAGGGAACTAGCCCTTTGAATTTTCAATCGAATAAGCCCTTTTTCAAGTTTCTACGACAAAGTTTTCAATAAAAACCTTATATGCCCCTAGGGCATAGCTTATAACCCTTTCCCTGAAGACTGTGGGGGGACTGTCCTGCTCAAAGACAAAATTTCCAGAACTTTCAACTGCGTTGAACAAAATGGCTAGCTAAAAATTTTGAATGGATGGGTTTAGGGAAATGGTGGGATTTGGAGGGGTGTTAATGGCCTTCAAATAACTTTCGACTATTAAAAAGGGCACTAGCCATTTCAATTTTCAATCGAATGAGCCCTTTTTAAAGTTTCTATGACAACGCTTTCTATAAGAACCTTATATGCCCCCAGGGCATAACTTAAAACCCTTGCCCTGAGGGTTGTGGGGGGGGGAAGGGGTGGTCATCCTTAAAGAAATAATTTCCAAAACTTTCAACTACATTGAACAAAATGGCTATCAAAACATTTTGATTGGGTATGTTTGGGGAAAGGTGGGCGTGAAGAGGGGGGTGGGGGGTTAGTTGCCCGCCAATCCCTTTCGACTATTAAAAAGGGCACCAACCCTTATAATTTTCAATTGAACGAGCCCTTTTTCAAGTCTCTACGACAAAGCTTTCAATAAAAACCTCAAATGCCCACAGGGCGTAACTTATAATCCTTGCCCTGAAGACTGTTGGGGGATTGTCCTGCTCAAAGATATAATTTCCAGAACTTTCAATTGCGTTGAACAAAATGGCTATCTCAAACTTTTGATTGGATGTGTTTGGGGAAATGGTGGGCGTGAAGGGGGTGTTAGCTGGCTTCCAATCACTTTCGACTATTAAAAACGCACTAGCCATTTCAATTTCCAATCAAATGAGCCCTTTTTGAAGTTTCTACGACAAAGCTTTCAATAAAAAGCTTGAATGCCCCCAGGGAATAACTTACAATCCTTGCCTGGAAGACTTTGAGGGGTGTGTTCTGCTCAATAATATAATTTCCAGAACCTTCAACTGTGTTGTACAAAATGGCTGTCTTAAAATTTTGATTGGACGTGTTTGGGGAAATGGATATCTTAAAATTTTGATTGGATGTGCTTGGGGAAATGGAGGGCTGAGAGGGGTTATTTACCCTTCAATCACTTTGGCTATTAAAATGGCACTAGCCCTTTAAATTTCCAATCGAAGGAGCCCTTAGGTCCCCATGGCATAACTTACAACCCTTGCCTTGAGGGGCCTTGGGGGGTTATCATCCTCAAAGACCTAATTTCAAAAACTTTAAACTACGTTGAACAAAATGATTATCTAAAAACTTGATTGCATGTGTTTGGAGAAAAGGTGGGCGTGAGAGGGGGGTTAGTTACCCTCCAATCACTTTCAACCATTAAAAGGGGGCACTAGCCCTTTGAATTTCCAATCGAATGAGCCCTTTTTCAACTTTCTACGACAAAAATCTCAATTGAAACCTTATATGACCCCGGGCATAGCTTAAAAACCTTGCCCTTAGGGCTGTGGTGAGGGTTCCATCCTAAAAGATATAATTTCCGGACCTTTCAACTACTTTGAACAAAATGACTATCTCAAAATTTTAAATGGATGTGTTTGGATAAATGGTGGGAATGGAAGGGCTGTTAATTGCCTTCCAATCACTTTCGACTATTAAAAAGGGCACTAGCCATTTTAATTAACAATCGAATTTGCCCTGAGCCCTTTTTGAAGTTTCTACGACAGCGCTTTCTATAACAACCTTATATGCCCCCAGGGCATAGCTTACAACCCTTGCCCTGAGGGTTTTGAGGGGGGAGGGTTGTCATCCTCAGACACCTAATTTCAATAGATTTCAACTACGTTGAACCAAATGGCTATCTCAAAATTTTGGTTGGATATGTTTGGGGAAAAGGTAGGCGTGAGAAGCGGGTTAGTTGCCCTCCAATCACTTTCGACTATTAAAAAGGGCAATAGCCCTTTAAATTTCCAATTGAATGAGCCCTTTTTGAAGTTTATACGACAAGGCTTTCTATAAAAACCCTGGGCATAAATTACGACCCTTGCCCTGAGGGCTGTGTGGAAGTGTCCTCCTTAAAAACATAATTTCTATCTGGAAATCAACTACTTTGAACAAAATGGATACCTCAAAATTTTGATTGGATGTGTTTGGATAAATGGTTGGAATG
The DNA here is from genome assembly GCA_027921565.1 of Artemia sinica. Lineage (NCBI taxonomy): Eukaryota > Metazoa > Arthropoda > Branchiopoda > Anostraca > Artemiidae > Artemia > Artemia sinica. The sequence goes on along the minus strand of JAPEVW010000060.1, from coordinate 392,611 downwards.
AAAGGGCTGTTAATTGCCTTCCAATCACTTTCGACTATTAAAAAGGGAACTAGCCATTTCAATTTCCAATTGAATGAGCCCTTTTTGAAGTTTCTACGACAACACGTTCTA
>JAPEVW010000060.1:200000-387500 GCA_027921565.1 Artemia sinica | reverse complement strand
ACAAATGAAACTTTTTGAAAGGTGCAGCCGAAGTAAATATGGATTTTTTAATTCCATAGACGCTAATTTAATTACGACTGGTTTGACTTTCTGGTTTGAAGGTAAACGAAAAACATCTTTAATATCTGTCTGCATAAACCTGGTACCTCTTACTATTTCATTTAAGCATCCAAGAATGTCCTCTTTTAGACTAGAACCCCTTATCTTTGGGTCAAAATTGTAGAGTATCACATTACACATTGATCCACCTCGATTCTATTCATTATCTTTTTGTTCTTTGAAATTTCCATTTTAAGCTCACGAACTTCTGTATTTTCCGATGTTTTTTCCACTTCACAATTTTTCTTATTTAGAGATTCCAAAATTGACGAAAATTCCATAGATAGTTTTTCTACCTTTTCGCACAAGGGATCCAGTTTTTTAAGCTCTATTGATATTTCATTTAATTTCTTTAAAATCTGTAGCTGGACTTCCGTTGATTCCGTCATCTTGATGGTAATTACTAGCTACTTAAAATAGAAAGGCGTACCTGTTTAAGAGTCAATTATTTAATCCACACTGACTCAAAGCGTGCAATTAGCTAAGCCGCCGTTAATAATGCCACGGCTAACAACAATTCTGAGTGATCTTCTCAGCAAAATCCAAAGATAATAAACTTCTTGACAAATTCTACGGGCTATATATTTCACAAGTCAAACTAATTGAATGTTGGATCATGTATTTCACAATTTCAGTCATATATATAATCCACTTTTTAGATGTTCACTGAATGAGAACTAAAACTGAACTGATCTCTTCAAGAGACCTCTCTTCAAGTTAAAGGAATTAATCTCTTATATCGTCGTTTTTCTAAATCAGCTTAGAAGAAACTTCTATGTTTTAGATTTCCCAATGGAAATTCTATATATTTGAAACCAACTTGATAATAACGTCGTTTTGTTAAAATCAATATATGTAATATTATCAGTGTATTGGTGTAATGATGTCTTGTAGCGTAACGTTCACCATTAAATGTACCCAATTGTATTACTTATTACATATTATAACTACTCGATTTTAATGAACGTGTGATTTTGCCTCGTTATTTTTATTACAGGAATTGGAATGACCTATTGGAAATCGATCATTACAATACGTAATCAAGCTCAGATGCAACCATTTAACATCTATCTTCATCATCCCTCAACCAACAAAGAGTACTCACAATGAATTCCAGACAACGAAGCTAGAACGAAAATTGGCGCTACCTTTTTGATCGTTGTTTCCTCGATCAGACACCATATTATGTATCAGGTAAAACTATCTTTTAAATCCCAGTGTCCAGTGCTTTAGTGAAATATATAAACAAAACAATCCCGAGAACCCTATCAACCAAAGAAGATGTATATGCATAATTATCACCGTCGATAATCCCTATGGACCCATATACCACATAACTGAATAGTTATGATATTTCATAAGCCAATCCATTGACATGTCATAGATTCACATGTTAAATCCTGAGAAGAAAAATGGTAGAAAAAGCCTAATCTCTGTCATCCCGTAAATTTTACGACAGTGTTTCTGAAAAATGGACCTGGAAACCCACCATTGAATTATAGAAACCAAAAGTAATCCCAGTGAATAACCCCTTAATAACAATATACTCCTCCCATAAGTCTAAGACAATGTGTTGAAGGAAACACTAAAAATTTGATATCGATCCATTCCTAATACAACATCAATCCCCCCTTTATTAATCAAGGAATAACTGCAGGTTCAATAGATACAAGCCGTGGATGAACAATTTCATAAGAGAAATATAATCTCTAAGTGCATGAACGAACAATTTTATACGATAAAATGCATGTACTTTAAAATATCCCAAGAACAAAACGCTAAGAAGAGTATTAACCCATCCATCCACAATACAACTCCAGTGATGAACCCATCAGTGATAAGAACACTATGAACAATCCTAAGGTGGCAGGCGAAGATGAACTAAAATTCCCACACACCTGTACCTGAAAGTATCAATTCCTGGTTGACAAATGAACGAGAACCCTTCGTCAAGATGAGCCAAGCCATGCCCAAACTATTCCGTAAAGAAACTGTATTGTAAGTGCTTTAAATTTTTTTTTGCACAAGGTGAAAAGAGTGAAGGACCATAATCTACGACAGAAGGAGTGAGTACACTAAGAGCCACGTAAGGTGGTGAAGTAGGTGTTAATTCACATGTATCACATTTTATTAATTTTGATAGCTTAGCAATTTCGACAACTTATCATTAGTATTACATGACGAACATTACCCGTGAAAGTGTTTTAATGTTTACCACTGAACGTGGTGAACATAACATAGTGTATTTTAAATCGTTCGTATATGTATATGCATTGCTAATTGCTTAGATAGAGTTATGTGTAGTATTGTCGTACTATTCCATTAATTTAACATAGATAGGAAAGGTAATTATCCCATAGTTAGCGTAAAATAAAAAATTTTAAAAGGTGAATTTTCAAAAAAGATCTTATAGTGATAGCAGAAAAGTCCAGACAATATAAAACATTTCCCATGATAATGTTTGATAAGGTTGGAAATTTAGAAATTATTAGTGTTAGATGTAGAAAAAAAAACAAAAAAATCTTTTTGTTGTAGCTATACCGTAACCATAGATAATCTGAGTCCGGTAGAGGAACCTTAGAAAAGGATATGTAATAAAATAAGAAATGTAAAACATAAATTTTTTTTAAGAGCTCCCGATTAAGCTTAAACAAGGTATAAAATAACACAAAATCAATTAAAATTTATAAGAAAAATAGTGAATAAATTTCGAAATACTTTAAAACCCAAGGGCAAGCAAGCCCTAATGACGGGACGTCATTAAATAATGGGAAGGGTAATATGTACCGCATGTAATATGTGATATATATTTAAAATATAAAAAATAAAGTTGTTTCCTTCCGAAAATACTTCCGATCTAAAGTAAAATCCCCCTAATTGAGTTTAAGTCCCGTTTCAAACTTGAGTCTAGATTCCAATCAACAAAAGAAAAACTGCATTTTACTCTCAACCTTAACCTTTTCATCTTTTAAATGTCCCTTTAAAAGTTCCAAGTAAAAGATGATTAGTTTTCGTATACCAGCTTGATGAATTTTGAGCATACTTTGTAATACTCCGTCGAATTCCATTCTCTTTGTATTACAGAACAATAAAGACTTGACAGATGTAAGAAGCACAAAAAGCTGCGGGTTGAATAGCATTACAAAGCAAATGAGATGGTTTTGAATTTCGCAAGAATACTTGACAAAAATCATACGACATTGTTTTATACAAAGTTTAGAATTTCTCTTAGGAATGTGCGCACTTAATGATCAAAATATTGCGAAAAAAATATTGGGTAGTCAGTCAACATAATGGACTTAGTTTTGTCAGCATAATGATAACGTAGGGAGCCCTCCAACAATAGTTAGGCCAATCGTGAAATAGCTCTTAGGGTAAAGAATCAGGAGTTGTGTTATATAGTAATGAAAAGTTTTTTTCGGGATTATTATGACACTACTATTCCATGAACAATCATGAAATAATCATTCTGAATTCGTACATTGTTCTATGCCTGAAATGCAAGTCTAATAAACCTATTACTTTTCTATTTGTGTTCATTCTTACTATAGGTCTGTATCTCGCATCATAGGGCTAACTAGTTCAATTGTACTCCATTGGTAGCGTTCCCAAGGAATCTGATTTCTACATAATTTTAGAGGTAATCAGCAACGAGATGACCCAAAGAAGCGTGGTTACACTCCTAGATTAATGGTCGGAGAACTTCTAAACTACTATATTTACATATTTCATTTTCTCCCATAAGGAGTTGCGCGGTTATTTTTCTACCCCTGTTATACACGCATTTACCATACCCCACCCCCCATTACAAATGGTGAGTCATAAGTGGCGCAAGGTAGCCATAAGCGGCTCAACCAAAAGTTTTCCCAGTACACAAACCCGTCTCCAATCTGCCTCCTCTAGGGAGTAGTTACCACTTTAGCCTTCTCCTAGCTCCACTGGCTAAAATTACCTTCATTTTTCTATAACTGAAACCACTTACAAACCTCTTATTGACTGAGGACTCTAGAATTTTGACTCTTGGATTACTACTGAAAATTGGTCTACTGTGCATCAAAAAAATGACGCTGACTGTATGGCTTTGTCCCTCCAAAATTTATTGAGGAGTCATTATGAATCCCACTTTCCTGAGAAAAAATTAAAACGTGTTCTACACATAAGCTTTATGTTACTGAGTCTTTTAAAAAATCTATAAGAAAAAAAAATCAATTTTTTCAACAGCGAATTACTGAGGATAATAGTCAAAAGAAGTTCCTAAGAAAAAAAAATCAGAAAAGCAGCTTCTGATTATTATAATGATAAACTCAAAGATGTCTATTCTAGTAAGCCCAAGTCTGGTACAGAGAAATTAAAGAAATATGCAGGAAAAATCATTCTGAGGTTAAATTTCATCTCCCTGAACCCCCAATACGACTGCCAATGATTTGAACTTGTACCTTGCTTCCATCGTTCAAAGTCTCCTTCCTTTCACTGGGTCAAGTTCAACTTTTCCTCCCAATAAATCCTTCCCCCTTTTTTCAACCCTCTGTGTTATAAATAGGTTGATGTTGAGTTTGCTTCAGTGGTTTAAAGTAAATTCAAGGAGTCAATGTTGAGACGGCAGCAAAAGAAATCATCAGAGACAAAATGGGACTACCGGTTATTGCAAATTCGCACAAACTCAACATTCGTCAATTCCAATCTTCACACAGTCCAGCCAGTTCTAACGTGTCTTCGTAACCAGGAGGTTGCGACATCCGTTTTCCTAACAGAATAAAATTCAAGGCCTCGGAACTTGGGCTTAAACGTAATCTATTTGATGAAACTTTGGGTCCCTACTGGGGCTAAATCGAACCTAGCGAAAACAGGTATATTCGCATCGGAATACTTAACTAGAAGGAGAAAACAGTTGCTTGACTTGGATCATAATAAACTCGGTTTAAGTTCACATGGTCCATAGAAGGAACGATTTTTGTTAAGCAGGGTCCAAACACAAGAAAATTCCGAAGTGTAATGATATCATCAGTCAAAGACCCTGAACTTAATGTTTGCATTTATTCAGGCTATTTTTATTTTTGTTAAGGTTTTTCATTTCCGCTTCTCTCTTCTTTTCTGCCTCCATGTACATTTATCTTGTTGCTTGTTGCCTCTTATATATTTATTCTCCTTACTCCTTACTTTGTACGGTTAGTTCAAGTTAGGGTCTCATGATCGGTTAAGAAATTGCGAAGAAAATAGGCTAGTTCTGGATGATGTATTTGCAGACGTTTCATTTAATGGATCAGAATGGAAAGATGGACTAACAAAACGTACAAAAGACGCTGCATACGTTGAACTTGGGAGTCTTTCTCAATGAGATTCTAGTAAGGGTAATTTTTTACTTTTTATGAACTGTCCAGGGTTTCGATCAGCCAAATGTTCACTACTGTCGGCAATGGACTGTCTTAAATCCGAACCTTTGTTTGTAGGCCTATGTGAAACCTTTTTAAATGACGTGAATGTGAATGTAATAGATTTTTCTGTTCCAGGGTATAACGTTGAATATAAAAGTAGTTCTCTTATGCATAGAAGAGGACTAGCATCTTTGATTAGAAATGAAGTGGAATATAATGTAAGATAACCTTTCGCTCTGGTTTGAAGGTAAGGTTGAAACTCTGTTTATTGAAACAAACAGAAAATGGTCAAGCTCTAAAAATTTTATAATGGGAATAGTATATAAAGTACCATCATTTTCAGATAATGATTTCATGGATGCTTTTGAAAGTGTTTTGTCTTAAGTTAAAAGAGAAAATAAAAAGACAGCTATAATGGGTGATTTTAATATTGATCTGTTGAATTCTGATGGCCGAGTTGATTTCCATAAAATAATGTTGTCGTCTTATTTTTACCCTTTAGCATCAATTCCCACGAGATCAACGCAGTCTTCGGCAACTCTAATAGATATTATGTTTTCTGAAGGCTAATTATTAAAAGATTATTCGGCTGACGTTCTTATTAATGATCGATAAGACCGTCTTATATTGATTGGCGAACTTAATATTATAAATATCAGGCCGCCAAAAGGTAAGATTAAATATCGAGATTTATCAGAAAATAGTTTAAGAAAACTAGCTGAAAATTTAGACCAAGTTGATTTTTCGAATGTTTTTAGAAGTAAGTGTGCAAATGAGGCTTATAATTAATTTCTGGATACATTTCTTACGGAGCTTGATAAGTGCTGTCGAAATAAATAGGTAAGAAAAAAAAATATTCCTAGGAAGGAATGGATGACAACTGGCATCCATGCTTCTGTAAAAATTAAAGATAATTTGCATAAAGATTATCTAAGACCCCACGAGTCAGAAATTTTAGATTTTCAAATAATACCAAAATCGACTGTATAAAATAAAAACATGCTGAAAAATCATATTATGAAAGAAAATATGATCAAGTTAAAGGAAATATGAAGAAGACCTGGACAAAAACTAATGAAGTATAGGGCCATAGAAAAGAAAAGGAGCAAATAAAAATATAACTTTTGGTGATGGAATTCTTGATGATCCGAAAGAAATTGCGGAAAATTTAGGCAAGAATTTTTTTTTAGCAAGGTTCAAAACTGTGCCATGAAGCTTCTAAAAGGTCATTGAGCCCCCCCACCCCTGTCCCAAAATTCCCACCTTGAAATGTAACTTCTGAATTCCTGTTTATGGAACGTGACAAAAATGAAGCAAATGAAATAATTCGGAAAATGAAATTACAATCTTGTGGGATTGATGAAGTGTCGTTAAAAATTGTTTTAAACAACTAAAAAATTGTTATCTCTATTTTAGCTCATTTAATAGATTTGTCATTTCAAAAAGGATCTTTCCAAGAAAGGCTTAAAGTGGCACGTGTATTACCCCTTCATAGAGAAAAGTAAAAACAATTACCCGAATAATTACCAGCCCATATCCATTCTGCCTTTTTTTCCAAGATTTATGAGAAAGTGGTTCATAATAGAATACATAGTTACCTCAAGGAGCAGGATATACTTTGCAAAACGCACTTCGGTTTTCGGAAAGGACTTACAACGTATTTTGCTATTTTAAAATTGGTTGATTGGGTGAATGATGCATTGATAATACTTTAACACCGGCAGCATCATTATCAGACATTAAAAAGCATTTGATACTACTGATCATCACAATTGATTTTCAAATCAATAGGGATACATAACATACCTTTAAAATGGTTTCATTCGTATTTTAGCAATAGAGCAAGTTCTGCATAACGTAAACCTAACATCTGAGCGGCATTTTATACCCTGTGGAGTGCCACAAAGGTCAATACTGGGACCCCTACTTTTTCTTATTTATATTGCCTAAGTAAAATATTATTTGTCTGAAGCCAACATAATACTTTTTACAGACGATATACTTCTTTTTGTTGCATGTGAAAATCTACTTTCTTTGTCTACATAATGGAAACAGCTTTTACTGAATTTGTCTCAAGGACTGATTCGAACTATTTAACACTGAATTACACTAAAATAAATCATGTATTATTTTCTAGAATATCGTCAATTGAAACTGATCTAAAATTAAAAGTAGCTGATAATATTATAAATAGAGTAAAAACCAGAAGAGATCTCGGATTTGTAGTTGATGAGAATGTTTCGTGGAAAGAATATGCAAAATTTGTAGGCAATAAACTTTCAAGATTCCTAGGAGTCATCCGTCGTCCAAATTTCGTTTCCCTAACAAAATCCTGAAAATTATTATCATTCAATTTTTCATCCCCATTTGTCTTACGGGTACTCCATATGGGCAGGTAACTTGCTTTCTTCTTATAAAAGAGTTCAAACTAACCAAAGTAAGGTAGTTCAAATTATATCACCTATTCAACACGAAGATGACATCAGTCTTCATATCAAATTTACCAAAATATTTGATGTAGCCATGACTCGAGATTTGCAGATTGCAAATTTTTGTTTCAAGTATTTGAATAACCTCCTTCCATCTTCATTTTAAAATCTGTCTACATTAAATCAAGATTTGTACACTTAGGAAAGACGACATTCTTGTGACATAGTCCAAGAAGCGCCTTCTACGAAAAGAGCTTCTTTATTAATTAGATTTTTTGCACGGACTATTTGGAATTCACTCCCCTTAGACATCGGAATTCAAACAATCTTATTTCCTTTAAGCCAGCAGTGAAGGGTCATAACAGAAAAAGTGTTTAGTTGCTGTCCTCCTCCAGGTTTTTTTTTCTCTCCATTTTTATTTTCCCTTATCACTCTTTTCCAATTGCTTTCTCTCTTCTTCTTCTTGTTTTACCTTTAAAGTTGAAACCATAGGTTCATTTATTTACTGTTTAATTTTTTCCTCTCTTTTTTTTCTTGATATGCTCAGTTACTTTGCTGTTTCTGTTTGTTTTTAACTACTATTAGTTAATGTCCTGCCCCAGCCAAGCAAATTGTTTGTGCTTTCCTGGCAGGAATGTTATGCAAGTTATGTATTTTGTTTTTAAATAAAGAGAAATGAAACTGAAAACTGAAAAAACTGAATAAAATCCTAAAGCTTAGAAAATCAAGTATTTGTCCCTTGGACATCCCAGTTGACTCAATTAAAGTTTTTTCAGACAAAATTGCTGAGCCTTCACCAAATATTTTCAACCACATCATAAAATTTGGTAAATTCCCAAGCTGCTGGAAACAAGGTTTTATAACACCTGTCCCAAAAAAATGCACCAGTCTGACTTTCTCCAACATTCGCCACATTACAGTCACATCAATTTTTTCGAAACTTTATGAAGGTTTCCTCTGTGACTGGTTTCAAGTTAAAATTTGTCCACGTATTGACATTCAGCAGTTTTGTAACTTAAGGAAAACTTCCACCACCCATTACCTTGTCCACTTAATACATACCATCGTAAGTAACCTTGATAAACCAAATGTTTGGCTAAACTTTGTCTTAGTTGATTTCCAAAAAGTGTTTGACCTGGTTGACCACTCCACCCTAATTCGTTCACTACTGGTTAACTTTGAACTTGATCCTCTGTTAGTAAATATTGTTATATCGTTTCTTTCAAATAGATCTCAAGTTGTTAAATACAAAAATATTTTCTCTAACCACATTCCCTATATATTGTGGAATTCCTCAAGGAACTTTATTGGGACCACTTTTATTTCTAGTAATGATTAACGATACAGGTGAGGATTCAAAATACTTGATTGAAAATCAAGTATTTTGCAGTAGGCATCAAGACATGGCTAATTGTAGAAAAAGACATAACAGATAGTCCGATATATTCCCCCAAAATACGTGGATGACTTGTCGATCCTTGAAGTATGTCACAGGAATATTAAAAGTGACCCCTCAAAATTCTAACCCATATTTCGGATGAAGCTAAGAACCTAAATATGAAAGTAAATTCCACGAAATCTAATATAATGACGATAAATTTCTTGAAATCCACTCCCACTTTCCTTGACCCTATCCCACCCGAAATGCTTGTGAAAGATGTTAAACTCCTCGGTGTAACAATTTCAAACAACCTTAAGTGAGACATGCATGTTTCAAATATTGTTAAACAAGCAGATGTTTCAATATCTATTTTAGATAACTTTAAACAAATAAATTTAATTGCCCAAAGACGCATTCCCTCCGTGTTCATTTATCATTTATCAGGCCGCTATTAGAATATGCATGTCCTATCTGGCATTCGCATCTTTTAAGCGAACTTAGCGACAAAATTGAGTCGGTCCAAAAGCGTTCGCTTAGAATCATCTACATAGAGAGCAAAATTTCATACTACTTCCTCCTTAAATCTGCAAGTAATTCCACGCTAAAAGAAAGGATAGAACAAATTTGTTTGCGTTTTACTAAATCTGCAATATCTAATCCTCGAACTGAGGACATCTTTCCCTATTTACACGATCCCACTAGACCCCGACTCCCTCGCTTAGCTCCTTTGGCAATTCCAACGTACTCACCGATCCATACCGTTACTGAGAGATTTCGGAAAAGTTTTATCCCCTCTATTCTGGAGCGCCTAAATTATTCCTGAACTATGTCCTGCACCAAAATTAACTCCTCCGTTCCATATTTTAGTTGTTGCTGTATGCCCACAATAATCATTTGTAATTTTTTTTCTTTATCTTAGGTCACTTTTATTTTGCCCTTTTCTGATATTAATCGAAAAAACTTTTTGCACAAAATAAGTTTTTCAAAAAAAGTAAAGAACTCCATTAAACCATAAATGAACAACAATAGAATCAAATAATTTACCAAGCATCCAAGTTATCAAGTATTTTGTAGTAGGTTGCATAGGTTGCATCAAAACATGGCCAATTGTAGACAGAGAAAAGCCAAGACAGATATATAGAATCTCTTGACACGGGCAGTGAATGGGAATAAAAATAGTTTCTCTTATTGGACACATAATTGTCAGTTATCAATAAATACTGAAAACCCAAAACAGACAAAAATTAAAATAAGTCAAACTCAAAACTATCAGAAATTAATCTGAGTAGGGTTCTAAACCCTATGCTTTCTAAAAGCCGGAATATAATTTGTTCTTTACTGAAAAAAATTCAAATGAATTTATTGAAAAAAATGTGCATTGTAAGTTTATTATACATATGCTGATATTTATTCCATAAGATCTTAATAAATTTTGATTTCTTAAAGTTATAAAAGTGAAAACATTTAAAAGAATTTTTTTCAGTAAAGTACAAATTATATTCTGGCTTTTAGAAAGCATAGGGTTTAAAACCCTACTCAGATTAATTTCTGCTCGTTTTGAGTTTGGCTTATTTTAATTTCTGTTTGTTTTAGGTTTCATTTATTCATTGATACTGATTTGTGGTAGTTGTATGCTTGGTATATTATCTGATTCTATTTTGTTCATTTATGGTTTAATGGAGTTCTTTCCTTTTTTTTGAAAACCTTATTTTGTGCAAACATTTTTCTGATTAATTTCTGTTTGTTTTATATTGACATAGTTTTTTTTTCAGAGAGCGTCTACTAAGTTAGACAATCATCCCTTCCATAAAAAATTGAAAGGGCAATAGCCCTTTTAATTTCCAATCGAATGAGCAGTTTTTGGAATTTTTACGACAACGCTTTCTATAAAAACATTATATGCCCTCAGGGCATAACTTACAACCTTAGCCCTGAGGGATGTGGGGGGTTGCAACCCTCAAAGACCTAATTTCCAGAACTTTCAACAACGTTCAACAAAATGGCTATCTCAAAATTTTGATTGTATGAGTTTGGAAAAATGGTGGGCGTGAGAGGGGGTTAGTTACCCTCCAATCACATTCGACTATTAAAAAAGACACTAGCCGTCTCAATTTACAATTGAATGAGCCTCTTTTAAAATTTCTACGACAACTCTATTTATACAAACCTTGTATGCCCCCAGGGTATAACTTACAAATTTTGCCCTGGGGAATCTGGGCGGTTCGTAATCCTTAAATACATAATTTCCAGAACTTTCAACTGCGTTGAACAAAATTTCTATCAAAAAACTTTGTTTGGATGGGTTTGGGAAAATGGTGAGCGTGAGAGGGGCGTTAGTTAACCTTCAATCACTTTCGAATATTAAAAGGGCACTAGCCCTTTGAATTTTCAATCGAATGAGCTTTTTTTCAAGTTTCTACGACAAATTTTTCAATAAAAACCTTATATGCCCCCAGGGCATAACTTATAATCCTTGCCCTGAAGACTGCGGGGGGACTGTCCTGCTCAAAGACAAAATTTCCAGAACTTTCAACTGCGTTAAACATAATGGCTAGTTAAAAATTTTGATTGGGTGGGTTTGGGAAAATGGTGGGCTTTGAAGGGGTGTTAGTGGCCTTCAAATAACTTTCAGTTTCAGGTTCCAATCAAATGAGCCCTTTTAAAGTTTCTACGACAACGCTTTCTATAAGAACCTTATATGCCCATAATTTACAACCCTTGCTCTGAGGGCTGTGGGGGGGGAGGGGTGGTCGTCCTTAAAGACATAATTTCCAAAACTTTCAACTACGTTGAACAAAATGGCTATCAAAACATTTTGATTGGATATGTTTGGGGAAAGGTGGGCGTGAAAGGGGGGTTAGTTGTCCGCCAATCCCTTTCGACTATTAAAAAGGGCACCAACCTTTTGAATTCCCAATCGAACGAGCCCTTTTTCCAGTTTCTACGACAAAAAAATTTTTCAATAAAAACCTTATATGCCCCCAGGGCATAACTTATAATCCTTGCCCTGAAGACTGCGGGGGGACTGTCCTGCTCAAAGACAAAATTTCCAGAACTTTCAACTGCGTTAAACATAATGGCTAGTTAAAAATTTTGATTGGGTGGGTTTGGGAAAATGGTGGGCTTTGAAGGGGTGTTAGTGGCCTTCAAATAACTTTCAGTTTCAGGTTCCAATCAAATGAGCCCTTTTAAAGTTTCTACGACAACGCTTTCTATAAGAACCTTATATGCCCATAATTTACAACCCTTGCTCTGAGGGCTGTGGGGGGGGGGGGGAGGGGTGGTCGTCCTTAAAGACATAATTTCCAAAACTTTCAACTACGTTGAACAAAATGGCTATCAAAACATTTTGATTGGATATGTTTGGGGAAAGGTGGGCGTGAAAGGGGGGTTAGTTGTCCGCCAATCCCTTTCGACTATTAAGAAGGGCACCAACCTTTTGAATTCCCAATCGAACGAGCCCTTTTTCCAGTTTCTACGACAAAGCTTTCAATAAAAACCATATATGCCCCCAGGGCGTAACTTATAATCCTTGCCACGAAGACTGTTGGGGGATTGTCCTGCTCAAAGACATAATTTCCAGAACTTTCAATTGCGTTGAACAAAATGGCTATCTCAAAATTTTGATTGGATGTGGTTGGGGAAATGGTGGGCGTGAAGGGGGTGTTAGCTGGCTTCCAATCACTTTCGACTATTAAAAAAGTACTGTCCATTTCAATTTTCAATCGAACGAGCCATTTTTCAAGTTTGTACGACAAAGCTTTCAACAAAAACCTTGGGGGGCTATCATCCTTACAGACCTAATTTCCAAAACTTTGAACTACGTTGAACAAAATGGTTATCTAAAAACTTTGATTGGATATGTTTGGGGAAACGGTGGGTGTGAGAGGGGGTTAGTTGCCCTCCAATCACTTTCAACTATTAAAAGGGGCACTAGCCCTTTGAATTTCCAATCGAATGCGCCCTTTTTCAAGTTTCTGCGACAAAGATCTCAATAAAAAAACCTTATATGACCCCATGGCATAACTTACAACCCTTGCCCTTAGGGCTGTGGTAAGAGTGTCATCCTCAAAGATATAATTTCCGGACCTTTCAACTACTTTGAACAAAATGGCTATCTCAAAATTTTAAATGGATGTGTTTGGATAAATGGTGGGAGTGAAAAGGTTGTTAATTGCCTTCCAATCACTTTCGACTATTAAAAAGGGCACTAGCCATTTCAGTTTCCAATCGAATGAGCCCTTTTTGAAATTTCTACGACAGCGCTTTCTTTAAAAACCTTATATGCCCCCAGGTCATAGCTTAGAACCCTTGCCCTGAGGGCTGTGAGGGGGGATCGTCATCCTCAGAGACCTAATTTCAATAACTTTCAACTACGTTGAAACAAATGGCTATCTCAAAATTTTGGTTGGATGTGTCCAGTCACATCAATTTTTTCGAAACTTTATGAAGGTTTCCTCTGTGACTGGTTTCAAGTTAAAATTTGTCCACGTATTGACATTCAGCAGTTTTGTAACTTAAGGAAAACTTCCACCACCCATTACCTTGTCCACGTAATACATACCATCGCAAGTAACTATTATAAACCAAATGTTTGGCTAAACTTTGTCTTAGTTGATTTCCAAAAATGTTTGACCTGGTTGACCACACCACCCTAATTCATTCAGTACTGGTTAACTTTGAACTTGATCCTCTGTTAGCAATTTGATCCTCAAGTTGTTAAATATAAAAATATTTTCTCTAACCCCTTCCCTATATATTGTGGAATTCTTCAAGGAACTTTATTGGGACCACTTTTATCTCTATTCATAATTAACGATATAGGTGATGATTAAAAAAAATTGATTGAAAATCAAGTATTTTGCAGTAGGCATCAAGACATGGCTAATTGTAGAAAAAAGACATAACAGATAGTCCGATATATTCCCCCAAAATACGTGGATGACTTGTCGATCCTTGAAGTATGTCACAGGAATATTAAAAGTGACCCCTGAAAATTCTAGCCCATATTTCGGATGAAGCTAAGAACCTAAATATGACAGTAAATTCCACGAAATCTAATATAATGAAGGTAAATTTCTTGAAATCCACTCCCACTTTCCTTGACCTTATCCCGCCCGAAATGCTTGTGAAAGATGTTAAACTCCTCGGTGTAACAATTTCAAACAACCTTAAGTGAGACATGCATGTTTCAAATATTGTTAAACAAGTAGATGTTTCAATATCTATGTTAGATAAATTTAAACAAATAAATTTAATTGCCCAAAGATGCGTTCCCTCCCTGTTTATTTGTCATTTATCAGGCCGCTATTAGAATATGCATGTCCTATCTGGCATTCGCATCTTTCAAGCGAACTCAGTGACGAAAGTGAGTCGGTCCAAAAGCCTTGGCTTAGAATCATCTACATAGAGAGCAAAATTCTTTACTCCTTCCTCCTTAAATCTGCACGTAATTCAACACTAAAAGAAAGGATAGAACAAATTTGTTTGTGTTTTGCTAAATCCACAATATCTAATCGTCGAACTGAGAGCATCTTTCTATATTTACACGACCCCACTAGACCCCCACTCCCTCGCCTAGCTCCTTTGGCAATTCCAACGTACTCACCGCTCCATACCGCTACTGAGGGATTTCGGGAAAGTTTTATCCCCTCTATTTGGGAGCGCCTACATAATTCCTGAACTATGTCCTGCACCAAAAATAACCCCTCCGTTTCCATATTTTAGTTATTGGTGTATGCCCACAATAATCATTTGTAATTTTGTTTCTTTTTTTTCTTTATCTTAGGTCACTTTTATTTTGCCCTTTTCTGATATTAATCGAAAACACTTTTTACACACTCTAAGTTTTTCAAAAAAAGTAAAGAACTCCATTGAACCATAAATGAACAAAAATAGAATCAAATAATTTACCAAGCATCAAGTTATCAAGTATTTTGCAGTAGGTTGCATCAAAACATGGCCAATTGTAGACAGAGAAAAGACAAGACAGATATATAAAATCTCTTGACACAGGCAGTGAATGGGAATAAAAATGGTCTTTCTTATTGGACACATAATTGTCAGTTATCAATAAATACTGAAAACCCAAAACAAACAAAAATTAAAATAAGTCAAACTCAAAACTAGTAGAAATTAATCTGAGTAGGGTTCTAAACCCTATGCTTTCTAAAAGCCAGAATATAATTTGTTCTTTACTGAAAAAATTTCAAATGAATTTATTGAAAAACATGTACATTGTCAGTTTATTATACATATGCTGATATTTATTCCTTAAAATCTTAAAAAATATTCGATTTCTTAAAAGTTATAAAAATGAAAACACTTAAAAGAACTTTTTTCAGTAAAGTACAAATTATATTCTGGCTTTTAGAAAGCATATGGTTTAAAACCCTACTCAGATTAATTTCTGCTCGTTTTGAGTTTGGCAAATTTTAATTTCTGTTTGTTTTAGGTTTCGTTTATTTATTGACACTGATTTGTGGTATTTGCATGCTTGGTATATTATCTGATTCTATTTTTGTTAATTTATGGCTTAATGGAGTTCTTTCCATTTTTTTTAGAACCTTATTTTGTGCAAACATTTTTTTGATTATTTTCTGTTTGCTTTTTATTGACATAGTTTTTTTTCAGAGAGAAAGCCTCTTCTGAAGTTAAACAATCATCCTTTCCATAAAAAATTGAAAGGGCAATAGCTATTTTAATTTCCAATCGAATGAGCACTGTTTGGAAATTTTACGACAACACTTTCTATAGAAACATTATATGGCATAAGGACATAACTTACAACCTTAGCCCTGAGGAATGTGGGGGGTTGCAATCCTCAAAGACCTAATTTCCAGAACTTTTCAACAACGTCCAACAAAATGGTTAACTCAAAACTTTGATTGCATGAGTTTGGAAAAATGGTGGACGTGAGAGGGGATTAGTTACCCTGCAATCACTTTCGACTATAAAAACGCACTAGCCATTTCTATTTCTAATCGAATGAGCCCATTTTGAAGTTTCTACGACAAAGCTTTCAATAAAAACCTTGAATTCCCCCAGGGAATAACTTACAATCATTGCCCTGAAGACTTTGAGGGGGTGTTCTGGTCAATGATATAATTTCTAGAACTTTCAACTGCTTTGTACAAAACGGCTGTCTCAAAACTTTGATTGGATGTGCTTGAGGGAAATGGAGGGCTGAGAGGGGTTATTTACCCTTCAATCACTTTTGGCTATTAAAAGGGCACTAGCCCTTTAAATTTCCAATCGCAGGAGCCCTTTTTGAAGTTTCTACAACATTTCTATCTATAAAAACCATATTGGTCCCCAGGGCATAACTTACAACCCTTGCCTTGAGGGGCCTTGGGGGTTATCATCCTCAAGGACCTAATTTCCAAGACTTTAAACTACGTTGAACAAAACGGTTATCTAAGAACTTTGCTTGGATGTGTTTGGAGAAAAGGTGGGCGTAAAGGGAGGATTAGTTGCCCACCAATCATATTCAACTATTAAAAGGAGCACTAGCCCTTTGAATTTCCAATCAAATGAGCCCTTTTTCAAGTTTCTACGATAAAGATCTCAATTGAAACCTTATATGAACCCAGGGCATAGCTTACAACCCTTGCCCTTAGGGCTGTGGTGAGAGTATCATCCTGAAAGATATAATTTCCGGACCTTTCAACTACTTTGAACAAAATGGCTATCTCAAAATTTTAAATGGATGGGTTTGGATAAATAATGGGAATGAAAGGGCTGTTAATTGCCTTCCAATCACTTTTAACTATTAAAAAGGGAACTAGCCATTTTAATTTCCAATCGAATGTGCCCTGAGCCCTTTTTGAAGTTTCTACGACAACGCTTTCTATAAAAACCTTACATGCCCTTCCCAGGTTATAGCTTACAGCCCTTGCCCTGAGGATTTTTTTTTTTTTGGGGGGGGGGGGGTTGTCATCCTCAGACACCTAATTTCAATAAAATTCAACTACGTTGAACCAAATGGCTATCTAAAAACTTTGGTTGGATATGTTTGGGGAAAAGGTAGGCGTAAGAAGGGGGTGAGTTGCCATCCAATCACTTTCGAATATTAAAAAGTGCAATAGCCCTTTCAATTTCCAATCGAATGAGCCCTTTTTGAAGTTTATACGACAAGTCCTTCTATAAAAAACCGGGGCGTAACTTACAACCCTTGCACTGAGGGCTGCGTGGAAGTGTCCTCCTTAAAAACATAATTTCTATCTGGAAATCAACTACGCTGAACAAACTGGCTATCTCAAAGTTTTGATTGGATGTCATTGGGAAAAGGTGGGCGTGAGAGGGGGGTTAGTTGTCCTCCAACCATTTTCGACTTTTAAAAAGGGCACTATTCCTTTGAATTTCAAATCGAATGAGCCCTTTTTGAAGTTTTTACGACAAAGATTTCTATAAAAACCTTATATGTCCCCAGGGCATAACTTACAATCCTTGCCCTGAAGGCTGTGCTGGAGTTTCCTCCTCAAAAACATAATTTTATCTCGAAATCAACTACGTTGAACAAAATGGCTATCTCAAATTTTTATTGGATGTGTTTGGGAAATGGAGGGCGTGGAAGGGGTGGTAGTTGCCTTCCTATCACTTTTGTCTATTAAAAAAGTCACTAGCCATTCCAATTTCAAATCAAATGTGCCCTTTTCAAAGTTTCTACAACAGCTCCTTCGATACGAAGTGCCCAGGCCAAAACAAAGAAAATCAATAATACTTTGTGCCAATAATGTTCTTTGCTTAGGCAGCGCTATTGCGCTGCCTATGATTTTTTGGTGCTATTTTCATCATTTTTTTACCTTTAATTTTAAATCCCATGACCTTTACTTGTAATCCTTTCTTTAATTGTAAATATTTAATTTTGACAGTTTATTTGACTTGATTTTAGATGGTTTTTTTTCAACGGTATTTGACTTTGACTACGAATTCGGCAATGTTTTTCTTCTTGCCTATGATTTTGTTTTCCCCTACCCTTTCTGTTTCTGTTTTCATACTACATTGGGGTTTCTTTTCTTGCTGTATTACTTGTTTCTTATTTTACTTTTTCTGTTCTTTTAGACATGTGAAGCAAATTCGGTTCTATTAGAGCTTGTGATATCCTTTTGAAAAAAATCTTATCTTATCGCATTTATTTACTACGGTTCTAGGCGTTTACCCCCCCCCCCCCGCGCAAAATGTCCCCTCGGAAAATACCTACCCCCCTGAAAAATACCCTTCACGGTAAATATCCTCCCCCCATGGAAAATAATGCTTTCCAAATTTGAGAATTTTATTTGAGTTTTATTTTTTTATTTTCGTAGGGCAAAGAGCTTTTGGTACTTGTGTATTATGCGCCACTCACTCAAGTTGACGCTATGTAATATTCAAGAACACACCGGTTTTTTCATTAGTTTCTTCGTTACTTTAGAAATAAATTTGGGCTATAGATTGCCATCTTAGGGAGGGGGGGGGTAAAGTATAGTTTGTCTGCATGCAAAATGTGTTTGGTACAATTATTCTGCATATTAGATAGATAGATAGAGAAGTGTGTCTTAAAGTCAAATATACAGCCATGAACATAGTAAAATAACATAAATGAAAGGCACAAATAACATAAACTTTGATCAGCGATAATCATAAAACACTTAATGAAGCACTACATTAACCTAATAATAGTACTTAATACTTGGAACAACGATCATTGAAAAAAAGACTAAATACTTGGAAAGGAACACTTAAATGAAAACATTACATTTACTTTATGCTGCGATTTTTTTTTTTTTTTTTTTTTTTTTTTTTTTTTTTTTTTTTTTTTTTTTTTTTTTTTTTTTTTTTTTTTTTTTTTTTTTTTTTTTTTAGTTTACAAAATTTCCAGATACCTCGCTATTCTTCTGTAATTTTTAGAGGGCATATACCTAGAAAGAATCGTTTTCTGACTTCGAACTGTCCAAATACCTTACCCCCCCCCCCCTTATGTGCAAATATATAGCCCAAATTATATATTTCCCACATATTCTGTCACTTGTCTTTGTCTTGTCTCGCGCTAAGCTGAAAAAAACTAACAAAGAAACCGTTTGTTCTGGAGTTTTACACAGCGTAAACTTGAGTGAGTGGCCCATAATACGCAAGCACCAAAACTCCTTCCCCCTACGGAAATAAAAAATTAAACTCAAATAAAATTCTCAAATTTTGAAAGCCTTATTTTCTACGGGGGGGGGAGGGTATTTTCGGGGGGGTATATTTTCCGCAGGGGATTTTCTGCGGGGGAGGGGGTATTTTCCACGGGGGTAATTTGCGAATGGGGTATTTTCAGGGGGGGGGGGGGTAATTGTCAGGGGGGTAAATGCCGGCCACCTTGCACTACATACTATATATTTTGTAAGAAATACGTCTCGCCTGTGAATGTACCTTAGGGTTGTTTGTCTGTGAGTTCGGAAAAGATTCTTGTGTCGTTTTAACAGCGGCAAGTGTAGTTTTGTTAATGTTCCTTTCCGTAAAACTCTCTCTCTCTCATTTTGCCTTCTCCCATCCCCAGTATCTCAAGCTGTTTTCTTGTCAGTCATGCGAAAGAAGTTATTCGAAGCAGTTTCTAGTTTCTCCTTGTGCTTTGTTATTACGCGTGATGTCTGCTAAACGGAAAAGAGTCGTTTGTCTATTCAAAAGAAGTTAGAAATTGTTAAAGAAAAAAATTGAAAGCGACATCTCGAATAAACAGTTGTGTCTTAAGTATACTACTGCTAACAAATCACCGCAGCACCAAACCACCAGAGGCCAACACGGTTACGCACGCTCCTCCTCCATCCCAATCTATTCAAAGCCTTCCTTTTTACACCCTCCCAGGAAGTTCTCATTTCCTTTAAATCTTTTTTATGATGTCCTCCCACCCAAAACGAGGACGACCTGCTTTCTGCTTAGCCCTAGACGGTTGGCCGAAAAGGACAATCTTCGGCAATCTGTCATCCTTCATCCGCACAACTTACCCTAGCCATCTCAACCTTTCTTTCATTATAGCCCTAAAGAGCGGGATTAAACCACATTTTCCCACCTGATCAATCTTCTCGTTACCAAACGTCACCTTTTCATCTTCAACTCGCAAAACCTCTAAAAGTTCATTCATTTTACTTAATATTTCATCAAGCATGCTTAAATCCTCTGCATAATCTAAGTCTAGGAGAGTGTTACCTCCTCATTTGATTCCGTGGTCTCCCATTGCCTTTCTTGTGCTCCTTAGGACCAAGTCCATCCAAATGATCCATAAAAAGGGGGATAGAACACAACCCTCCTTAACTCCTGATTTAATACAAAACCAGCTGCTAACCTCATTTCCTACCTTAACCGCTGCAGCGTTATTCTCGTACATAGCACTAATCACTTTAATGTTTTTGTCTGGTATACAATACAAGGATAAGACCTTTGCTAAAGCTCTTTCATCAACAGAATCGAACGCTTGCTCATAATCTAAAAAACTGATGACCAAAGGTGTTTGACAACTCAGGGACTTCTCAATTATTAACCTAAGAGTGAAAATTTGGTCGACACATCCTCTACCTTTTCTAAAACCACACTGTCCTTCTCTTAAAACTTTGTCTACAGCTTCTCTCAGTCTAATAAGTATCATATTAATAAATAATTTGCTAACTACAGAGACCATACTAATGCTTCGATAATTATCATACTCACTCTTATCACATTTCTTATATAGAGTGATTTAGAGTGAATCCTAGCTGCAGTCCTAAGTTTCTTCCCTAAGAATACTGTCTTATATGGTTTTATTCGGCTTATAATAAAATGTATTTATTAATAGAGCACAGGGACTGTAAGCTTGGGGAGAGCCTTGGGCCCAGACCATATTCCCAAATACTCTTGAAATCCTGGCTACTGCTTTTTCAAGTCACCAAACTAAATTTGTGGTCTTATCATTATTATCCTCCCCCCCCCCTCCTCCCAAATTTTTCATATCCCCTCGTCCAAAGAAAAGAATCTTGGGTACGCACCTGTAAGAAAACAGACGAAATTGTAGTATTTCAGAAGAAAAAAAGGGACAACAGACTCAAGAATCATGCAACTTCTCCCTCCCCATGCGCATGCCTGTTTCCCAGTGTATTGGTAAAGCATTGTTTCCAGGTTATTGCAATTCTAAAATATAATACCTTGACCTCTCCAAGGGTGGCAGCTGGAGATTTGCTTTCTCTGTTTGGCATTGACAAAGATATACAAGCTTGAAGTCCAGATTTCTGGTTTATATATCTCGCTGCTATTGATTCTTGGCGAAACTCATCTACAAATAAAAGCATCTCAGATGAAAACACTTGACACAAGTTAAAAAGGAAAAATTAAAGAAAAGAGAACACATTTGACGTTTTTAATCGATAGGATCTTTTACTGCTGCCGCTCTAAAATATGTAGTGTTTACACACTGAGTGTAAAAACATTCTAATCAGTCACAGATCTGACGTTATAATTAATTTCGATTTATTTTTGTTTTGATGAAATTCGATATTCCTTAATTTTCTTTCCAATTAATTAATAGTTTAATTTAAATGAAAACAAGGCATTTACTGAACGAAGGAGAAAGCGTCTTAAGCAAGCTGGAATTAGTTTGCTACCTTCCCTGAATAGGGCAAATTTTCCCCCTACACATTGATAACTACATCGTGTCCCTTCCCACCCTATATTCATGTGAATTGACTACACGTTGAGGAAATGGGGGGGGGGGGGAGAGGATTTAAAGATTTAAACTAGGAGCTATTCTGGAAAATAACACGTGGAAACTTTCTTAATACAAATGAATTCAAATTTTGTTAAAATACTATTTACTTTACGAAACATAAATTAGACTAACACTCATATTTTATTTATGATAAATAGGCTTTAATTTGTTTAGGGAAAGCAAGGGTTGGGCTTGACCCCCTAACACTTAAAACTTCCTTGAATATCTGGGCACTTCCTAATCAATTTATGTAGCCTTTTTTTATATACATGTTGCCATCTCCCTTCCCAGGCAAAGAAATTCAATTAAAATTTATAGGCAAAAATTCATTTAATCTTTATGATTAATTTTTTTTTCCATGTCATGTTGTCAGCAAATACATTCTCAGTGGAAATATAACAGCGGTCATCAAACAATTAACCATCAGTAAAATAAACGAACTTTCTTTTTACCGATGGTTTATTGTGGTGACTGCGGAAATCTACATTGCTACCATATTGACAGGCAGCCTGTCGAGGCCTGAAAAAGACTGCCCATTAGATAGTTTTGCTCGATGCAATGTGAAGAACTGGCAATCGAATGAACCCTTACCCGGCATTCTCCAAAATTCATCCTTGAAGACAACTAGTCAAGAAAAAAAATACCTTAGAGACACATTGCTTTCTATTTGATCAACACCATTGCAATTACTATGTAACCAGGGCTTCCACTTCTAGAGAAAATTGTTTTTTTTAGAGAAAAATCACTTCTTTTAGAGACACTTATTTTGAATCTAGGAATTCAGAGAAATCTTTAAGAAAGGATTTTCAGGGATATTCAAGAAAAGTTTGATTCTTTTCAAATGAAAGGCTGAAAAATTCTCAAAGATTGCATATGCTCAGTTTTTTTTTGGAAAAAGATTATATTGCAACACGCCTTAAGACTATGAAAACAAATCTGATTCCCAACAAATCAGTGTTGAGAATCCTTTGTCCAAGGGACACGGGTTCTATCCCTGTCGTGATCGGTTATTTAGTTTTGGACGGGAGTCAGTGGTGTTACTCTTTAAGCTCAGCCAGACTCAACCCACCTCTAAATGGGTACCTGGAGATATCTGGAGAAGGTAAGCAGGAAGTGTGTGCAAAAGCACAGGATGGCTGGCCCCCAGCCCCCTTGCATTTCCTGGATGAGGGCCACAAAACAGACATGATGTATCTTTAGTGGTGATTGCAAAGTCAGAGAGGTTGCTCCTAGAGAGTGTAAGAGCGTAATTGCTATAAGAGCGAGTGTAAGAGAGTGTAATTGCTAAATGAATTTTCAAACTGGCTAAGAGTGAATCAGCTAAAGAGGAACCCCACTAAGAGGACTTTCTCATGATTTGAGGACATCAAATTATTATCCATGGATAAAGTATATAACATATGAAGATGGTATGATTACACGTGAAAAGGTAGTAAAGTATCTTGGCAATATTATAGATAAGACTCTCAGTTTCTGATCCCATGTTGAAACTTTATCCCGGATTTTATAGCGTAATCTTGGGATAATTCGTAAACTTAAATATATGTTTCCAACTAGTATACTTAGGCTTCTCTATTTTTCGTTAATCTATCTTCATGTGTTTTACTGTTCTTCTGTATACTTGCATACATTTCCTTCAATTGTTAATCTTCTGCGAATTATCATAACAAGTCTATTATAGCATTATTAGGAAAATCAGAAAGAAAAACGGTTCACGAAGCTTATAGGGATCTTAGGACACTGATGCTGGCATTGGGTCTTCATCATTTTTATATATTAGTGTTAGGTATAATCATTTTCATTAGGTATCATCATTTTTATATATATTATGTATAGATACAATGTGAACCAGCTGCCGGACTGTTTTAACGGTTGGTTTTATAGCCGATGGAATATACATAACCAAAAGACTGGGGGTAAGAATGATTATTATACTCCTCCTATAGTGTCTGCCAGGTCCACGTTCTCTTTTATTATAAGGGGTATAAAACTATTGAATAATTTGGATAATGATATGAAGAAGATAGAAGATTTTAATGGTTTTATAAGACAATTGAAAGAAGAATTATTAAGCAAGTATGATATTTGGTAATACTTTCGGACCGGCACTGATGTTTTCAATAGTTTATTATTTGCTATTACAATATTTTGATATTCAAGACAGTAAACCTTTTATGAAATTAAAGAGAAAAAACAAATTTTTTAACTAAAAGTAAGGATCTTCATTGAAACTTTAAATAAACCAAATTTGTCCATATATGAAGGAGTGTCTTTACGCTAAAGTTCGACTTTATTTTCCAATTCTTTAAGAAAGATTTCACCAACATTAGGGCCGTTTAATTAGAATAAATAGCTTTGTCAAAACAATAGAGGACGTATTTTTACGAGCAATGGATTTAGGAGGGGGCAGCCCCACTCATATATGGACTGATTTTTGTCTTTTTCAATGTTCTTGTGTACTTTCAGCTGAATTAACTTGTTTTTTAAATTTCTAATTGTTAATCAGATTATGCCAGAAAAGCCAGCTTCCTCGAGGTGGCTTCAGGCACGATCCCTTCTCCCTACTCTGTACCCACCGATTCTCCTTTTTTATTGATTGATTGATATATTTATTTAAGTTTAACAACAACTTACGTGCAAAAATCGATATGATTCACCCAAAAACAAACAGTTGACGTTGGGTGCATCAGGTAAAGAAAAAACATATACATAACATGTTTTAGTTTCACTATAATAAGAAAGAAAGAAAAAAGAGAGAAAAACAAAGAGAGAAAAAAAATTTATAATAATTCTACAGGGGCAGTAACTACATACCATATCCATTTTGTGCAAGTTAAAAACAATTTACCTTGAGTGGGATACGTTGGCATATTGATCCGTTTTGCAGATCTGATGATCCATGGTGCCTCTTCTAAATAGGATAGGACAGGCCCCTAAAAAGTACAAAGAAAACATGAAAGGCTTTTTCTAACCTATGTAAGATATGCTGTGTAACACTAAGGAGCAAAAGGCTTTATTATCACTTTTTTTTTAACTTTCCACAAAAGTTTTTAAAAGGAAAGTAATTCGGTACATTCAACTTAATCTGAGCAATTCAATTTAATATTAATCCGAGTTTAAAATAAATTTTTATTACGAACAGAAATTATAAAAGATAATCGAGTCAAACTCAAAACGAGCAGAAATTAACATGATTAGGGCTCACAGCCCCTATGTCTTCTCAATGCCAGAACATAATTTGTACTTTACTGAAAAAAAAAATATTAAAATGAATGTGCATCGTCAGTTTAATTTATATATGCTCATACCAATTCTTTCAAATTTAATTTCTGCTCATTTTGAGTTTAGCAATATTATTTACTTTAATTTTATGCTCGTTTTGGGTTTCATTTATGTATTGATACTGATTTGTGGAAGTTGAATGCTTAGTAGATTATTTGATTCTATTTTTGTTCATTTTTGGTTTAATTGAGTTCTTTACTTTTTTTGGAAAACTTATTTTGTTCGAAAAAGTTTTTTTTAATTAATTTCTGTTCGTTTTATATTGACTTAGTCTTTTACAGGGAAAAAGAAAATAATAGTTTGAATCTTTCCGGTTTTCCTTTAAGAATTTATAGTTTGACCTGCTATTTACAGGTATATGCTGGAGAAACTTTTTCAGCAATTTTTAACAACACAAATACTTTTGAAAATCATGACACAAATAGTAGTTTTAATTTAGGCATACACATACTCTAGTTGACCTGATAAATAAAAGTTAATACCATGTCCAAATAATTATACCTATGCTCTTTTACAGCCTGGATACAATTAAACTCTTTTGATTTAATAAAATTTTAAGAGCACAAGTAGTGATAGAGGTAGCCGCAAAAATTTGAACTTATCTTTTTGACTCTTAAGAATAGCACTGGGGCGTCTGATTATCAAACCAGTGAGACCCCTTCGAAGTATATATGACCACACTTTCTAAAAAAAAACTTTATATGCCTCCAGGGCATAACTTGTAACCCTTGCCCTGAGGGCTGGGGAGATTTATTATTCTCAAGGACAGAATTTCCAGACCTTTCAAACACGTTGAACAAAATGTCTACCTCAAAATTTTGATTGGAAGTGTATGAGGAAATAATGGGCGTGGGGGGGGGGGGCAATTGTCCTCTAATCACTTTCGACTAAAAAAGAAGGCACTAGTCTTCTCAATTTTTAATTGAATGAGCCCTTTTTGAACACTTTCAATAAAAACCTTATATGCCCCAAGGGCATAACTTATAACCTTTGCCCTTGGAGCTGTGGGGGGTTTGTTAGCCTCAAAGGTCATTTCCAGACCTTTCAACTACGTTGAAAAAATGACTAGAGAGAGGGGTTAGCTGCCGTCCAACCACTTTCGACTATTAAAAAGGGCACTAGCCCTTTCAATTTCCAATCCAATGAGCCCTTTTTGAAGTTTCTATGACGAAGTTTCACAAAAACCTCATATTCCCCCAGGGCATAACGTACAAACCTTGTTTTGAGGGGTGGGGGGTGTCATCCTCAAAGATCTAAATTCCAGAACTTTCAACTACGTTGAACAAAGTGGCCATCTCAAAATTTTGATTGGATATATTTTTGGAAATAGTGGGCGTGAGAAGAAGGTTAATTGCCCTCCGATCACTTTCTACTATTAAAAGGGCACTAGCCCTTTTTGAAGTTTCTACGACAACGGTTTCTATAAAACCTTATATGCCCCCAGGGCATAACTTATAATCCTTGCCCTAAGGGCTGTGGGGGAAGTGTCATCCTCAAAGACATAATTTCAGGACCTTTCAACTACGTTGACGAGCTTTCTCGGGAAAATAGCGATTAAAAGCCAAACATGTTAATTCAAGGTTTGACGCATTTGGAAGGTCAAGACAAGTAATAGTGCTAAAAGTGGAACAAACCTGATTACCAGGACGCACAGAAACAGTAGAAGGATGTTTAGAATCGGGGTCAAACACAAGCATAAAACTTTTACTTTAATTAAACATCCGATCAAATCTTATGGTACGCCATTGCAGCTCGAATTTTTTTTTTTTTACTCGGGGAAATGACCCGCATAATTTAATAACAAAACAATAATACCACGAAACACAGTCCTCTTCCCCGAGTAAAATGAACCCCCCCCCCCAAAAAAAAGTCTTGAATCTGGCCTAGGAGATTACATATCAATTTTTACCTCTACGCTCCTCTTACCTCTTTCTTAGAATTTATTCTGCATTTACCTGAAGGCTCAATGAGGGTTGGGATGTTTTGGTATTAAAATACACTCTTTGAGGCATCTTTCTCCTTCTCAAACTAGCCAAACTATTTTTAAGATGTATACAAATTTAACTGTCTAAGGTAAATTCCTGTTGTTTTACAATTCCAAACATTTGCGTACGGTATAAGGGCTTTAAGCCTCTACATTGGGGTTCAATGATTCTTTTGTAGTTAGGGGAAGGAGATTTTTGATAGTGAGGGAGAATTACTAAAACAGAAAAAAATCATCAAATGAATAAACAATGAAAATTGCTATCTCAACTCACATCAAAATGGATCATAGCATTGTTCGCCTCCGCTGTTGATTTGGAATTTCTTATGCCATACGCTTCCAGCATTATAGTGTTAATTTCCCTTTGCGCAACATGTACAAAATAATCTCTGTACAAGCGCTGTTGCGCTGTGGTAATGTAGTTTTTGTCCTCACTAGACCTTATGGCCTGCCGGAGTAAAGTGACTCTAGGGTCGTTAGATTTCCTCGCTTCGTTTGTTAACAAATCTTCTAGACCCATACTTCTGTAAAAGAAGAAACATTTAATCTTCTAAATGGACATTAAATTGAACGTAAAGATAATTATTCTAGGGATGCCTCGAATGCGAAAATTCAACTTGCCAGATTAAAATAATAAAAAATAGCTCAAAATTAATTTAATTTTAAAACTACATAGACTTATAACAATGAAAAATTCAAATAAATAAAACAAAAATTTAACAGAACAATTAACAGTATTTCATATTTTTGTTTCTTTTCCTTCACTCAAATTAAAGCATTTTTGCATACAACTGGAGGGATGTAGGTTAGAATTTCTTGAAAAAAAGAAAAAACAACTAAATAAAGTGGCCCCGGACAGGCACGAATGACTAACTTCTACTTGAAAGTTGTCCGATCACAATTTCATCCGATTTTATGCCTTAGTACCAAGAAAGCTTGCACAAAAGAAAATTTTAATTATATGGTTACAAATAACGACACATAAATAAAATAAACAGACCAAGAAATTCCCGGTCTTTCCAGGAATTTACTGTCAAATACTGTATCTAGATGAACAAATGGTACCCCAAAGAAATAAGTGGTTTCTTGGGTAGCTAAGATATGGCTCTGTATTGCACCGAGTAAAGACTTGCGGCTAGTCTGCCTTTCTACTTCAGAAATTTATTAAAACACATTACCCTCCCTACAGTAATCTTTAGCAAAAGCGGAAAGATTACCTCCATATATGGAGAGACCATAGCTATGAAATTTGCTATTATTGACTTGGATATTCGAAAACAAATTGGAACACATAAAAAATTTTTCTTCAAAATAATTTTTCTAGAGAACAATATCAATGATTTATGAGCTATCAATGTCCATGGGCTTGTTCTAAAGTTTGTTCATATTTGTTGATCATTGCTTTGCCCTTCACTTTTTAGCCTAAATAAATTCCGTGGCTAAATTGAAAGGAGAATAAACCAGCAATAGTTACTTTCTAAAACGAAAAAAAAGACTAAATGTAGCTTGGATTTGACTCGCTTTTACACCGTCCAAGGACTTAAGAACTAAATATAAGAGTCGTTTCTTCCCAATCCGGTACAGACCCCTTGCAAAGCCCCCTAATAATCAAAGAGATGATTCCTTAGGTGTTTGTCTCGGTCTCTTACACAGAGCATTGTCTCTTGAATCACGTTCTCCCTTTACCAAAAGCACTGTTTCTAGACAAAACAAGAAACTAAAGAGACTAAAATCTTTGGTAGTATTAGGCTGGAAACCCCCTGGAATCCGAGAATAACAGGATTTGCCCCTAAGATCTCAAAACTCCTCCTATTAGAGAAACCTTCTAAGCTGAAAATACTGTTCCTAGACGTTACTGTTCCAAGTTTACTCCACTGCAAGTAAAGCTTATTTTGAAACCCCCTAAAGGTGTGCAACATTTCGCAATAATCGTCCCTTTTTCCTACCTGTCATTAATTTAAATTTTTCGTTTTTGAAAAGATTGAATTTTTTGTTGATATTAGACTACAATTATCTTGCATTTTCCAGAGTTAGCAGAGAGAGGGAGAGAGAGAGAAAGAGAAATAAAGAGAGAAAGACAGAACCAGATAAAAAATTTGAATAAGATCACAATCTACCTAACACAATTATTTGGAGCGGTTCAAATTTAAATTGGGTACAAAGAAAAAAGAAACACGACAAACATATAAACAATTATGAGCCTCAAGCTCGTATCAAACAGTTCGTGGTAACGAACTGTAAGTAAGAAGCGACCCGGCTCAATAGTAACCGAAACTCTAAAAAACGGAATTTTAGCTCATATAGATACATCAAAAGAATCTGATTTTTATGCTGATTTTAAATAAGTAAGTTCCATTAAGTTTATTCTTACCTATCAAGGTAAGACTAAAAGTTACGCGCCTGAGAAAATTTGCCTTATTTTCAAAAAAAGGGGAAACAATCCCAAAATATTAATAAAAATCACACCATCATATTCAGCGTATCAAAGAAACCTACAGTAAAGGTTTTAAACTCCTATCTGCAAAAATGTGGAATTTTGTATTTTTGCCAGACGAAAGATCACGGATGCATTTCTTTATTTATTTTTTTTTTCTCAGGGGTGATCGTATCGACCCAGTGGTCCTAGCAGGGGCGTCGTTTAGGGGTAGCAAGGGGGGGGGCAGTTGCCCTCCAATAATGTGAAGAAAAAAATTATTATACATTCCATGCCCTTTGACTGGCCCTTTGATCCGGATATAGACCTCTCTTGCCCCCCCCCCCCCCCCCCAATAAAAATGCAGGAGATTCGTCCCCGAGTCCTAGAATATTGCGAGAGGGATCATTCTAACAGAAATTTAAAGTTCTAGTGCCCTTTTAAAGTGACAAAAATATTGGAGGGCAACTAGGCCCCCTCCCACGCTCATTTTTCCAAAAGTCACCCAATCAAAATTTTGAAATGGCCATTTTGTTCAGCAAAGTCGAAAAATCTAATAACCATGTCTTTGAGGATGAGCTAATCCCCCTAAAGTCTCCGGGAGAAGGGCTGCAAGTTATGAACTTAGCCCATTGGTTAGAGTATTGGTTATTGTGAAGTATACAGACGTTTCAGGAGGATTTTTTCTGGTGGGGTGGGGGGTCGGGGGGATTTGGTTACGTGGGACCTTTCCATGGAGGAAGTTTTCATGGGGAAAGGGACTTTTCCATGAAAGGGGCGACAGATTTCCCAGCATTATTTAAAAAAACCGATCGGAAATTGAATAAAAAACAAAAAAGTTTATTCAACTAAAAGCAAGGAGCAACATTAAAACTCAAAACGAACAGAAATTATTACGTATGTGAGGGGGTTCGCCCCCTCGGCAATACCTCACTCTTTACGCTAAAGTTTTTTTTAGTACTTACAAAAGAGCTAGTTATTCTAATTAAACGGTATTTGTGATACAGGGGTCATTCTTAAAGAATTGGAATATAATTCGAACTTTAGCGTAAAGAGCGAGGTATTGACGAGGTAGCAAACCCCCTAATATACGTAATAATTTCTGTTCGTTTTAAGTTTTAATATTGATCCTTACTTTCAGCTGAAAAAATTTTGTTTTTTCTTTTTTTAACTTTTTTGTTTAATCCCGTAAGAAAAAAAAGAAGAGAAATAAACAAAGGATCCACGATGAGTTTTCTTTAAGCTAAAAGGAGACTGTTTGGCTTCCAAGTTCTGGTTCCCAGAAGAAAAAGAAGAATAGAAAGCAAAGGAAGAAATGAGGCTAAAATTGCAGCAGTTGATTCTTCAGAGCCAACTACCCTAAACTGGCAACAGAATTGTAGATGGGGACATAACAAGACATATTCTGACGTAAAAGCATCTTAGCTGATTCTTTTCTTAGAACTGGCAACAACGATGGAGCTAATCAGGAAGACTAATCTTGTTCATATAATTCTTGATAAATTACTTCAGGTGTGTGAAATACCACATTTTAAGTTATGGTACCTGAGAAAATGGCCCGGGAAAAAGAAAAAAAAAATGTTAAGGCCGCTCAGGTAATACTAACTTCTCATAATAATCAGATGAAACTCTTCCAAAAATAACACTCATCACGAAAATTTACTTTTAGCTCGGGCAAGTATTATGAGTCTCCTAATTAAACAGCCTTAGATATTGCAGTTGGAACTTACAGCCTTTATTCTCAAGAAAAATTATTGAAATAGCTACATTAGACTAATACAAGACTACTGGATTTGAAAATAAATTTTATTTTGTTTCCGTTTTTCAACTCTTGTTGCGACAGCAATTTTGCAACATTCGCAACAGCGATGTTGCGACAAAAAAAAGAACACCCCCTCCTCTCTCTCTCTAAACTGGCAATATTCCTGTATTTCAAAGACATCGTCATAATAAGAATTATCCATAAACTTACAAAAGTCTATTAGCTGGTAAACTTCTTCGGAGTCGACGAAAACACGGAACCAGTCAGGACGACTATCCTTCTTCAGAAAATTCCTGGCATCGTGCTTCAGGTATCTGAAAAACGAATTATCGACGCAACGTAAAAGTAAAGAAAGTCAGAAAAAGAAACTCTTACTAGAGTCACTCCGTTGAAACTTATCTCTCATAATAATCAGAGACTCATCCGAAACACAGTTCATCATAAACATACACTTCTACTCCGGGTAAGATGGTCGTGTCAACTGAGGAAAGGAGGGGAAGGTAGCAACTAGGGAAGGGGGGAGGGTTGCAGGAGGTTCTGTACCCTCCTAGATTTTGAAAAATATTCTTTTTGAGGTATCAATATTGGAAAATGTTTTTTATGATTAGTGAGCATCCTAGGGTGAGCAGAGCAGAGATCGTCGTCATAGTTTGCGAAAATAGAATACAGCCATCTATATTCTACCTATGCAAAAATATACGCAGTCTCAAATCCAATTAAAAACGGACTTACGGCAATTGTCTGGTCCCAATTATTTTCAAAGAACACCATTTTACAACATTTACTATAGTGAACGCAGCAACCATTCCAGACGGCTCCAGCCATCAAATATTCTCGTAAATGAACAAATACACGTCAAA
The DNA here is from genome assembly GCA_027921565.1 of Artemia sinica. Classification (NCBI taxonomy): domain Eukaryota; kingdom Metazoa; phylum Arthropoda; class Branchiopoda; order Anostraca; family Artemiidae; genus Artemia; species Artemia sinica. Next base: position 355,224 of record JAPEVW010000060.1, on the reverse strand, counting down.
AAACCCTAAACTAGTTAATATCTGATAATACGTAATGTCTTTAATACAAAAGTGAATACAGTAATGTGATAATTAGTATAAATATATATAAATTTAACAATGCATTAATATTCAAACATTGCATATGACAATCAGTATGCAAAAATATATCTTTAAATGAAGAAAAGAAGAAGAACAAAACAAATTATTCAAAAATCTAATGTTTTGTTATTTCTAAATTTATTTTCTGATATATATTTGTAGTGTTTAAATCTCTGATTATGACTTTGTAAATCACAAATATAATAAAAATGGTTAACAATAATTATAGTTGACGTAGAAACAAAAAAAAACTTTATGGTGGGCTGTATACCTTGTTACATCAAAGTAGCATAGGAGTTTTGAATTGAAAATAAACCTAATTAAGCACAAAGGACTTTTACTTCAAAGGATTTCTTTTACTTTTATGTTTTTTTCGTTTTTGTATATTTTAAGTTGAAAATTTTATCAATTTATCCTATGTCGTAAAGATAATTATTTTAGGGATGTCCTGAACGCGTAAAATAAGTTATAAAACTAGTTATAAAATAAGCACTCAATGATAAACATGCTTTTCAAAATCATCTTTAAGTTTTGTTTTTTTAAATCTTTTTATTTATTTATTTTTACATTTTTACTCTTTAGATTTATTTATTTTTTCTTGTTTACTGTGAACATCTAGGCTTAACAGTCAATCAGTTGCTACATAAGAAAATTCATAAAGAATGACATTAGATTTAGATTAAACCGATTTGGCTTCTGAGAAGATTACTTGTATGTTTTTTCCATTTTTGTATATTTTAAGTTGTAAATCATCACAATTTATCCTATGTTGTAAGGATAATTATTCTAGGGATGTCCTGAACGCGTAAATTGAACTTACCAAATTAAAATAGCAAAAATAGCTTAAAATTAATTGAATTTTAAAACTAAATAGACTTATAACAATGAAAAATTCTAATAAATAAAATTAAAATTAACAGAGCAATTAACAGTATTTAACATTTTTGTTTCTTTTCCTTCAGTCAAATTTAAGTGTTTTAAGCTATAACTGGAGGGATGTAGGTTAAAATTCCTGCAATTTCTTGGAAAAAAAAAAAAAAAAAAATGGCCCCGGATAGGCATGAATGACTAACTTCTACTTGAAAGTTGTCCAATCACAATTTCATTCAAGTGCGCGAGCCGATTGCTCCAAGAGGGCTTGCACAAAAGAAAATTTTAATTATATGATTACAAATAACGACACATAAATAAAATAAACAGACCAAGAAATTCCCGGTCTTTCTATATACAGTCAAATACTGTATCTAGATGAACAAATGGCACCCCAAAGAAATAAGTGGTTTCTTGGGTAGCTAAGATATGGCTCTGTATTGCACCGAGTAAAGACTTGGGGCTAGTCTGCCTTTTTACTTCAGAAATTAAGTAAGACCCATTACCCTCCACACGGTAATCTTTAGTAAAAGCCGAAAGATTAACTCCATATATGGAGTTAATCTTTCGGATTTTACTAAAGATTACCGTATGGAGGTTAAAAAACGCCATATATGGGGAGACCATATCTATGAAATTTGCTATTATTGACATGGATATTTGAGAATAAATTGGAGCACATAATAAATTTTTCTTGAAAATAAGTTTTCTAGAGAAGAATATCAATGATTTACGAGCTATCAATGTCCATGGACTTGTTCTATCGTTAGTTCAGATTTGTTGATTATTGCTTTGCCCTTCAGTTTTTAGCCTAAACAAATTCCCTGGCTAAATTGAAAGGAGAATAAACCAGCAATAGTTACTTTCTAAAACGAAAAAAAGACTAAATGTAGCCTGGATTTGACTCGCTTTTACACCGTCCAAGGACTTAAGAACTAAATACAAGAATCGTTTCTTTCTAATCTGATACACACCCCTTGCAAAGCCCCCTAATAATTTAAGATAAGATTCTTCACGTGTTTGTCTCAGTCTCTTGCACAGAGCATTGTCTCTTGAATCTCGTTTTCACTTCACACGGAGCATTGTCTCTTGAATCACATTCTTCCTTTACCCAGAGCATTGTGTCTAGAAACAAAATAAGGAACTAAAGAGACTTAAAATCCTTGGTAGTATTAGGCTAGAAACCCCCTGGAATCCGAGAATAATAGGATTTGCCCCTAAAAGACCTAAAAACTCCTCATAACAACAAATAATGTCAAATACTTATCCGGCAACTTGTCAGCGGAAACGCTATAGGCAACTAGGCGAAACAAAGCTCTTTTCAAGTTTACTCCACTACTAGCGAAGCTTATTTTGGAGCCCCCTAAATGTGTGCAACATTTCCTTACATTTTGCTACCTGTCTATAATTTCAAATTTTTCATTTTTGAAAAGATTGAATTTTTTGTTGATATATGACTTCAATTATCTTGCATTTTCCAGATTTAGCAGAGAATGTTAGAGAGAGAGAGAAAGAGATATGCTTGAGAAAGAGATGAAAGAGATTGAGAGAATTAGATGTTAGAGAGAGAGAGAAAGAGATAGAAAGAGATATAGACGGAGAGAAAGAGAAACGCTATAGGCAACTCGGCAACCAAAGCTCTAATCAAGCTTGCTCCACTACAAGCAAAGCTGATTTTGGAGCCCCCTAAATGTGTGCAACATTTCCTTACATTTTGCTACCTGTCTATAATTTCAAATTTTTCATTTTTGAAAAGATTGAATTTTTGTTGATATATGACTTCAATTATCTTGCATTTTCGAGATTTAGCAGAGAATGTTAGAGAGAGAGAGAGAAAGAGATATAAAGGAAGAGGGAGAAAGACAGATACAGAGGAAAAATATGAATAAGATCAAAATCTACCAAACACAAATAGTTGAGCGGTTCAATCATACAACCAATTTTGAACCTCAAGCTCTTATCTGCAAAACTAAACGGACCTATTTTCGAGAAACAATATATGTATATACATATCTACAAAATTATTGATGCTCGTTGTCAATTTAGGACAAAAAGTTAAAACTCGAAGGTCACCCGAAAAATTCCGAAATTACTATCTCTCCCTAAGACTAAGAAAGCACAGTTGGGGAAAGAAGGTACCAAAACTTTAGATTTCTTGTTCAATTCCAAAGACCCTACAACCAAGGATGGTTCCCAGTTTTTCGTTCATAAAGCTATTTTTGTTAGTGAAGGAGGGGACAAATTTGTATACAAAATACATCAAAATTTGCTTATATGCAATTACGTTTCTTTTTTACGGGTCAGACATAATTTCGGGGGGGGGATACAACAAATCTTTACAATACACAACAAAATTGGTAAGACAAAGCTTCAACAAGGGGGGGGGGGTAAGCCTGGTAACCCCCTCCCCCCTCAGATACAGCCTTGAGCAAACACTGTCAAGCCTTACCTGCAAAAGTAACGTGAAGCCAGCCAGCAGAAAAAAAAAGAAGTTTTTTAAAACTCAAATTAAAGACAGACACGAGAGAATCAAGTAGTACCCAGCTGCCTCAAAGAAGAAAATACATAAATCCCAGAGATTAATAGCCCAGCAAGGTATTATAGCATAATATATTGTATATAATAGTATTATGTACATATAATATATAATATAATAGTACTATTAATAGTATAATTTAATGGTGCAAACTGGGGGAAAGACTGGAGGTTCTGTACCCTCCTACATTTTGAAAAACATCCTTTTTTGGGGTATTTTAATTGAAAATGGCTTTAGTACTTTATGAGCCTCCTCGGGTAAGCTGAGCAGAGATGGTCATCAAAGTTACAGCCTTAATTTACGAGAGAACATTACAGCCATCTATATTCTGCTTATGCAAAACTATAGACAGAAGTAAGGAGGCCATAGACGGACAATCATTTTGATCAAACGCTTCCGTCAAAGGATTTACGTGTGCTTCAATCAACCCTTCAATCTCGACCAAAGCTAATCTAATTAAGGACGCCTTAGACGGTCAGTCATTTTGATCAAAATTTTCCGTCAATCGATAGACGTGTGCTTCAATCAACCTTCAATCTCGACCAAAGCTATTCTAATGCACTGCTTTAGATCAAAACGATTGAGTCATTCAAACTTTCGATCAATCACCGTCAACGCTTGACTAAAGCGTGAAACACGTTCCTAGACGGTCAGTCATGCTTGAGTCAATCGACTGAGGGATGCGTTTTATCAAAATGATTGACCGTCTAGGGCCTCCCTAAGAGATAGGATTGCTACTTCTACGTATACGTTCTGTCTACCCTAAAACATCCTTGCGTTAGTCCACTATTTCTTAGTTTCATGCACCATTTAAGCCCAAGGGTGATAAACTGAACTTTATATCAATTCCGAACTAAATATTGAAAGAAAATACGAGCTTGGTAGGTTTTTTTTCAAGGGCATACAATATATACAAGCGCATAAGATACATAAATTCTTTGAAAAATAATAAATCCTGTTCAAAATTGGTTTAATTTTTCACCCAATACGTTCACCACCCAGTAAAATCTTAGTGCTAGTCGACATTACAAGGGGGATAGGGCTAATAAGAGAAAGATCATTCTAAAGGAAATTTATGGTTAAATTATTGAATTTAAAGGGTTAAATGCAATATCAATTGTAAATCTTGCAAAAGCTGAGAAGCAAGTCCTGAAAACAACCGAGCCTACTTCTTTGTTCGTGCAAAAAAGATTTAAATCTTGAAAAAAAAAAGCCTCCTTGCTTTTTCCTGCAAAAAAGAACTAAATTTAAAAAAACAACAAGCCTTTTTCCTTGTTCATGCAAAAATGAAATAAATCTTGAAAAAAACAAGCCTCCTTCCTCGTTTGTGCAAAAAAGAATTAAATCTTGAAATAAACAAGCCCCGTTCCTTTTTCGTGCATAAAGAACTAAATTTTGAAAAAAACAAGCATCCTTCCTTGTTCATGCAAAAATGAACTAAATCTTGAAAAAAAACAGTGCTTCCTTCCTTGTTCGTGCAAAAAAGAACTAAATCTTGAAAAAAAAAGCAAGCGTCCATCCTTGTTTGTGCAAAAAAGAATTAAATTTTGAAAAAAAAGCCTCCTTCCTTGTTCGTGCAAAAATGAACAAAATCTTGAAAAAAATCAAGCGTCCTTTCTTGTTTGTGCAAAAAAAATTTAATTTTGAAATAAACAAGCGTCCTTCCTTTTTCGTGCAAAAAGAACTAAATTTTGAAAAAAAAAACAAGCCTCCTTCCTTGTTCAAACAAGCCTCCTTCCTTTTTCGTGCAAAAAAGAAATTAATTTTGAAAAAAAAAACAAGCCTCCTTCCTTGCTTGTGCAAAAAAGAACTGAATTTTGGAAAAAAATCCTCCTTCCTTGTTCGTGCACAAATGAACTAAATCTTGAAATAACAAGCCCCCTTCCTTTTTCGTGCGAAAAAGAACTAAATCTCGAAAAAAAAACAAGCCTCCTTCCTTGTTCGTGCAAAAAAAAAAAAAAAAAAAAAAAAAAAAAAAATTACACACAAAAAGAGGAAATGTACTAAACGCACAAATAAGGCAGTTTAAGGAGGGCAGTTTAAGATATCTATAATGCGAAAAATATAAAAGTAAATACTGTAAAGAGATAATTAGTATAAATAAATATATATATATATATTATATACCTAACAATATAATAATGTTTAGACATTATATATGATAATCATATGCAAAAATAAGTAATTAAATGAGGCAAAAACTTATTTTCTGATATACATTTTTGTTTAAATCTTGACAATGACATTGTAAATCAGATATAGAATAAAATGATTAATAATAATAAAAGACATAGAATTGAAAAGACCATTGTGGTGGGCTGTATATCTAACTACATCGGAAAAGCAAATGACTTTTGGATAAAAAAAAATAATTTAATTGAATTGGATTTTTGAGCTCTTATTGGAACAGTAAGGCCCCCTTACCTCAGCCACATTCAAGGATTTCTTTTTAGCTTAAGGGCTGTTTCTTTATTTTATCTTTTTTTCCGTTTTTAACTTACCATATGAAAGTAGGCTAGTTACAAAATATTTGGAAATTAATTCAAGTTTAAAAATAAATATATGTTTATAGCAATAAAATAATACAGCAAATCAAATTAAAATCTAATAGAACCAGAAACAATATTTTTTATTTTGTTATCTTAGCTGGTTACCTTTATCGGAGGAGACAAAAAGACGATCATTCTTCTTCAGATCATTTTTGGCATCGTGCTTTGGGTCTCTGAAAATTAGTTTTCAACTTAAAGTAAAGGTAAGGACAGTCAGAAAAAGAAAATCTTCCTAAAGTTACTCAGGTGAAACTTATCTCTCATAATAATCAGAGACTCATCCGAAACATATTTCATCATTAACATACACTTCTAATCCAAAGAAAGTGGTCGAGATGGTAGTTAAAGCATAAAGGGCTAGTTCTGGTTGTGTCAAATGGAGGGGGGAGGGTCAAAAGGTTCTTTACCTTCTTAGATTAAATTTTTTTTCTTTTGGAATTCCTATTGAAAAATGTTTTTCGTGCTTTGTGAGCCACCTAGAATAAGTTCGGCTGAGATGGTCGTCAAAGTCTACACCCTTAGTTCTTGCGAATGTATTACAGCCAACTACATTCTAATTAAGCAAGATTATATACAAATGTCTAGATAAACTTGAAAAACATAGCCGGAGTAAGAGATGTGAATGCTGCTGTTATAAGTATCTTCTTTCTATCTTAGAACATTCTTGCCTTAGTCCTCTGTTACTTATTATTATGCGCTATTTAAGCCAAATGTCGATAAATTAAACTTTAGATTGATTTAAAACAAAATATAAAAAAAACGATACTAGCTTAGTGGGTTTGTTTTCAAGGGCATAAAATAAAAAACAAGTGCAAAAGATAATTACATTATTTTACAATGATAAACTTTCGTTCAAAATTTGTTTAATTTTTTATCTTGTTACCATAATAGAAAAAAACAATAAAACAGAGCAGTAAAAGAAAACAAAATAATAATATATTAAAAGCAACAATTAAACAGTTTGCAAAATACAACACAAGCAAATACACAAAAGAAACCAGAATAAAAAAAGACCTCTAAGCGAATGAGTATAAACATATACATTTGCTTTCTAATGTGGCCATTATCTTACCACTGATAAATGGTGATTGTCTTACAACTTATAACTGATACCACTGATTTGTTGACAACTTGACTTGACTTTAACTATGGTTGTAGTTTTAGGTTGCAGCAGGCCAGAAAATCCCGGCAAGGAAGTGGTAGGTGGTGAACAACAACACCAGACGTAAGTCTTACAGATAATCAACTATTTTAACAATTAATTTTGTGATTAGAGGAATAGATTTATTGATAATTTGGCATCACTGTAACTATAGTTCTATTTAAATGCCGCATCACTCCACACCAGTTGGTCATAAGACGTGGTAGTAAAGTGAATACATTTGTTGACAACTTGGCCCTGGAGAAGGTAAGCAGGAAGTGGGCTTATTCCTAGCCTTAGTGACTTAGTTTTCTTGACATTAATTTTAAAACCTATTCTACCACCCTGAACTCGCAAAATCTCTAAAAGTTTCATTGTTTACAATTTTCATTGTTTATTAATTTTTCAATTTAATGTCCATTTAGAAGATTAAATGTTTCTTCTTTTATAGAAGTATGGGTCTAAAACATATATTAACTAACGAAGCGAATGAGTTGAGATAGCAATTTTCATTGTTTATTCATTTTTCAATTTAATGTCCATTTAGACGATTAAATGTTTCTTCTTTTACAGAAGTATGGATCTAGAACATATATTAACTAACGAAGCGAAGAAATCCAAAGACCCAAGAGTCATATTACTCCGGCGGGCCATAAGATCCAGTGATGAAACAAACTACGTAACCACAGCGCTTTTACAGAGACTACTTCGTTGATGGTGCTCAAAGGAAAATTGATACTATAATGCTGAATTATTTGAAAATAACTACGTATTCTCAAGAGTTAAAGAGGCTGAGTCACAAGTTCGAACCTAAAAACGTAAAGGGATTAGGAGGTACAGTTGGGGGGCTGGCGCCCCCCAGACCCCCCGCTTTTGCAGCCTCTTTTGTTAAGATTTTTTAAGTCCTGTAGCCTGCAATCAGTTGGTCGTACGAACACGAATGAAACTGTTTCAATGGCATTTTTTCAATCTTCAGAGAATTTGGCAATGACAACTCAGTTTGTTACAATTATAACTAAAAACTTGTCTCTGTGCCAGGTATAGTTATGCATTCAGTGTAATTATGTATGATGGAAAAATAGATGAACCTGAACCTACCTGAACCTAAACTGCTTGTTTATGCTGAGCCCTTCTTCTGTTCCCTGTTTTTTCTGTTCAAAATTGTTAAGTTCATCACATTATAGCTTGTTATCGGTTAGGGAAAAATCTTCTTTAAAAAATCCAGCAAACAGGCTCAGTACTGTTTCTAATCAAAGAGATGCAATAGGATGTTCTTACGGTAAAAAATTCAAGCAGACTTCGTTCGTGTTGCAAAGCATTTCTTTGCAAGGGAAAAAGCGGGGGTTGAGGGGGGCAGCAAACCCACAAAATAAAAATCTTAACAAGAGGCTGCAAAAGCGAAGGGTTTGGGGGGCGGCAGCCCCCAAACTGTACCTCCTAATCCCTGTACGTTTTAAGGTTCGAACTTATGACTCAGCCTCTTTAGAAAACGTAGTTCAAATAATTTCCGCACGTTTTTGTACAGTTTATTACTTATTATTGCTTGACTAACTGTTAGCTGATCGTGTCAGGAGTTCAAGTTGCGGGGCTGCCACCCCCCAAACCCCCCGCTTTTGGAAAATTCTTGTGTTAAGGCTTTTAATTCCTGAATACTCAAATCAAAACTTTGATGTTCTTCTGGAGACGCCTGTTGAACCGAAGGATTTAATAGATTGGATTTAAAAAAGAAACTGAGTTTCTTTTTTTAAACTTTAAATTTATAAAAAACTACTTTAAATCAATATATAAAAAATTTACTCTGACGGGGAATCGAACCAGGGTCTTCCGCATGACAGACAGGAATAGTGACCACTGTACTATCAGAGACTCTTGTTAAATTATTTTTAGTCTCTGCAATCTATTTTCGACGCCAGCAAATACAAAGAAAGATTTTCGTTTTTCGACAAAAAAAACTTCTGGGAAAGAGCTGGAATTTTTGGAAGCTAGCAGTCGATCTTGTCAGGTTAAGAGGAGTATTTTGACCTAATTTGATAATGAAATACTATGCTTTTAGGAATTTCAAAAATTAACATGGGCTCTTATGGGAAAACGAGGTTTTTCGTAAATGTAAATTCGGGGGATAATTTTTTCGGTCTGAAAATATCAAAAGGCCCTAACAGGTAGAATTCCGGTTCGAATGAGTCCTCATTCACCCGGATCCGTTGCCAACTGTGGCATGTAGGCGTGTCAGATAAAAAAATAACTTGATGAACATTAAGTGGCTATGTTTGGTTTTTGGAAAACAGGGAAGAAGTGATCGGATTGAGCTGAAATTTTGAGGATAAGCTCCCAGGCCCTAGAAAAGCTTATCCTCTAAATTTCAACCCGATCGGGCAACGTTAAAAGGGGACTGTGCTGGGAGGGTCGAAACTTCCGGCCCACTTTCCCCCATGAAGATAAAGACGGAGGGGGGTGAAATTTTGCATCTTTCTTAGTTTGAGCTTAGGCTACAAAATGCGATCACCGCCGTCTCTCTGCGACCACTAGGACCAGATATCACTTAACATTGTGGTGGGTCGCCTCTTTAAAGAGGCACAAGTGTTCCTCCTTGAAAAGTATGACATCAGAAATTCAAAGTCAATAGTGGATGCCAACAATAAGATGATCCATTTTAATGTGAGCTGGGTTAGCAATTTTCATTGTTTATTCATTTTTCAATTTAATGTCCATTTAGAAGCTTAAATGTTTCTTCTTTTACAGATGTATGGGTCTAGAACACAAATTAACTAACAAAGCGAAGAAATCCAAAGACCCTAGAGTCATATTACTCCGGCGGGCCATAAGATCCAGTGATGAAGCAAGCTACGTAACCACAGTACTTTTACAGAGACTACTTCGTTCATGGTGCTCAGAGGAGAATTGATACTAGAATTCTGAAAAAGTATGGCATCAGAACTTCAAAGTCAACAGTGGATGCCAACAATAAGATGATCCATTTTAATGTGAGTTGGGATAGCAATTTTCATTGTTTATTCATTTTTCAATTTAATATCCATTCAAAAGATAAAATGTTTCTTCTTTTACAGATGTATGGGTCTAGAACATATATTAAAAAACGAAGCGAAGAAATCCAAAGACCCTAGAGTCATGTTACTCCGACGGGCCATAAGATCCAGTGATGAAGCAAGCTACGTAACCACAGTACTTTTACAGAGACTACTTCGTTCATGGTGCTCAGAGGAGAATTGATACTAGAATTCTGAAAAAGTATGGCATCAGAACTTCAAAGTCAACAGTGGATGCCAACAATAAGATGATCCATTTTAATGTGAGTTGGGTTAGCAATTTTCATTGTTTATTCATTTTTCAATTTAATGTCCATTTAGAAGATTAAATGTTTCTTCTTTTACAGATGTATGGGTCTAGAACATATATTAACTAACGAAACGAAGAAATTGTAAACTTTGGAAATAGGTTTTTCTTAGTTAAAAGCAATAATTAAAATTCTAAGTATATGTCAAAAGGTTCATTTCCTACTTAAAATCCCATTTCCTTGATAACTAAATTAATTCTGAATATTTGCTGTAATTCATGGAAGTTGACAGATTAAGGTGGAACAGTTCTGTCAAAAGCCCGGATGTGTATCTGCATATTGTGCTGAATATAAGTTACCAATTTAGATTATTTGAGTCAGTTCGAATTCTGTATCTGTCCTCGCCATATGTACATTCATTGTATTATATGTATTAATAAACATTTTATACTCTAAACATAAACTATGTGATGGTTAGAGGTTCTAGACATCCTCCCCCGGTAGAACCCAGATAATAGGCCAACGCTACCATAAGACTCCAAAGAGAAGAAGTCACACTTTACAGAGAAGTAGATAATTCACAGAGAAGTGAAAACAGAGACTTTACAAAGTGGTGCAGCGGTTTTTGCCGGAGAGGATTGCAGTTTACATTTTCTTTTGAGGCCCGTCACCTACAGTGTCGTCGTTCCAGCTTCAGTTCCAGGTTCCAGTTCGGATCTAGTTCAGTTCCAGCTTCAGTTCCAGGTTCCAGTTCAGTTCAAGCTTCAGTTCCAGGTTCCAGTTCAGTTCAAGCTTCAGTTCCAGTTCAGTTCAAGCTTCAGTTCAAGGTTCCAGTTCAGTTCCAGGTTCCCGCTCCAATTTAAGGTTCGCACTCCAGATTCCAGTTTTTGATAAAAAGTGCAAAACGTCGAAGGACAATTTACGAAAGTAAGTCATGCATTTTAAGTTCGCACGCGAGTAGGAAATCTGTTAGGAGTGTTGAATAACGATTTTTACTTGTTTTTAAAGCGTTGACTTAATTAATTTGTTTTTCTAATTTTTTTTTCTCTCGTTTAAAATGAGCGCAATTCCAATTTTAGATCCTTCAGATCCTGAATTTGACAAAGATATTGCTTCATCCTTTTTCAAAGAAATAAGAAGTAAAGGTTTAAATATCCCTTTGAATTTTGATTCTTCAAGTCGGGATTATAATCCCACTTCAATCGTAAAATTTTTGACTACTGTGGGTAATTTAATGGCCAAAGAAAATACCACTGTAAGAAGTAGTATAAATATGGGGGACAATTCTGAGGATGATATAACAGATAAACCTATTGAGGATAAGAGCAACAAGGAGAATTTGAATCAAAGAGTAATTGGGTCAGTAATGGATCCCCTGGGAAATATTCCAGTTCTTGAAAATGCAAAATTTGAAAAACTTTTTTTTAGCCAATTGAGAAGGGTAAAAACATTACTGGGCTGGTCAGACTCGCAGGTGATAGATGCAGTACCGCTTAGAGTAACAGGGCCATTACTTAATTTTTTTGAGGATAGAGATTCCTCCAATATTATAAATTTAGAGGAACTTGAAAAGGAAATGACACAAGCATATTTACCAGGAAAGACAGATGGAAAGAAATTCAAAGATTTAGCTGAATTGAGGCAATCATCCAATGAAACAGTGTATCAGTTTTATAAGAGGGCGGAGATTGCCACAAAATCATATCGATTTGGGTATGGCGGATTAGTAGATTTTTCTGATAGTATAGGCCTGGATTGTTTTATTGAAGGCTCGAGACTAAATATTAAGAGATATTTATTAGAACACCAGGATGATTATAATTCCCTCTCTGAAGCGTATAAGATAGCGCAGCGTTTTGAAGCTATTGAAAATGAAATTGGTGAAGAAAAGCAGGAATTTTTTCAGCAACCGTAGATGCTGAATTTCGTTGGACAGGATAGAATGAAGAACTCCGTCAGAACTGGCCTGACGTAAAACGTGACCAGGGGGATAGGTAGATTTTTTTTTTTAGTGCAGGATGTAGGGGTCATATTAGGAATTTAAGCAGAAATTTTAGGACAAAAAAAAAATATGACGAGAAACTGAGAATTTTTTATAAGGCACAGATCTAGAAAGGTGTATTATCAAGAGAGACGAGAAATTTATTATTAGGAACCGACGTAATAAGGCGTTGTGTCGAAAGAGATGAGGCTGGTGAAGTGGCGAACTATGGTTGACCGAGGGACCAGATAACTGAGAATTTATTAGGAACCAACGTAATGAGGCGTTGTGTCGAGAGAGATGAGGCTGGTGAAGGGGCGGACGACGGTCGACCGACGGACCAGCGGTTAACGGGTTTCAGAGGATCCTGGGAAAGGAAGGTCTGAGCGGTTAACGGGTTCAGAGGATCCTGGGAAAGGAAGGTCTGAGCTCCCATGGGCGAAGAGAGAGGCAGGCGGTGGATCACCGAACCTCGTAAACCCTGCAGGTTTCGTACCATGGAAAATAGTCGACAGGGCGAAAAAGAGCGTGCCAGAAGTCGACAGGGCAGAAAAGAGTTCCGTGCCAGAGAGAAAAATAGTCGACAGGGCGGAAAAGAGTTCCGTGCCAGAAGTTGGCAGGGCGGAAAAGAGTTCCGTTCCAGAGAGAAAAATAGTCGACAGGGCGGAAAAGAGTCCCGTGCCAGAAGTCGACAGGGCGGAAAAGAGTTCCGTGCCAGAGAGAAAAATAGTCGACAGGGCGGAAAAGAGTTCCGTGCCAGAAGTCGACAGGGCGGGAAAGAGTTCCGTGCCAGGGGGAGTGACAGATAACAATTTTGTGTCTTTGCTGTTGAAAATTTTTGACGGCCTGTTTCTGAAGGAAGGTGTTCTTTATTGTTATCCGCTAGGAGGCGTTGGCAAGGACAAAGGGTACCCTAGAACAGCTAAAATAGTCTTGCCAAGTGTCCTAGTAGATTCGGCAATAAAACTGGCTCATGATCACTTACTCATTGGTGGTCACATGTCTATGGAGAAGACATTAGATCGAGTGAGCCGTATCTTTGTATTTGATAGAATGGGTGCAAAAGTTCGAGAGTATTGCGAGAACTGTAATTTGTGCTTGCGTAGGAATAAAATGCATCAGAACGTCAAACCTACGTTAGGAAAAAATGAAGAGCCGAAATACCCATTCCGTGTGTTTTCGGTGGACTCTGCTGGTCCCATTGGGGGCACATTATGTGGGCCTACTGAAAACGGAAATTTTCATATTTTAGTTGGCGTTGACCATTTTTCAAAATTTTGTATCCTGAAAGCTGTGCCGAAGATAACAGCAGAAGCTCTGTGTAATTTTCTTTGCGAGTCAGTGATAGCATACTTTGGTCTTTTTGAAGTTTTGATCACTGATTCCCATCAGTCTTTCCGTTCAAATCTCATTTCACAGATGTGTCAAAAATTAAAAATTAAACATCATTTTTCGTCAAGTTATAATCCTCAATCGAATGGGTTATGTGAGAATCGTGTGAAGGTAACAAAATCCGTATTAAAAGCTTATTGTCAGGATCATCCCAATTCTTGGGATACTTATTTGCCTTTCTTATTTGCCTTTCGTTCAGAATGTATTAAATTCTACCATTTCTTCCACAACTAAATATTCACCACATCACGTAGTTTTTGGTAGGCAGCCTCTTTCATTTTTGGATATTCAACTATCATTGCCTTCATTTGACTATTTTGACAATTATGAGGATTATATGGTTAATTTAGTTAGGAATTTATTCACGATTTACAGGATTTGTGATGAACAAATAGGAAAACAGAGAAAATCTCAAAGAATACAATATAATAAAAATGCTGTAGTACTACCAGTTTTTCGAGAAGGGGACTTAGTTTATGTCCAAGATAAAGCTCAGAATCCAAGGGAAATAAAGGGTTTAAAGCTTAAATTTCGTGGACCATATATAATTTTAAAAGTTTTAAAAGATTCCCTATTCTTGGTACAAGAACTTTCAGGGACTTCTGTAAGAAGAACAGTAAATGGTCGTCTGATAAAGCCTGTAAAGGATTCAGAAACTTTCTTACGTTTGAATCCTATTTTTCAGGAACAAATTTATATGATTAATAAATCTAATATTGCTAATAGTAAAGTAAAATCTAAAGACGAAGAGAAAACTAGCAACGGTTATAGCTTACGCCAACGTCCGGGTGAGAAACTTTTGGTTGTTCAAAATTGTCTTGAGCAACCAGTAATAACAAATAAATCAATATCGGAGGAATCAAGAATCGTAGAATTGGAGTTAGAGAATCGTGGGCATAGGAGAATCGATTCAACATCATCTGTATACCAGCTTCCAGTGGAGACTCCAGTAGTAACTTCAGAAATAATGGAGGATAGCTCCGTTTCTAGCGAATAACCTGAGGTTCAAATGGAGCCTAGTCTAGTTAGTGTAGAAGTAGATAAAGGGGAAATAGAGGTTAAGGCAGGCTCGAGTGGAGAATTAAGTAGTCTTAGGAGAAGCAATAGGAAAACAAGAAATAAACCTCCAGGTTATCATAAAGAGTTTTGAAACAATTATAGAGATAAGTAGAGCAAGATGATTGTAGAGATTAGTATGTTATTGCAGTACAAACGGTGTTGGGAATTGATGTTAAGTCAAAATGAGGATGTAGCTAGTTTTTATGCTGATTAACTGGACAGGAGAAATGCTTTCTTTGAAATAGGAAAAATAGAAAGATAAAAATGACAAGCGAAAGATGTGTGACCAACCTTTCTCAAATAATGTATTTACTTCCGTTTGATATCTTATAAATAGTAAAAGAACCGAATAATTTGGAAAAAGAAAGAATTAAAGCTTTGGGTAAAAGGAAAGTAAAGGAAAATCTCATTGTGTTTCAGTTGAAGATTATCATTTTTGTTTAAGTGTTCTGTTCAAATTTAAGTTCTTTTAAAAAGATATTCTAACGATGTGCAAATTTTCCTATTAGGTGTAATTTTCCTATTAGGTGTGTTGATTCACTTTTAGTGTCAGTATTTTATTTTATGTTCTTGTTAAGTGTACCTTTGTTTGAGGATAGAAAATCGTTTTTTTTTTGGAAAAAAAAAAAAGATTTTGAAAACCCCGGGGAAAATCTGTAAACTTTGGAAATAGGTTTTTCTTGGTTAAAACCAATAATTAAAATTCTAAGTATATGTCAAAAGGTTCATTTCCTAGTTAAAATCCATTTCCTTGATAACTAAATTAATTCTGAATATTTGCTGTAATTCCTGGAAGTTGACAGATTAAGGTGAAACAGTTCTGTCAAATGCCCGGATGTGTATCTGCATATTGTGCTGAACATAAGTTACCAATTTAGATTATTTGAGTCAGTTCGAATTCTGTATCTGTCCTCGCCATATGTACATTCATTGTATTATATGTATAAATAAACATTTTATACTCTAAACATAAACTATGTGATGGTTAGAGGTTCTAGACATCCTCCACCGGTAGAATCCAGATAATAGGCCAACAGTACCATAAGACTCCAAAGAGAAAAAGTCACACTTTACAGAGAAGTAGATAATTCACAAAGAAGTGAAAACAGAGACTTTCCAAAATCCAAAGACCCCAGAGTCATATTACTCCGGCGGGCCATAAGATCCAATGATGACACAAACTAAGTAACCACAGCGCTTTTACAGAGACTACTTCGTTCATGGTGCTCAAAGGAAAATTGATACTATAATGCTGAAAAAGTATGGCATCAGAAATTCAAAGTCAACAGTGGATGCCAACAATAAGATGAACCATTTTAATGTGAGTTGGGTTAGCAATTTTCATTGTTTATACATTTTTGAATTTAATGTCCATTTAGAAAATTAAATGTTTCTTCTTTTACAGATGTATGGGTCTAGAACATATATTAACAAACAAAGCCAAGAAATCCAAAGACCCTAGAGTCATATTACTCCGGCAGGCCATAAGATCCAGTGATGACACAAACTAAGTAACCACAGCGCTTTTACAGAGACTACTTTGTTCATGGTGCTCAAAGGAAAATTGATACTATAATGCTGAAAAATTATGGCATCAGAAGTTCAAAGTCAATAGTGGATGCCAACAATAAGATGATCCATTTAATCTGAGTTGGGATAGCAATTTTCATTGTTTATTAATTTTTCAATTTAATGTCCATTAGAAGATTAAATGTTTCTTCTTTTACAGAAGTATGGGTCTAGAACATATATTAACTAACGAAACGAAGAAATCCAAAGACCCTAGAGTCATATTACTCCGGCAGGCCATAAGATCCAGTGATGACACAAACTAAGTAACCACAGCGCTTTTACAGAGACTACTTTGTTCATGGTGCTCAAAGGAAAATTGATACTATAATGCTGAAAAATTATGGCGTCAGAAATTCAAAGTCAACAGTGGATGCCAACAATAAGATGATCCATTTTAATCTGAGTTGGGATAGCAATTTTCATTGTTTATTATGATTACCACTTATACCAGAGTGGCTAGGAATATACTGAAGAAAAGTTCTTATTCCACTTGAAGCAAGATTATCTATAATACTAAGACAATGATAAGTGTCAATATCCAACTTATACTGAGGAGCTGAAGACAAAAACTCAAGGCTTGATAAAGAGTCGGAATAAACTATAATATTATTAGAATTAGCAATCAGAAGTTGGTTTTCCATAAGGTGTTCTAATGCCATGATTATGGCATTTAACTCTGCAGACATTATAGATACATTATTATACAATCTCTCACCCATTGCAATTTTCAGGTGAGGAAGGAAAGCACCACTTGCTACCTTCTCATTCATTTTGGACCCATCAACAAAGATTTGGAAATGGTTTTTATAAGCAATTGTATTAAGTTCAGCAAATTTTTTCTGGACAAAAGCGATGGGGGTTAAATCTTTGGTCCACTTTGAGAAATCAGTATTTATTATGGGGATTGACCGATTCCATGGAGAGGATTGGGGGAAAGTAGGTGCAATAGACTTTGCGGGTACAGGGAACTTCTTCTGAATATTGGCGTACTCATCTGCAATGCCTCTATACATGGCTGGATTTCTTAACCAATTATGTAGAGTGTGTGAGCTATTTGATTAGATTTTTTTTAAGATGTTTTATCAAGAGAAAGCTACGTCTCTCCCTTATTGTTGTTAATCCACTCTCCATAAGCAGAAACTTGCTGCTTGTGGGTTTCCTAAGACCAAATATGAGACGTATTATATCATTTTGTATTGTTTCAATTTTTGCATCTGGGTCTTTGCACATGCACCATAGACGATGAGCCCATAGTCAATATGGGGTCTTATATGTGATTTATAAAACTGGAGTAAGCTTTTCTCCTTACATCCCCAGGGTGTAGAAAGAAGTATTTTTAGTATACTTGTTTTTCTATAGCATTTTTTTATTGTGTTTGAAATTTGGAGGTGGAAATTAAGTTTCTGGTCAAGCGTGAGACCTAGGTAGTTAATATGATTATCTTCTGGAATAGTTGTTCCATTTAGAGTTAGTCTTGCATTAACATGGTTTCGCTTTCGGTGAAATTGGATTATTTTTGACTTTGTAGGTGCAATGGGTAAATCTGAATGTTGAGAAAAAATTTTCAAATTGGAAAAGTGACTTTTGCAGCTTTGACTGTGCAATCTCAAAGGTGTTGCCCGATGACCATAGTACCAGATCATCAGCATATGTTAGATTCGTGTGGGGGAGGTTCATGTCCCAGAGATATAGGACAAAGAGGAGGCAGCTGAGGACTGCTCCCTGAGGAAGGCCTTTGGTTATTGTCTTTTGAGGTGATGAGGCTGAACCTACACAAACAATGAAACTTCGCAGTTCTATGAACGATTTTATAAGAGATACTAGCTTGGGGGGTAGTCCAAGGTTTGCAAGTTTATTTAAGAGGATTTGGTGGTTCACATTCTCGTATGCCCCTTCAAAATTTAGGAAAGCTGCGACTAGAGCATTATTTTTTTTAGAATGATTCATTTATTTCATTGGTTAATAAGATAAAAGCATCAGTTGAGGCGTGGTGTTTCCTGAAACCCGTTTGAGTGTGAGGGATCATATTATTTTTTTCAACAGACCAGAGGAGTCGATAATAGATCATTTTCTCGATTATTTTCCCCATCACAGGAGTAATCATTATGGGCCTATAAGACTCAGGGTTATTTTGGGGTTTATTTTTCTTTAGGATTGGTAGGAGGGACGAACATTTCCAGATATTGGGGAACGTAGATGAAGCCAAGGCATGATTATAACAATTTAGAAGTTCCTGTTTGTATGAAGGGATGAGATCCTTTATCCATGTAGGGTGTATATTGTCATAGCTGCCGCTAGTCTTGGTCATAATATGATGTATTGCATTATTCATTTCCTAGATTGAAAATGGACTGGTTATATACTCGGATCCTGGGCGAGGTTGGTAACTAGGGTTCATAGGAATTGGGGATGTTTTGCTGCAATTGTTTGATGTTATCTTATTAACAAAAAGAGTGGCAAATAGCTTAGCTTTTTCATTATCATTGTCATAATGGGTATTATTATGTATAAGCTCATACAGGAGTGGGTTGGGGGAAGTCTTTTTCCCACAGATGTGGCTTATAACTTTATGTATAATCGGCTCATGTGTTCTCTGGAGAGATTATTTGCAAAACTATTCCAGTAGTTATATTTAGCATTTATTATAATCCTTTTAAGATTAGATTCTGCTTGTATTTTTTTTTAAATAAGTAGTAGGTGATGTTTTTTTAGGAATGTTCTCCTAGCTGCCTTTTTTGTTCTCCATTTATTTTGGCACTCATTTGCCCACCATTCTTTGGGAATGTGTTTGGGGAATATTTTCCTGGGTGTTGTCCTGGGGATAGCATGATTAGCTGTATTTATTAGTAAAGATGCCAAGATTTCAGCTTGTGTGTCAATTGTTGCGTTTGAAATTCATGAATGTTGGGTGAAACTTGTAATTTCATCATTTAGCTTATTTTGGAACATAGGCCAATTTGCTTTAGTGTTGATATATTTGGAGGTATATGATAGAGTTTCAGCAGGTTCATTTAGAGAGCAAACTATGGCAAAGTGGTCAGTATATAGACTGTCAATTTTATTGATATAAATTTTATTCAAAATATTTAAAGACACAATTTGTAGGTCAATTGTAGAGAAACTGCCACTTTTGGGGTTGAAATATGTATTCAGGTTTGGAGGGGTAGCAACAGCTAAATCAATGTTATTTGAAGTCATACGCTCAATGAACTTACCAGCTTTATTTGCTGGTTTATTCCCCCGCAAAAGGCTATGGGCACTAAAGTCTCCACAAATAATTATATTTTTCAACATATTATGAATATTTATATAACTGAAGAAATCCATGGCATCTGTAGTTTGGCCATTAGGGTTGTAAAAGCTTATTATGTAAGTTTTTGTGTTATTCAGCCAAACACTGATACCAATTGCATCAACATCATTTACAAAATCTGGAAAGTTGATGCCAAAGAATTTTAGATTATTATTAATTATTAAGGCTACTCCACCTCCTTTTTTCTCTGATGATCTATCCTTTCTCAGGATAGTATATCCCAGAGACTTAATTTGTTGATTTTGGTTTAAATGAGTTTCCTGGAGGCAAGCAATTTCAATGAAATTATTATTCATAAAAGATATTAGTTCATTTAGCTTATTTTCTGTAAGTGATCTTACGTTCCACTGGAGTATTGATATGTGCTGTGTTGTTAATTTAATTTTCATATGACTTTGAATCAATGTTCAGCTTTGTTAATAGTAGAGCAAGATCTTTTTTTTGCTTGAATGAGCATATGATTAGGGATGTAGATTTTTGCCAATTCAGCAATGATTTTTGTTTTCTGTTGTTGTTGTATATTCATGGCCTGAACTGCATTGCATTTTAGAATGAATAAGCATATGTTCGGGGTTCGCATCTTTGGTTGTGCATCCAGTTTGTCAGTTAAGGGATTAATTCCTGGTAGTGTTTCTGGTTTGTTTCTCGTTGGGAGAGGGTGTCAGGCCAACCTCATCTCACTAGGCAAGGAGGCTTGTTGGCTTGGTGATTCTTTCTGATATAGATGTGAGCTAGGGGGCTTAAAGGATGGTGTTTTGTAAGGAGTGCTTGATGCATTGGGAGTGTTTGACTTGGGAGTTTTATTTGATTTCAATATAGGTTTTATTTGGTGTGATTGGGCAGCATTTGCTTCCATAGCTGCAAAAGGGTATGGAATGGCCTTCTCTGTTACTATTTGGAGTGTTAGTGCTCTTTTCTTAGATACAGGGCATTGTGATTTGTCGGTGGATTC
Source organism: Artemia sinica (assembly GCA_027921565.1). Taxonomy (NCBI): domain Eukaryota; kingdom Metazoa; phylum Arthropoda; class Branchiopoda; order Anostraca; family Artemiidae; genus Artemia; species Artemia sinica. Next base: position 334,486 of record JAPEVW010000060.1, on the reverse strand, counting down.
ATGTGGGCCTTTACAATTGATACATGTAGGCTGAGTGTTGTTGCAAGTTGTCAACTATTTAGGATGGGAGCCTTTACAATTACTACAGGCTAGGAGAATTCCATTGCATTTAAATGTTGTGGGTCCCAGTTTCAGACACTTCTGTCACTGGTAGGCTTTGTCTTGTATTCCTTGTGCGGTTTGACTTGCCCAAATAGGAATAACTTTTCTGGGATATTAATTTTTTCCTTCAGTGTAAATAAGAAAGATTTACTTGTTTTTAATCCATTAGAGTTGGGTTTACCCAGTTGAGTGACATCTTCTACAGGGATTGTGTTACCAGCCCTATCTGAGAGCCCTTCTTTTAAATCCTGAATTGGTATTTCTAGGGGAACATTATATACTACTATTTTTTGTTGGGGATTGTTTTGGGTTTCATTTAGATGAATTAATTGGGGTATTCAGAAGAGATTTTAGATTAAGTACTATATCTGCTGATTTCTGATCTTGGACAGCTATTAGCAAAGATCCATTACGGTGAATGTTAAGAGAAAACATTGATTTTAACATTTTGAAAATTGCAACCCTTATTGTAGTAATCTTTGTTATTTCAAAGGGGGTATTAGGAGAAATTTTGAGGTAAATTCCTAAGTTTTTGGAAAGGAGAATCTTGGAAAGGGGGAGGGGAAATACTTTTGATTGGGGACGTTCTTTTTCCTTTTTTTGGAGCTCCTAGAAAGGACCTCTTGAAAGCCATTATCATCTATGGTGACATTAGCTCCATAACTGATCATTGTCCTATTCTCAGAATTTGAGCTTTCATGTGAGCTTTGTGATAGAGAGCTTGACCAGCCAAGATGGGGCAAAAATGGATCAATTTCATTAGTATTTACGGTAGGATCCGGAGGGACTTTTTTTTAGGGGGAGTTCTTTGCATTGCCTATAGGAATAAGCTTTAAAATAAACAGGAAAGAATAGTACTATGATACAAGACCGTCTGCACTCTACTGTGGAGAAAACTTCACCATCCACAAAACAAACACCACAGTATGGCCCTGAGGAGGATTTTGAGCACGATTGGTTCGGTACAACTACTGATAAATCGAGACAATAATTCACAATAAATTTATTTTTAAATTTCTTAAAGTGTTGCTGTTGTGTTGGATTTTAGTGAATTTTATTAACTAACGAAGCGAATGAGTTGAGATAGCAATTTTCATTGTTGATTCATTTTTCAATTTAATGTCCATTTAGAAGATTAAATGTTTCTTCTTTTACAGAAGTATGGGTCTAGAACATAAATTAACTAACGAAGCGAAGAATCCAAAGACCCTAGAGTGATATTAGCCATAAGTCATAAGATCCAAGTGATGGATCTTGGCCATAGGATCCAAGTGATGAAACAAACTACGTAACCACAGCGCTTTTACAGAGACTACTTCGTTCATGGTGCTCAAAGGAAAATTGATACTATAATGCTGAAAAAGTATGTCATCAGAAATAAAAAGTCAACAATGGATGCCAACAATAAGATTATCCATTTTAATGTGAGTTGGGATAGCAATTTTCATTGTTTATTCATTTTTCAATTTAATGTCCAGTTAGAAGATTAAATGTTTCTTCTTTTACAGAAGTATGGGTCTAGAACATATATATTAACTAACGAAGAGAAGAAATCCAAACACCTTAGAGTTATATTACTCCGGCGGGCCATAAGATCCAGTGATCAAACAAACTAAGTAACCACAGCGCTTTTACAGAGACTACTTCGTTCATGGTGCTCAAAGGAAAATTGATACTATAATGCTGAAAAAGTATGTCATCAGAAATTAAAAGTCAACAATGGATGCCAACAATAAGATTATCCATTTTAATGTGAGTTGGGATAGCAATTTTCATGGTTTATTCATTTTTCAATTTAATGTACATTTAGAAGATTAAATGTTTCTTCTTTTACTGAAGTATGGGTCTAGAACATATATTAACTAACGAAGCGAACAAATCCTAAGACCCTAGAGTCATATTACTCCGGCGGGCCATAAGATCCAGTGATGAAACAAAACTACGTAACCACAGCACTTTTACAGAGACTACTTCGTTCATGGTGCTCAAAGAAAAATTGATACTATAATGCTGAAAAATTATGGCATCAGAAATTCAAAGTCAACAGTGGATGCCAACAATAAGATGATCCATTTTAATGTGAGTTGGGATAGCAATTTTCATGGTTTATTCATTTTTCAATTTAATGTCCATTTAGAAGATTAAATGTTTCTTCTTCTACAGAAGTATGGGTCTAGAACATATATTAACTAACGAAGCGAAGAAATCCAAATACCCTAGTCATATTACTCCGGCAGGCCATAAGATCCAGTGATGAAACAAACTATGTAACCACAGCGCTTTTACAGAGACTATTTCGTTCATGGTGCTCAAAGCAAAATTGATGCTATTATGCTGAAAAAGTATGGCATCAGAAATTCAAAGTCAACAGTGGATGCCAACAGAAAGATGATCCATTTTAATGTGAGTTGGGATAACAATTGTTGATTAATTGTTGTTAATAATGTGAGTAATGTGAGTTGATTGTTGAATTCAAGCAATGGCAAGTTGAATTTGCGCATTCGGGGCATCGCTAGAATAATTATCTTTACGTTCAATTTAATGTCCATTTAGAAGATTAAATGTTTCTTCTTTTACAGAAGTATGGGTCTAGAAGATTTGTTAACAAACGAAGCGAGGAAATCTAAGGACCCTAGAGTCACTTTACTCCGGCGGGCCATAAGGTCTAGTGAGGACAAAAACTACGTTACCACAGCGCAACAGCGCTTGTACAGAGATTATTTTGTACATGGTGCGCAAAGTGAAATTAACACTATAATGCTGGAAACGTATGGGATAAGAAATTCCAAATCAACAGCGAAGGCGAACAATGCTATGATCCATTTCGATGTGAGTTGAGATAGCAATTTTCATTGTTTATTCATTTGATGATTTTTTTCTGTTTAAGTAATTCAAGTTGATTGTTGAATTCAAGTAATGGCAAGTTGAATTTGCGCATTCGGGGCATCGCTAGAATAATTATCTTTACGTTCAATTTAATGTCCATTTAGAAGATTAAATGTTTCTTCTTTTACAGAAGTATGGGTCTAGAAGATTTGTTAAAAAAGGAAGCGAGGAAATCTAAGGACCCTAGAGTCACTTTACTCCGGCGGGCCATAAGTTCTAGTGAGGACAAAAACTACGTTACCACAGCGCAACAGCGCTTGTACAGAGATTATTTTGTACATGGTGCGCAAAGTGAAATTAACACTATAATGCTGGAAACGTATGGCATAAGAAATTCCAAATCAACAGCGGAGGTGAACAATGCTATGATCCATTTTGATGTGAGTTGAGATAGCAATTTTCATTGTTTATTCATTTGATGATTTTTTTTTCTGTTTTAGTAATTCAAGTTGATTGTTGAATTCAAGTAATGGCAAGTTGAATTTGCGCATTCGGGGCATCGCTAGAATAATTATCTTTACGTTCAATTTAATGTCTATTTAGAAGATTAAATGTTTCTTCTTTTACAGAAGTATGGGTCTAGAAGATTTGTTAACAAACGAAATGAGGAAATCTAAGGACCCTAGAGTCACTTTACTCCGGCGGGCCATAAGGTCTAGTGAGGACAAAAACTACGTTACCACAGCGCAACAGCGCTTGTACAGATTATTTTGTACATGGTGCGCAAAGGGAAATTAACACTATAATGCTGGAAACGTATGGCATAAGAAATTACAAATCAACAGCGGAGGCGAACAATGCTATGATCCATTTTGATGTGAGTTGAGATAGCAATTTTCATTGTTTATTCATTTGATGATTTTTTTTTCTGTTTTAGTAATTCAAGTTGATTGTTGAATTCAAGTAATGGCAAGTTGAATTTGCGCATTCGGGGCATCGCTAGAATAATTATCTTTACGTTCAATTTAATGTCCATTTAGAAGATTAGATGTTTCTTCTTTTACAGAAGTATGGGTCTAGAAGATTTGTTAACAAACGAAGCGAGGAAATCTAAGGACCCTAGAGTCACTTTACTCCGGCGGGCCATAAGGTCTAGTGAGGACAAAAACTACGTTACCACAGCGCAACAGCGCTTGTACAGATTATTTTGCAAATGGTGCGCAAAGGAAAATTAACACTATAATGCTGGAAACGTATGGCATAAGAAATTCCAAATCAACAGCGGAGGCGAACAATGCTATTATCCATTTTGATGTGAGTTGAGATAGCAATTTTCATTGTTTATTCATTTGATGATTTTTTTCTGTTTTAGTAATTCAAGTTGATTGTTGAATTCAAGTAATGGCAAGTTGAACTTGCGCATTCGGGGCATCGCTAGAATAATTATCTTTACGTTCAATTTAATGTCCATTTAGAAGTTTAAATGTTTCTTCTGTTAAAGAAGTATGGGTCTAGAAGATTTGTTAACAAACGAAGCGAGGAAATCTAAGGACCCTAGAGTCACTTTACTCCGGCGGGCCATAAGGTCTAGTGAGGACAAAAACTACGTTACCACAGCGCAACAGCGCTTGTACAGAGATTATTTTGTACATGTTGTGCAAAGGGAAATTAACACTATAATGCTGAAAACGTATGGCATATGAAATTCCAAATCAACAGCGGAGGCGAACAATGCTATGATCCATTTTGATGTGAGTTGAGATAGCAATTTTCATTGTTTATTCATTTGATGATTTTTTTCTGTTTTAGTAATTCAAGTTGATTGTTGAATTCAAGTAATGGCAAGTTGAATTTGCGCATTCGGGGCATCGCTAGAATAATTATCTTTACGTTCAATTTAATGTCCATTTAGAAGATTAAATGTTTCTTCTTTTACAGAAGTATGGGTCTAGAAGATTTGTTAACAAACCAAGCGAGGAAATCTAAGGACCCTAGAGTCACTTTACTCCGGCGGGCCATAAGCTCTAGTGAGGACAAAAACTACGTTACCACAGCGCAACAGCGCTTTTACAGAGATTATTTTGTATATGGTGCGCAAAGGGAAATTAACACTATAATGCTGGAAACGTATGGCATAAGAAATTCCAAATCAACAGTGGAGGTGAACAATGCTATGATCCATTTTGATGTGAGCTGAGATAGCAATTTTCATTGTTTATTCATTTGATGATTTTTTTCTGTTTTAGTAACTCAAGTTGATTGTTGAATTCAAGTAATGGCAAGTTGAATTTGCGCATTCGGGGCATCGCTAGAATAATTATCTTTACGTTCAATTTAATGTCCATTTAGAAGATTAAATGTTTCTTCTTTTACAGAAGTATGGGTCTAGAAGATTTGTTAACAAACGAAGCGAGGAAATCTAAGGACCCTAGAGTCACTTTACTCCGGCGGGCCATAAGGTCTAGTGAGGACAAAAACTACGTTACCACAGCGCAACAGCGCTTGTACAGATTATTTTGTACATGGTGCGCAAAGGGAAATTAAATCTATAATGCTGGAAACGTATGACATAAGAAATTCCAAATCAACAGCGGAAGCGAACAATGCTATGATCCATTTTGATGTTAGTTGAGATAGCAATTTTCATTGTTTATTCATTTGATGATTTTTTTCTGTTTTAGTAATTCAAGTAATGGCAAGTTGAATTTGCGCATTCGGGGCATCGCTAGAATAATTATCTTTACGTTCAATTTAATGTCCATTTAGAAGATTAAATGTTTCTTCTTTTACAGAAGTATGGGTCTAAAAGATTTGTTAACAAACGAAGCGAGGAAATCTAAGGACCCTAGAGTCACTTTACTCCGGCGGGCCATAAGGTCTAGTGAGGACAAAAACTACGTTACCACAGCGCAACAGCGCTTGTACAGAGATTATTTATAATTATCTTTACGTTCAATTTAATGTCCATTTAGAAGATTAAATGTTTCTTCATTTACATAAGTATGGTTCTAAAAGATTTGTTAACAAACGAAGCGAGGAAATCTAAGGACCCTAGAGTCACTTTACTCCGGCGGGCCATAAGGTCTAGTGAGGACAAAAACTACGTTACCACAGCGAAACAGCGCTTGTACAGAGATTATTTTGTACATGGTGCGCAAAGGGAAACTAACACTATAAAGCTGGAAACGTATGGCATAAGAAATTCCAAATCAACAGCGGAGGCGAACTATGCTATGATCCATTTTGATGTGAGTTGAGATAGCAATTTTCATTGTTTCTTCATTTGATGATTTTTTTCTGTTTTAGTAATTCAAGTTGATTGTTGAATTCAAGTAATGGCAAGTTGAATTTGCGCATTCGTGGCATCGCTAGAATAATTATCTTTACGTTCAATTTAATGTCCATTTAGAAGATTAAATGTTTCTTCTTTTACAGAAGTATGGGTCTAGAAGATTTGTTAACAAACGAAGCGAGGAAATCTAAGGACCCTAGAGTCACTTTACTCCGGCGGGCCATAAGGTCTAGTGAGGACAAAAACTACGTTACCACAGCGCAACAGCGCTTGTACAGAGATTATTTTGTACATGGTGCGCAAAGGGAAATTAACACTATAATGCTGGAAACGTATGGCATAAGAAATTCCAAATCAACAGCGGAGGCAAACAATGCTATGATCCATTTTGATGTGAGTTGAGATAGCAATTTTCATTGTTTATTCATTTGATGATTTTTTTGTGTTTTAGTAATTCAATTTGATATTTGAATTCAAGTAATGGCAAGTTGAATTTGCTCATTCGGGGCATCGCTAGAATAATTAGGAAGTTTGGGTCTAGAAGATTTGTTAACAAACCAAGCGAGGAAATCTAGGACCCTAGAGTCACTTTACTCCGGCGGGCCATAAGGTCTAGTGAGGACAAAAACTACGTTACCACAGCGCAACAGCGCTTGTACAGATTATTTTGTACATGGTGCGCAAAGGGAAATTAACACTATAATGCTGGAAACGTATGGCATAAGAAATTCCAAATCAACAGCGGAGGCGAACAATGCTATGATCCATTTTGATGTGAGTTGAGATAGCAATTTTCATTGTTTATTCATTTGATGATTTTTTTCTGTTTTAGTAATTCAAGTTGATTGTTGAATTCAAGTAATGGCAAGTTGAATTTGCGCATTCGGGGCATCGCTAGAATAATTATCTTTACGTTCAATTTAATGTCCATTTAGAAGATTAAATGTTTCTTCTTTTACAGAAGTATGGGTCTAGAAGATTTGTTAACAAACGAAGCGAGGAAATCTAAGGACCCTAGAGTCACTTTACTCCGGCGGGCCATAAGGTCTAGTGAGGACAAAAACTACGTTACCACAGCGCAACAGCGCTTGTACAGATTATTTTGTACATGGTGCGCAAAGGGAAATTAACACTATAATGCTGGAAACGTATGGCATAAGAAATTCCAAATCAACAGCGGAGGCGAACAATGCTATGATCCATTTTGATGTGAGTTGAGTTAGCAATTTTCATTGTTTATTCATTTGATGATTTTTTTTTCTGTTTTAGTAATTCAAGTTGATTGTTGAATTCAAGTAATGGCAAGTTGAATTTGCGCATTCGGGGCATCGCTAGAATAATTATCTTTACGTTCAATTTAATGTCCATTTAGAAGATTAAATGTTTCTTCTTTTACAGAAGTATGGGTCTAGAAGATTTGTTAACAAACCAAGCGAGGAAATCTAAGGACCCTAGAGTCACTTTACTCCGGCGGGCCATAAGTTCTAGCGAGGACAAAAACTACGTTACCACAGCGCAACAGCGCTTGTACAGAGATTATTTTGTACATGGTGCGCAAAGGGAAATTAACACTATAATGCTGGAAACGTATGGCATAAGAAATTCCAAATCAACAGTGGAGGCGAACAATGCTATGATCCATTTTGATGTGAGTTGAGATAGCAATTTTCATTGTTTATTCATTTGATGATTTTTTTCTGTTTTAGTAACTCAAGTTGATTGTTGAATTCAAGTAATGGCAAGTTGAATTTGCGCATTCGGGGCATCGCTAGAATAATTATCTTTACGTTCAATTTAATGTCCATTTAGAAGATTAAATGTTTCTTCTTTTACAGAAGTATGGGTCTAGAAGATTTGTTAACAAACGAAGCGAGGAAATCTAAGGACCCTAGAGTCACTTTACTCCGGCGGGCCATAAGGTCTAGTGAGGACAAAAACTACGTTACCACAGCGCAACAGCGCTTGTACAGAGATTATTTTGTACATGGTGCGCAAAGGGAAATTAACACTATAATGCTGGAAACGTATGGCATAAGAAATTCCATATCAACAGCGGAGGCAAACAATGCTATGATCCATTTTGATGTGAGTTGAGATAGCAATTTTCATTGTTTATTCATTTGATGATTTTTTTCTGTTTTAGTAATTCAAGTAATGGCAAGTTGAATTTGCGCATTCGGGGCATCGCTAGAATAATTATCTTTACGTTCAATTTAATGTCCATTTAGAAGATTAAATGTTTCTTCTTTTACAGAAGTATGGGTCTAAAAGATTTGTTAACAAACGAAGCGAGGAAATCTAAGGACCCTAGAGTCACTTTACTCCGGCGGGCCATAAGGTCTAGTGAGGACAAAAACTACGTTACCACAGCGCAACAGCGCTTGTACAGAGATTATTTATAATTATCTTTACGTTCAATTTATTGTCCATTTAGAAGATTAAATGTTTCTTCTTTTACAGAAGTATGGGTCTAAAAGATTTGTTAACAAACAAAGCGAGGAAATCTAAGGACCCTAGAGTCACTTTACTCCGGCGGGCCATAAGGTCTAGTGAGGACAAAAACTACGTTACCACAGCGCAACAGCGCTTGTACAGAGATTATTTTTTACATGGTGCGCAAAGGGAAATTAACACTATAATGCTGGAAACGTATGGCATAAGAAATTCCAAATCAACAGCGGAGGCAAACAATGCTATGATCCATTTTGATGTGAGTTGAGATAGCAATTTTCATTGTTTATTCATTTGATGATTTTTTTTCTGTTTTAGTAATTCAAGTTGATTGTTGAATTCAAGTAATGGCAAGTTGAATTTGCGCATTCGGGGCATCGCTAGAACAATTATCTTTACGTTCAATTTAATGTCCATTTAGAAGATCAAATGTTTCTTCTTTTACAGAAGTATGGGTCTAGAAGATTTGTTAACAAACCAAGCGAGGAAATCTAAGGACCCTAGAGTCACTTTACTCCGGCGGGCCATAAGTTCTAGTGAGGACAAAAACTACGTTACCACAGCGCAACAGCGCTTGTACAGAGTTTATTTTGTACATGGTGCGCAAAGGGAAATTAACACTATAATGCTGGAAACGTATGGCATAAGAAATTCCAAATCAACAGCGGAGGCGAACAATGCTATGATCCATTTTGATGTGAGTTGAGATAGCAATTTTCATTGTTTATTCATTTGATAATTTTTTTCTGTTTTAGTAATTCAAGTTGATTGTTGAATTCAAGTAATGGCAAGTTGAATTTGCGCATTCGGGGCATCGCTAGAACAATTATCTTTACGTTCAATTTAATGTCCATTTAGAAGATTAAATGTTTCTTCTTTTACAGAAGTATGGGTCTAGAAGATTTGTTAACAAACGAAGCGAGGAAATCTAAGGACCCTAGAGTCACTTTACTCCGGCGGGCCATAAGGTCTAGTGAGGACAAAAACTACGTTACCACAGCGCAACAGCGCTTGTACAGATTATTTGGTACATGGTGCGCAAAGGGAAATTAACACTATAATACTGGAAACGTATGGCATAAGAAATTCCAAATCAACAGCGGAGGCGAACAATGCTATGATCCATTTTGATGTGAGTTGAGATAGCAATTTTCATTGTTTATTCATTTGATGATTTTTTTCTGTTTTAGTAATTCAAGTTGATTGTTGAATTCAAGTAATGGCAAGTTGAATTTGCGCATTCGGGGCATCGCTAGAATAATTATCTTTACGTTCAATTTAATGTCCATTTAGAAGATTAAATGTTTCTTCTTTTACAGAAGTATGGGTCTAGAAGATTTGTTAACAAACGAAGCGAGGAAATCTAAGGACCCTAGAGTCACTTTACTCCGGCGGGCCATAAGGTCTAGTGAGGACAAAAACTACGATACCACAGCGCAACAGCGCTTGTACAGAGATTATTTTGTACATGGTGCGCAAAGGGAAATTAACACTATAATGCTGGAAACGTATGGCATAAGAAATTCCAAATCAACAGCGGAGGCAAACAATGCTATGATCCATTTTGATGTGAGTTGAGATAGCAATTTTCATTGTTTATTCATTTGATGATTTTTTTCTGTTTTAGTAATTCAAGTTGATTTTTGAATTCAAGTAATGGCAAGTTGAATTTGCGCATTCGGGGCATCGCTAGAATAATTATCTTTACGTTCAATTTAATGTCCATTTAGAAGATCAAATGTTTCTTCTTTTACAGAAGTATGGGTCTAGAAGATTTGTTAACAAACCAAGCGAGGAAATCTAAGGACCCTAGAGTCACTTTACTCCGGCGGGCCATAAGTTCTAGTGAGGACAAGAACTACGTTACCACAGCGCAACAGCGCTTGTACAGAGATTATTTTGTACATGGTGAGCAAAGGGAAATTAACACTATAATGCTGGAAACGTATGGCATAAGAAATTCCAAATCAACAGCGGAGGCGAACAATGCTATGATCCATTTTGATGTGAGTTGAGATAGCAATTTTCATTGTTTATTCATTTGATGATTTTTTTCTGTTTTAGTAATTTAAGTTGATTGTTGAATTCAAGTAATGGCAAGTTGAATTTGCGCATTCGGGGCATCGCTAGAATAATTATCTTTACCTTCAATTTAATGTCCATTTAGAAGATTAAATGTTTCTTCTTTTACAGGACTATGGGTCTAGAAGATTTGTTAACAAACGAAACGAGGAAATCTAAGGACCCTAGAGTCACTTTACTCCGGCGGGCCATAAGGTCTAGTGAGGACAAAAACTACGTTACCACAGCGCAACAGCGCTTGTACAGAGATTATTTATAATTATCTTTACGTTCAATTTAATGTCCATTTAGAAGATTAAATGTTTCTTCTTTTACAGAAGTATGGGTCTAAAAGATTTGTTAACAAACGAAGCGAGGAAATGTAAGGACCCTAGAGTCACTTTACTCCGGCGGGCCATAAGTTCTAGTGAGGACAAAAACTACGTTACCACATTGCAACAGCGCTTGTACAGAGATTATTTTGTACATGGTGCGCAAAGGGAAATTAACACTATAATGCTGGAAACGTATAGCATAAGAAATTCCAAATCAACAGCGGAAGCGAACAATGCTATGATCCATTTAGATGTGAGTTGAGATAGCAATTTTCATTGTTTATTCATTTGATGATTTTTTCTGTTTTAGTAATTCAAGTTGATTGTTGAATTCAAGTAATGGCAAGTTGAATTTGCGCATTCGGGATCGCTAGAATAATTATCTTTACGTTCAATTTAATGTCCATTTAGAAGATTAAATGATTCTTCTTTTACAGAACTATGGGTCTGGAAGATTTGTTAACAAACGAAGCGAGGAAATGTAAGGACCCTAGAGTCACTTTACTCCGGCGGGCCATAAGGTCTAGTGAGGACAAAAACTACGTTACCACAGCGCAACAGCGCTTGTACAGAGATTATTTATAATTATCTTTACGTTCAATTTAATGTCCATTTAGAAGATTAAATGTTTCTTCTTTTACAGAACTATGGGTCTAGAAGATTTGTTAACAAACGAAACGAGGAAATCTAAGGACCCCAGAGTCACTTTACTCCGGCGGGCCATAAGGTCTAGTGAGGACAAAAACTACGTTACCACAGCGCAACAGCGCTTGTACAGATTATTTTGTACATGGTGCGCAAAGGGAAATTAACACTATAATGCTGGAAACGTATGGCATAAGAAATTCCAAATCAACAGCGGAAGCGAACAATGCTATGATCCATTTTGATGTGAGTTGAGATAGCAATTTTCATTGTTTATTCATTTGATGATTTTTTCTGTTTTAGTAATTCAAGTTGATTGTTGAATTCAAGTAATGGCAAGTTGAATTTGCGCATTCGGGATCGCTAGAATAATTATCTTTACGTTCAATTTAATGTCCATTTAGAAGATTAAATGTTTCTTCTTTTACAGAACTATGGGTCTAGAAGATTTGTTAACAAACGAAGCGAGGAAATCTAAGGACCCTAGAGTCACTTTACTCCGGCGGGCCATAAGGTCTATTGAGGACAAAAACTACGTTACCACAGCGCAACAGCGCTTGTACAGAGATTATTTTGTACATGGTGCGCAAAGGAAAATTAACACTATAATGCTGGAAACGTATGGCATAAGAAATTCCAAATCAACAGCGGAGGCGAACAATGCTATTATCCATTTTGATGTGAGTTGAGATAGCAATTTTCATTGTTTATTCATTTGATGATTTTTTTCTGTTTTAGTAATTCAAGTTGATTGTTGAATTCAAGTAATGGCAAGTTGAATTTGCGCATTCGGGGCATCGCTAGAATAATTATCTTTACGTTCAATTTAATGTCCATTTAGAAGATTAAATGTTTCTTCTTTTACAGAAGTATGGGTCTAGAAGATTTGTTAACAAACGAAGCGAGGAAATCTAAGGACCATAAAGTCACTTTACTCCGGCGGGCCATAAGATCTAGTGAGGACAAAAACTACGTTACCACAGCGCAACATCGCTTGTACAGAGATTATTTTGTACATGGTGCGCAAAGGGAAATTAACACTATATTGCTGGAAACGTATGGCATAAGAAATTCCAAATCAACAGCGGAGGCGAACAATGCTATGATCCATTTTGATGTGAGTTGAGATAGCAATTTTCATTGTTTATTCATTTGATGATTTTTTTCTGTTTTAGTAATTCAAGTTGATTGTTGAATTCAAGTAATGGCAAGTTGAATTTGCGCATTCGGGGCATCGCTAGAATAATTATCTTTACGTTCAATTTAATGCCCATTTAGAAGATTAAATGTTTCTTCTTTTACAGAAGTATGGGTCTAGAAGATTTGTTAACAAACCAAGCGAGGAAATCTAAGGACCCTAGAGTCACTTTACTCCGGCGGGCCATGAGGTCTAGTGAGGACAAAAACTACGTTACCACAGCGCAACATCGCTTGTACAGAGATTATTTTGTACATGGTGCGCAAAGGGAAATTAACACTATAATGCTGGAAACGTATGGCATAAGAAATTCCAAATCAACAGCGGAGGCGAACAATGCTATGATCCATTTTGATGTGAGTTGAAATAGCAATTTTCATTGTTTATTCATTTGATGATTTTTTTTTCAGTTTTAGTAATTCTCCCTCACTATCAAAAATCTCCTTCCCCTAACTACAAAAGAATCATTGAACCCCAATGTAGAGGCTTAAAGCCCTTATACCGTACGCAAATGTTTGGAATTGTAAAACAACAGGGAATTTCACTTAGACAGTTAAATTTGTATACATCTTAAAAATAATTTGGCTAGTTTGGGAAGGAGAAAGATGCCTCAAAGAGTGTATTTTAATACCAAAACATCCCAACCCTCATTGAGCCTTCAGGTAAATGCAGAATAAGTTCTAAGAAAGAGGTAAGAGGAGTTTAGAGGTAAAAATTGATATGTAATCTCCTAGGCCAGATTCAAGACTTTTTTTTTTGGGAAGGGGGGTCGATTTACTCGGGGAACGGGACTGTGTTTCGTGGTATTATTGTTGTGTTATTAAATTATGCGGGTCATTTCCCCGAGTAAAAAAAAAAAAAAAATCCAAGCTGCAATGGAGTACCATAAGATTTGATAGGATGTTTAATTAAAGTAAAAGTTATATGCTTGTGTTTGACCTCGATTCTAAACATCCTTCTACTGTTTCTGTACGGCTTGGTAATCAGGTTTGTTCCACTGTTAGCACTATTACTTATCTTCACCTTCCAAATGCATCAAACCTTGAATTAACATGTTTGGCTTTTGATCGGCATTTTCCCGAGAAAGCTAGTCAACGTAGTTGAAAGGTCCTGAAATTATGTCTTTGAGGATGACACTCCCCCCCACAGCCCTTAGGGCAAGGGTTGTAAGTAATACCCTGGGAGCATATAAGGTTTTAAAGAAACCATTGTCGTAGAAATTTCAAAAAAGTCTCATTCGATTCGAAATTTCTAATTTTTAATCAGATTATGCCTGATAAGTCAGCTCCCTCGAGGTGGCTTCAGGCACCATCCCTTCTCCCTACTCTGTACCCACCGATGCTCTTTTTTTATTGATTGATTTATTTATTTAACTTTAACAACAACTTACGTGCAAAAATCGATTCACCCAAAAACAAACAGTTGACGTGGGGTGCATCAGGTAACGAAACATACATATAACATGTTTTAAATTCACTATAATAAGAAAGAAAGAAAAAAGAGAGAAAAACAAAGCAAGAAAATAAATTATAATAATTCTACAGGGGCAGTAACTACATACCATATCCATTCAGTGCAAGTTAAAACAATTTACCTTGAGTGAGATATTTTGGAGTATTGATGCGTTTTGAAGATCTGGACAGCCATGGTGCTTCTTCCAAATAGGATAGGACAGCCCCCTAAAAAGTACAAAGAGAACATGAAATCACAAAAGAAGTTTTTAAAAGGAAAGTAATTAGGTACATTCAATTAATCTGAGCAATTCAATTTAATATTAATCCGAGTTTCAAATAAATTTTTATAACAAACAGAAATTATAATAGATAATCAAGTCAAACTCAAAACAAGCAGAAATTAACATTATTAGGGCTCAGAACCCCATCTCTTCTCAATGCCAGAACATAATTTGCACTTTACTGAAAAAAATATTAAAAATGAATATGCATTGTCAGTTTAATTTATAAATGCTCATATTAATTCTTTCAAATTTAATTTCTGTTCGTTTTGGGTTTCATTTATTTATTTATTGATACTGACTTGTGGAAGTTGTATGCTTGGTAGATTATTTGATTCTATTTTTGTTCATTTTTGGTTTAATGGAGTTCTTTACTTTTTTTTGAAAAAACTTATTTTGAAGAAAAAGTGTTTTAATTAATTTCAGTTCATTTTATATTGACACAGTCTTTTTCAGGGAAAAAGAAAAGAATAGTTTGAATCTCCGGTTTTCCTTTAAGAATTTATAGTTTGACCTGCTATTTACAGGCATATGCTGGAGAAACTTTTTCAGCAATTTTTAACAACAGAAACTCTTTTGAAAATCATGACACAAATAGTAGTTTTAATTTAGGCATACACATACTCTAGTTGACCTGATAAATAAAAGTTAATACCATTCCCAAAAATTATATCTATGCTCTTTTACAGCCTGGATACAATTACACTCTTTTGATTTAATAAAATTTTAAGAGCACAAGTAGTAATAGAGGTAGCACCAAAAGTTTGAACTTATCTTTTTGTCTCTTAAAAATAGCATTAGGGCGTCTGATTATCAAACCAGTGAGCCCCCTCCAAGGTATATATGACCATGCTTTCTATAAAAACCTTATATGTCCCCAGGGTATAACTTATAACCCTTGCCCTGAGGGCTGGGGAGATTTATTATCCTTAAAGACATAATTTCCAGACCTTTCAAATATGTTGAACAAAATGGCTACCTAAAAATTTTGATTAGAAGTGTTTGAGGAAATGATGGACGTGGGGGGGGGAGTCAATTGGCCTATGATCACTTGTGAATAATAAAAAAAGCACTAGTCTTCTCAATTTTTAATTGAATGAGCCCTTTTTGAAGCTTCTACGTTAACACTTTCAATAAAAACCTTATATGCCCCCAGGGGATATCTTACTACCTTTGCCCTTGGGGCTGTGGGTTTTTTTTTTAGCCTCAGACATACTTTCCAGACCTTTCAACTACGTTGAACAAAATGGCTAGAAAGGGGGTTAGTTGCCCTCCAACCACTTTCGACTATTGAAAAGGGCACTAGCCCTTTTGATTTCCAATTAAATGAGCCCTTTCAATTTCCAATCAAATGAGCCCTTTTTGAAGTTTCTACAACAACGTTTCTACGAAACCTGATACTCCCTAGGGCAAAGCATACAAACCTTGTTCTGAGGGGTGGGGGTGTCATCCTCAAAGATCTAATTTCCAGAACTTTCAACTATGTTGAACAAAATGGACATCTGAAAATTTTGATTGGATGTGTTTTGAAAATATGCGAGGGGGGTTAGTTTCCCTCTGATCACTTTCGATTATTAAAAGGGCACTAGCCCTTTGAATTTCCAATCAAATGAACCCTTTTTGAAATTTCTACAACAATGGTTTCTATAAAACCTTATATGCCCCCAGGGCATAACTTACAACCCTTGCCCTAAGGGCTGTGGGGGGAGTGTCATCCTCAAAGACACAATTTCAGGACCTTTCGACTACGATGACAAGCTTTCTTGGGAAAATGCTGATTAAAAGCCAAATGTGTTAATTCAAGATTTGATGCATTTGGAGGGTCAAGATAAGTAATAGTGCTAAAAGTGGAACAAACCTGATTACCAAGCTGTACAGAAACAGTAGAGGGATGTTTAGAATGGGGGTCAAGCACAAGCATATAACTTTTACTTTAATTAAACATCCAATCAAATCTTAAAATACTCCATTGCAGCTTGATTTTTTTTTTTTTTACTTGGGAAAATGACCTGCATAATTTAATAATGCAACATTAATTCCACAAAACACAGTCCTCCTCCCCAGGTAAAATAACCCCCTTCCCCCCAAAAAAGCCTTGAATGTGGCCTAGGGGATTACATATCAATTTCTACCTCCACTCTCCTCTTACCTCTTTCTTAGAGCTTATTCTGCATTTACCTGAAGGCTCAATAAGAGTTGGGATGTTTTGGTATTAAAATACACCCTTTGAGACATCTTTCTCCTTCCCAAACTAGCCAAATTATTTTTAAGATGTATACAAATTTCACTGTCTTAGGTAAACTCCCTGTTGTTTCACAATTCCAAACATTTGCATATAAGGGCTTTAAGCCTCTACATTGGGGTTCTGTGATTCTTTTGTAGTTAGGGGAGGGAGATTTTTGATAGTGAGGGAGAATTATTAAAACAGAAAAAAACCATCAAAATGAATAAATGATGAAAATTGCTATCCCAACTGACATCAAAATGAATCATACTATTGTTGGCAATTATAGTATTTTTGAATTTTTGATGCCATGATTTTCCATCGTTAATTTATCAATTCCAATTCATTAATTTATCATTAATTAATTAATTTATCAATTCCAACCTGATCTCGCTGATCAAAGACATGTATAAGAAGTTCAGTAGCCGCGTCATGACTGGAGAAGGACATACCGAGAGCTTCAAAACCTCTACCGGAGTACTTCAAGGTTGCCTAATATCACTGGAGCTGTTCAATCTCTTCCTAACTGCAGCCCTTTCACTCACAGATAACTCGCCCGGCGCCCTTGTCGGAGGAGTGGTGATAGACAAACTGGCATACGCTGATGACATAGTCCTAATAGCCGAGTCCCTACAAGATCTACAATCTCAGGCTAACAGCGTTCACTCGTCCACCAACCTCTTCGGGATGGCAATCAACACCTCAAAAACGAAAGCCATGCGATGTTCACGCAAATTCGATTCATAGGTAAATCTCAGCCTTCAGCTTGGTGAAGATACCATTGAGTGGGTAGAAGGCTTCACCTACCTTGGGAGCTTACTTACTTATGATAACAACCAACTCAAAGACATCAAGAGACGCCTGACACTTGCAAACTCCAGTTTTAAAGCTCTGATGTCCATCTGGAGGAATAAGAACTTAACAACTACTCTCAAAAAGAGACTCTTCTACTCCCTCATTATTCCGATCGCCATCTATGCCTGTGAATCCTGGACGCTTAAAACAGACGATCAACGCCGCCTAGCTGCCTTTGAAACCAAATCCCTACGACGCATCGCTGGTATCACCTTCCATGACAGAATCTCCAACTCCAAGCTTCTCCATAATCTGAAAGTCAAATTTCCAATACTGGACAAAATAAAACTACAACAACTCAAATGGCTTGGACATACCCAACGCATGGCTAGCACTCGTCTCCCGAAGATAGCCTTCAATGGACGAGTACACGGTTCTCAACCCAGAGGTCGTCCTCCGAAGAGATGGAAGGAAAACTTCTCACCTTACAACCTGCCACAACTCTGCCGCCTGGCCGACAACAGAAGCACCTACAGGAGGCACATCAATGAGCTGGTTAAAGAAGAGGCCCCAATACGATCTTCAAGGACGGATGGGACATAAGTCAAGTAAGTCAAGTCAATTTATCAATTTCCCGGTGAGCACCATGAATAAAATAGTTTCTGTAAAAGCACTGCTGCACTGAGGTTTTGTCACCATAGCTGGATTGTATGGCCTGCCAGAGTACTTAGACTCTGGGAATTTTGTATTTATTTGCCTTGTTTCTTAATATAGGCTCTAGACCCATAGTCCTGTAAAGAAGAAACATTTAATTTTCTAAATGAACATTAAAGTGAACATGATATGATGTTTAGCAACAAAAAAATTCTTTATGGGCTATGGTGAATACAGAGATATATCAATGTCAAACAGTTTGTGGTAACAAACTGTAAGCAAGGTCTGTAAGTAAGTAAGTGAGTAAGGACAGACAGAGTGCCAGAGGGTACCATATGCCATCCATAGTTGGCCAGGGTGACATGCATTGCCTTGGACTAGTGCACTCTAGAGCTTAAAGATAAGGTGGGAGATTTTAAAATATTTTTTTTGGGAGAGGGGGACAGAAGTTTAACATCCCAGTCAAAGAAACAATGCTGTTTCATTAAAAAGCTCTTAATACAGCCTAAATTTAACTCTAATATTAAAGTGCCCTCTGGAAATGATTGCTAGGGGTGAAGGGTGGGGCATATTGTCAGGATATTGTGAAATATTCATAAGTTTAGTGCCATACTAGTGGCGCTTTAAGAGTCAAAGTGATTGGATGCCAAATAGCCACCCCCCCTTCAGGTTTTCTTTACCCCAAATGAATCTGATAGAAATTTTAACACAACAATATTATTCAAAATAGTCTAAAGATCATATAGCAACTTTGGGATTGAAGCAACATTTCATAACCTGGGGGCAAGGGTTGTAAGTTATGCCCCAGGGGCATATAAGGCTTTTTGGAAGGGAGGCTATATAAACTTTAGAGGAAGCTCTTTTAATTGAGAATTAAAAATTCTAGTTCCCCTTGAAGAGTCAAAAGTGATTGAGGACAATTAGCCCCCCCCCCCCCCACAAGACACCTGCTTTTCTTCAAACACATCTGATCAAAAGTGTGACATTGCCATCTTGTTCAAAATAGTCCAAAGGATATACAGCAATGCCTCCAGGTTTGACACACTAGAACCCTGGGGCAAAGCTTGTAAGTTATTCCCTAGGGCATATAAGGCTTTTCTGGAATAGATGACCCTATAAACTTTGGATGGGGCATTTGATTGGATACTGGAAGTTTTAGTGCACTTTCTAAGAGTCAAAAGTGATTTGAAGGTAAAAAGCCCCCGCCCCCCTTATGTGCCCATCCTTTCCCAAAATAAACTTCCAATCAAAATTTTGAGAATTTTTTTTTACTTCAGCATTGTTGAAAGGTCCAGAAATTATGCCTCTCATGAGCGCCCATCAGGAGGGGGACAGGGGGAGCACCAGACCCCCCTGGCTAAATCACGCTGCCTCATATTTGTATTAATTTAAAAAAGTTTTTCCACAAAATAAGTTTCAAAAAAAAGTAAAGAGCTCCATTAAGCCAAAAATTGGCAGAAATAAAGTCAAATAGGCCTAATCTTCCAAGCATAAAACTACCAAAAATCACTATCAACAAATAAATGAAACTCAAAACAAACAGGAATTATAATAAATAGCCAAGTCAAATTCAAAACAAGCAAAATTTACTTTTCTAGGGCTGACAAGCCCCATGCCTTCTCAAGACCAGAACATAATGTAGGCTTTACTGAAAAAAAATGTTTTTGAACAAATGGCTATCTCAAAATTTCCATTGTATGCATTTAGGGAAAATATTGATGGGGGTATAGCTGCCCTCCAATGAATTTTACTCTTAAACTTCCAATTTTCAATCCAATGATCCCCTTTCAAAATTTATACAAACACCATTTCCATTAAAACCTGATATGCCCTTGGGGCATAACTTAAAACCCTTGCCCTGAGGACTCTGGGAGGGGGGGGGGGGGTGTGTTTCTCATCCTAAAAGACATAAATTCTGGACTTTGAAACTACATCAAAGAAAATAACTATCTCAAAATTTTAATTGGAAGTGTTTGGGAAAATGATGGGCG
The DNA here is from genome assembly GCA_027921565.1 of Artemia sinica. Classification (NCBI taxonomy): domain Eukaryota; kingdom Metazoa; phylum Arthropoda; class Branchiopoda; order Anostraca; family Artemiidae; genus Artemia; species Artemia sinica. Next base: position 314,177 of record JAPEVW010000060.1, on the reverse strand, counting down.
TGGGGTGGATGGTTGCCCTCCAATCATTTTTGACTATTAAAGAGGGCACTAGCCCTATCAATTTCAAACCAAATGGGCCCTTTTTGAAGTTTCTACAACAACAAATGACCATCTTAAAATTTCTATCAGATGCATTTCAGGAAAATACAACACAAGTGTGTGTGTGGGGGGGGGGGGGATATTTGCACTCTGATCACTTTGACTCTTAAAAAGAGCACTATAAGTTATGATTACCAATCCAATGAGCCCTCTCTGAAGCTTATGTGACCACCATTTCTATAAAAACCTTATATACCCCTAGGGCTTTACTTACAACCCATGCCCTGAGGGCTATAGGGGGGGGGGGGTCATCCTCAAAGATATAATTTCTGGACCTTTTAACTACACTGAAAAAAATAGATATATAAAAAATTCTGATTGGAAGTGTTTGGGGAAATGATTGGTGTAGGGGGGGGGGGGTGGTTGACCTCCAATCACTTTTCACTGTTAAAAAGGCCATTAGAACTTCTGATTACCAATCAAATGAGCCCCCTCCAAGGTTTATACAACCACCTTTTCTATAAAAAAAAACTTTATATCCCCCAGGTATAACTTACAACCCTTGCCCTGAGGGTTGTGTGTGTGTGGGGTGTGATCCTCAAAGTCATAATTTTTGGACCTTTAAACTAAGCAATACAAAATGGCTAAAGTTTTCTATTGGATGAGCTTAGGGAAATGATTGCCTTGGGGGGAGGGTGGCTGCCCTTCATGAGCTCTCTTTGAAGTTTCTATGACATTTCTTTCTATAAGAAGTGCCCTTGTCTTAAAAAAAAAAAAATATATATTGTGCCTCTATACTATTTTGTTTTCAGATTTCTATTACACAGCATTGGAAGTGCCAATTAGAGCAGCTGCCCCTCCCCTAAAATTCAGCCTATGGGTGCCCATGATGCCTCTGGATATGCCTACCCCCCACAGTCCTAAGGGCAAGGGCTTTAAGTTAGGCAATTTGTTCATTGTTTACATATAGCATATGTTATTGACTTTCCATAAAGATTATTATTACTTTACAAAAAGACAAAGGACATTCAAGAGAGACTTTCAGAGAATGTGAAAGGGAATGTTGAACTAACTGAACAAAGTTAAAAAAAAGGCAAAAATATTAAGAAAACTCAGAATTTCATTAACAATACCGTATGATGTTTTTGTATCAATTGTTGATATAAAAATCTGGTATGATATATTGTTATATCAAAACAGATATTGAATTTCACCCAATATTAAACAGGTGACATATTTGAAATTGCAACATATCCATCTCATTATTTATCCATAGCTGCAGGTTTTTCTAATTCCTTTGTTTTTGTTTTGGCAGCTGAGTTAAAATGTGAAACGGGACAAGGTGTAGGCTATTCTTGTGGATTAAAAATTATTAAACATCTTAAAATAAAAGTAAGAATCTTGTTCTTAAAAGTAGGCCCAGGGATTCTTAATAAGTACCAGTTTCACTAAGTCCAATGATTGCCAAATGGCCTTAAACATTGAAAACCTGCTCAGCCTTCTAGGCCTGTACAGAGGTAATCTTGTTGCATGATTCATTAAATTGTTTGTAACTGGGCAGGTTATTGGTAAATTTTTGCAGATCATATTATTGACTTACAAATAAAGTAAACATACCACTCAATGCCTTTTATTATGCTTGTTCCAAATATAGTAATCATTTTTGTTGGAAATGAATTTTAGGTCATACCCCTATATGTACCAATTCAGGGTATATATTTGCACATTAGGGGGGTGGGGGAAGTTTAAACTTACCTCTCATTTACATCAGAAATAAAATTTACCCCCACCCCCCTAATGTGCAAATATATACCCTGAATTGGTCAGCGGTGGATACAGAGGGGTGTGGGGGGCACCCCCCCCTAGCATAGTCTAAAGTAGCCTAGTGTAACTTACTTAATTAACTGGTGTTTGCATTGGGCCTAATTAAACTTGCTCCTAATGCAAGTTTATTGGATCAACCTATTTTGTGCCCCCCCCCCCCCTAAATTTTTGGTAAATTTTTACCAAACCATATTATTGAGTTAGGAATAAAGTGAATACACCACTTGATGCCTTTTTTTATGCTGATTACAAATATAATAATCATTTCTATTGGAAATGAATTTCAGTCCCCCCCCCTATATATGCCAATTCAGGGAATATATTTCTACATTAGGGGGGGTGGGGGCAAATTTTGTTTCTCATGTAAATGGGAGGTAAGTTTAAACTTTACCCCCACCCCCCTAATGTAGAAATATATACCCTGAATTGGCATATATAGGGGGGGGGGGGGTTGAAATTCATTTCCAATAGAAATGATTATTATATTTGTAATCAGCATAAAAAAAGGCATCAAGTGGTATATTCACTTTGTGTGTAAGTCAATAATATGATTTGGTAGATATTTACCGGCAGGCATGCCTTTCCATAAACTAACCTGACAATTATGTGTCCAATAAGAAAAACCATTTTTATTCCCATTCACTGCCCATGTCAAGAGATTCTATATATCTGTCTTGGCTTTTCTCTGTCTACAATTGGCCATGTTTTGATGTAACCTATGCAACCTACTGCAAAATACTTGATAACTTTTATTCAAAATCAATGGACTTGGCTGAGGCCTGAAATTTGCCTACATGATAGGTCTATACCCATTGAAATTTTGACAAAACAACATTTTACCTTAATTTTCAGTTATCAGTTTCTTTCTCTCTGGCTTTAGCTCTGAAAATACAATTTCAGTTATTTGAGCAGAATTTTAAGCCATATCAATGTTTTAATTGCAAAATTTAGGAAAAGTATTTGCATATTCTAATCAACTTTCTAATTAGTGGAAGCAAATAAATTACCAAGTTTGAAATAAGTTAAATTTATATGGAAATAGTTTGATTCTTTAACCAAGGTTGTGCTCGATTTGGAATCTGTGATCCCAGGAACAGTAAGGAAACATACTTTTCAATTCTTCTCACATAATTTGTGTTGAAGAATAGATTTATTTAATTGGAGTTGCCTTATAACATTATTACTAATTTATGCTCTTTGCTTGGAAGCAAAACAGCGTCATCTATCATAATTCTTAATAGCGGATTTAAGAGTGCGTTCATATTATGATATATATATACAGAGTCTTTGAATAGCGAATTTTACCTACAATTAAGTGAAGATCTGATGCTAGAGTTAAGAAACGTCTTCAGGCCACGGTTCTCTGTTGTTCAAAATTAAAATACCCACCATTAACCAAAATTTCCAGTATCTCTACAACGCCAAACAATAACAACTTTAAGCACTTTTCTTCCGCATCGAAATCATTCCTGTTTCATTCACCTAAGGTACACCGCTCTTACAAAGGCCTACATCGGAGCGCCATCTAGAGGTCAAGGCACAAACCAGTATTTTATTGTATTAGCGGGATTTGTTTTTTTTGGGGGAGGAAAACGAGCAGAAGAGGGGAGAGCACCTGTTGCAACGGCCGTAGAGGTACCTGCCGGGTCCTTTGACTCTTAAATTGCGGGGAATAGGTAGCGGGGCTCGACGCTTCCCTCGTTTTCCTTGACGTAAAAGCTCCAAAGAATTTCTCCCGTGCGCAGGGTTGCCGGTGACCATTTTGAAATTTTTGCCGAGCGACGTTGCCGGTGAATATTTTACGAGCGACTTCTTCCTTGGCCAAGATGACCACTCCAAAAAAATTGGTCTGGAATGCTGTACTGAACTATGTGCTAAGATCAATGCTCAGTGGTGTACCGAAAGATGAGATAGCTAAGACGTGCACCGACTTCTTTGGGAAAGAATCGATCAAGGAGGCTAAAATCCTCATCTACTCTATTGTTCATCCAAACGTACGCCCCTCCATAAAACATATTGAAAGTGAAAATGTTCTCGACATAATGAAAATCTTAAAAGAATGTGATCTGAAAAGTGTGGAGCTACCGACTTTTGTTATTGCCGAGCCCCAAGAAGTCCCCTCTTGCGGTAGCCAAATCAGCGCATTGGTTACCAGAAACATTAACGAGATGAATACGAAGTTAGATTCACTGATTGCCCGAAATAAGGACTCAACAACGCATAGCCTGCCAACACAAGCACCGACAAGTTCCACCTATGCTGTCATTCTTAAGAAGCCGGCAAACCTACCACCTTCCGCTGCTGGGAGAAAAGTTTTTATTGACAAACTATGTAACAACGATTCAAGCATAACAGATCATGTTGGTGAGCTGAAGCAAACCCAAACTGAATGGCGTATAAACCTGAAAGACAAACAAGCGGCCGAAAAACTGAGTGTTGCTATTCTAAACGGTGATAATGCGACTTCGAACCCCAAAATGAAAACTCCTACCTTTTCTGGTATAGCTAGACTTGTACCTACAGAAATTGATGCTGAGCTCTATTAGCCGTGGTTCCAAATTGTGTTAAAGCAGAGCAAATCCGAGCAACCAGGTCCTTCAAACTGCAGTTTTCCCTAAAGTGATCTGCAACATGCAATGCGGAATCCGCCCTTGATAGGACACGAAAGAATTCATATTGATGAGTTTATTAATGTCCCACGCCGGTGCTTCAACTGTCAAAACTATGGGCACCTAGCGTCGAAATGTGAAAACTCTAAACGTTGCGCTAGATGCGGCGAAGAAGGGCATGCTTCAAAAACAGAGCATCCTTGCGAAAATCCTATTCGGTGCGGGCTTTGCAAATCCGATAAACACCCCTGTTATAGCATCCGTTGTCCCGAAGTCCTGAAAGCAATGAAGAAACCGCAATGATAAGAGCCACCATTTCATCTCTTAAAGTAATATCTTGGAATATGAACGGAAATCTGCGTGATAAGGTGCCAATTATTAAACAATTTGCCAAGGATCATGACATAGTTTGCATACAAGAACACTTCTTAAGCAAGGATAGCTTGGATTGTATCAAGTTCTCTGACAAGCATCGGTTCTTTATTAGGGAAGCGAAATCAAGCTGTAGAGGAAGGCCATCTGGAGGCATTGCTATTGTAATTAAAGATCACATCTCCGCCAAACTTGTCGAGCAGCAAGACAGTTTTATCGCAGTGGACGTCTATGGTATTGTTCTGATCTGTGTTTACCTTCCTACTAATTACAAGAATGATCGATCAGAGAGAAAATTCAACCTATCCTGCGAAAAACTTGCTAAATGTGTGTTGAGAATAAAGCAGTCGGGTCATGACTATTTAATTATTGGTGACTTCAACTGCGACCTTACTGACACTGACAGTCCCAGAACACAAATAGCTTTAGGAGTCTTACCAGATGGCTTCAAGGTGGTGGATAAAGATAAAAACTTCAGTTATTGTCATAACAGTGGCTCAGTATCTAATCTCGACCATGTTGTTACATCATTCAATGTCCAGAACGAATCTGTGTCGGTACTAATGGGTGGTACACTTAGCGATCACTTACCTATATCCTTGAGTTTCGCTTGCCCATTCTCTGAAGTAAAAAAAAGTGCAGCTCCAAAGCTCAAAGTTGTGCAAGATTGGAAGCTCGATGATGCTGCGATCCAACAGTATCAACAAGTGTGTAATAGCATTCTTGAAAAGATCCAAGTCCCTTTGCCGCTACTGATGTCCAACAGTGACATCCCGGCCGAAGAGCAGAAACTTCTGTTGAACATTTACTCTGCCTCAATATGCCATGCCCTTCGGTGTGCCGAATCAGCAGCCGTACCCTCTCGAAAAGTTCGAGTAAACACTGAAATTAGAGGATGGTCCGCTAACCTAAATTTAACAGAAGCATGCCAGACTGCAAAGTTCTGGTTTCACCTATGGTGTGACAATGGTAAGCCAAGATTTGGGCAAGTCTGGAAAGTGAAGAATCATACTAAACTTGCCTTTGCCAAAGCCTTGTCTAAGTACCGTAGAGACATAATTGACGAATACAGCAAGAAAAGCAAGTCCGATCCCAAACTCCTTTGGCGGAATTTAGTGAAGCCCAAAGAATCGACCTCTGAGGTCCCCCTTCCAACAAAAGAGGCCTGGAATACTTACTTCACCGATCAGTTCAAAAGTCCTGACCAAGCGCTACGGAATTCTTACCGGAGTGAGCTAGATGAAATGCTTAAACTGCCGAAAGAGAACATGGTAGTTAATAGAAGTATAATACGTGAATGCCTGAAAAAGCTAAAAAAGAAATTTTCAAGAGGCTTCGATAAAATTTGTGGCCAGCATTTACTCTATGGTAGTGAACAACTTCTTGAACATGTATCATTATTATTCCAAATTATCGTTGCCAGAGGTATCGTCCCGGATACCTTTTGCATGGGTGTAATAACACCTATTCTCAAACCAGGGAAGCCTCCCTCCCAGTGCTCTTCATATAGGCCCATTACTGTGTCGACTACACTATGTAAACTATTTGAGCTTCTTATTCGTGACGAAATTAGAAGCAAGTGCTCGGTTCCCCCACACCAGTTTGGGTTCCAGCGATCGCTTGGATGTGATCATGCCCTTTACTCGCTGGTGTCTATACTGACTGACGCTGAGAATAACAATGATTCTTTAGTTTTAGCAGCCCATGATCTTGCCCGTGCTTTCGATTCGTCTATCCACGAACATATTTTACTCTCTGCAGCAGAGAGAGGCGTAGAAAATTCGGTAATCGGACCCCTTGATTCAATGTATAGTAATCTTCGTGTTAGGATAAAGTGTCCTGGTTGGGACTGTGATATGCTTTTAGAAATTGATATACCAGTGAATAAGGGTATTAGGCAAGGAGCAGTAAATTCACCAGATTTATTCAATAATTCCGTAATCGAAGTGCAACATGAAGTACCAACAACGTGTATTTTATGTGGGATTGATGTGTCGCTCATAGGTTATGCCGACGACATTTTAAACATTAGTAGAACCCTGAATGGAATAAAGAGTTGTTTTAGTGCATTAAAGGTAGAATATGCTCGTGTCGGCCATACATTTAATCCATCGAAAACTGAATTGTTATTTTTCAATTATAAAGTGTCGACTGAGGACATATGCGTTATGCTAGATGATACGGAAATCAAACCTGTTCCATCACTTACTTACCTTGGAGTCCGATCGGTACGTCACTCAAGGCCACACGCGTACTTATTATCGCTGATACCCTTAGAAAAGTTCGTTCTGCATATGGAAAGCTTGTCCTGAGCAAGGCGAGATTTAGTCGTGATATTTTAGCCCGATTGTATAATGCATTTGCTTTACCGAGTTTTCTCTACATCTCTCCGTTTTGGAGTTGCTTCACACAGACAGAGAAGAAAAATTTGCGCACGATTTATTTTAAATATGCTAAGTATCTGCTTGGACTACCACCATGGTCCAAAAACCGGTATTTGATCAGTAGATTTGGATTGATAGACCCTGCCTTGGCAGTTCCTGCCAGAGTAGCGAGTTTTCATAAAAAGTTCATGACTCTAGGTCATCCTTGGGTAACTCTTCAGGGACAGACTTGAGTTGAATGTGTTATTTGAATGTCAATGTTGAGGGCCCATTTCATTGTATATATTAGTGTTAAACCGTACTTTGTTGTTTGTCTTTTTTTTTTCTTTTTGCATTTTTTTCACTTTTTTATACTCTGCCGCCCATTGTATCTTTTACAGTTTTGGCAGGTAATAAATCTATATTATTATATTATTATATTATATCTTTAAAACCTTATAAATTGGGATTGAAAACCTTATAAATTGGGATTGAGCAAAGTTGTGAAGCTGAAAACAATTTTGTTATACTTCATTTAAGCAGAAGATCTATTTTGCAGGGTTTCACTTCTATAACTCACAGATATTTAAAGGTCAGGACCCTCTAGAGGGAGAAGGAGTGGAGGTAGGTACTTCAAAATACCTTCCCGGGACATACTTTAGCCTGTAGACTCATCCCTGAAAGTTTCATTTTCTTCACCTAACCCCTTTCTAAGATAGTCAAAAGTAGCTAAAGTAGAATTTTACCCTATTATTTTTAAAACTATAATCAATAAACAGGGTCTAAACAGGAAAAAATAAAAAAAGTCAAAATTGTTGCTATCTAAACTGGGCCTACATATGGCCTGTTTTTTAAGCACTTAGCATGGGCATTGGCAGGATTAGGCAGCATATTGTCTAGGGAGGGGGGAGTCAATAGTGTGATGGAGTTTTATCAACTGCTTTTTCCAAACCATCTGCTTTTTCAGCCATAGCCTATCTAATGTAAATTTGAAGGTCTAGGGGGGCAGCTGCCCCCCTCCGTACACCCATGGCACTGCAATCTTACATCTTTCTACAAAGATTATTGTTTTTTAACTCATCTTTGTTCTAAGATCTTACAGCTCACTGATGTTAGCAAAAAGTGTGAAGACCACCATTGTTCTGCCATATAGAACAATGATGATCTACTCATCATTGTTCTCAGACTGCTGATCAGAGCAGAATGATGAAAGACAGTTCAATATCTACCAAATCATATTATTGAGTTAGGACTAAAGTGAATACACCATTTGATGCCTATTTTTATGCTGATTACGAATGTAATAAGCATTACTATCGGAAATGAATTTCAGCCCCCCCCCCTATATATGCCAATTCAGGGTTAGGTTAGGTATATCCTATATAGGGGGGGGGGCTGAAATTCATTTCAGCATATGATTTGGTAGATATTGACCAAAAGACGTTTGCACAAAAACAACCAAAGATGTATGATCTTTGTTCAAAGATTTCACTTTTAAGCCTTTTCTGACAAAAGATGTAGGTACATTTCTACCAAATCATATTATTGAGTTAGAAATAAAGTGAATACACCATTTGGTGCCTTTTTTTATGCTGATTACAAATATAATAATCATTTCTATATGAAATGAATTTCAGCCCCCCCCCCTATATATGAAAATTCAGCGTTAGGCTAGGTTGTAGATATATATATATACCCTGAATTGGCATATATAGGGGGGGGGGGGCTGAAATTCATTTCCAATAGAAATGATTATTATATTTGTAATCAGCATAAAAAAGGCATCAAGTGGTATATTCACTTTACGCATAAGTCAATAATATGATTTGGTAGAAATTTACCAAGATGTAAGATCTTAGCACATTGATGAGTGAAAAAACAGGCCTATTGTTCTCAGACCGCTGATCAGAATGATGAAAGACGTTTATACACAAACGACCAAAGATGTAAGATCTTTGTTTAAAGATTTCACTTTTAACCGTTTTCTGACAAAAGATGTAAGATCTTAGCACATTGATGAGTAAAAACATGCCCCTATATATTAGACCTACCTGAAAAAATCACTACTAGCCGCATCATTTAAAAAAAAAAAATGGACCACTCTAACCTTTTGTGCACTTTCTTCTTTCAAAAGCTTTAGGTGATTTTGTAGGAAGAAAACATGTGCAATTTCTCGCCTACTTTTTCCGTTCGCTATTTTTGGTTTGAGTTTCCAATACTCTGGTAGCTCTCTTAACCTTTGACTTAGGACATATAGAATAGGGTAGGGGATAGACTAAAATGTGACCAAAACTCACTTTTCTTTAGATAAATTTTGCTTATTTTTCACCCATTTCTTTCTGATTCATCAACAAGACATCATTTAAAACTATTTCCCTTGAGGGTGCAGGGGGCTGTGATTCGCACATAAACACATTTATTAGACTTCTCGACCCTTTTGAACTTAGCAATTATCTTAAGATTTTGATCTGGGGTAATATAAAGCTACAAGGATGCCAGGGGACGAAAAGGGGTACGATTGGGAGGCTGATCCCCTCCTTCTGAATGCCAGACACTTATAAACTTTATTGGCACTCTTTCAACAGCTCAGTAGTCAAACAATATTGGTACAAAAACTGTACCCTTTGCGTGAGATTTTCAAAGCTAAACATCGTGGACACAATAATCAAACTGCAGTTTATCAATGGTTACACGATTGATCTCAACTTAGTTCTTTTGATTTTCCTGTTGAGTGTTTCAGTCCAATTGAGGACTGAAACACCTCAAGGAGGAACATTTTTGCATGTTTTTTTTATGATCAGGATAAAATTTGGTGCCGTTCTTGTAAATCAGTAACAAAAAGTAGAAAATTTTTCAAGTTCGAATCGCTGTCGTTTTCTTTGCAATTCGGAACCGAAGAAAATTATGCATGCCCAGCCCTTAAATAATACAAAAAAAATACCTTGCTGTTGAATACTGAAATCTCCTCAAGAAACCAGATTCTATTGAGATGATGTCTTTTGATCAATACTTTTTTCTTTGCCTTGGATTATTTTTAAATTTTGATCTTTTTAAACAATTAACTGGCTTGTTTTTAAACTTTGATTCAAAAACGTCAATCGATTGAAGGATACTTTTTATCAAAATGATTGACCGTCTAGGGTCTCCCTAAGAGATAGGATTGCTACTTCTACGTATATGTTCTGTCTACCCTAAAACCTCCTTGCTTTAGTCCACTATTTCTTAGTTTCATACACCTTTTAAGCCCAAGGGCGATTAAGTGAACTTTATATCAATTCCGAACTAAATATTGAAAGAAAATACGAGCTTCATAGGTTTATTTTCAAGGGCATACAATATATACAAGCGCATAAGATACATAAATTCTTTGAAAAATAATAAATCCTGTTCAAAATTGGTTTAATTTTTCAACCAATACGTTCACCACCCAGTAAGTTCATAATGCTAGCGGACATTACAGGGGGGGGGGGGGGGGGGTAGGGCTAATCACAGAAAGATCATTCTAAAGGAAATTTATGGTTAAATTATTGAATTTAAAGGGTTAAATGCAATATCAATTGTAAATCTTGCAAAAGCGGAGAAGTAAGTCCTGAAAACAACCGAACCTTCTTCTTTGTTTGTGCAAAAAAGAACTAAATCTTGAAAAAAACAAGCCTCCTTCCTTGTTCGTGCAAAAAAGAACTAAATCTTGAAAAAAAAGCAAGCGTCCATCCTTGTTTGTGCAAAAAAGAATTAAATTTTGAAAAAAAGCCTCCTTCCTTTTTCGTGCAGAAAAGAACTAAAGTTTGAAAAAACAACCGAGCCTTCTTCTTTGTTTGTGCAAAAAAGAACTAAATCTTGAAAAAACAAGCCTCCTTCCTTGTTCGTTTAAAAAAGAACTAAATTTTGAAAAAAAACAAGCGTCCATCCTTGTTTGCGCAAAAATGAACTAAATCTTGAAAAAAACAATGCCTACTTCCTTTTTCGTGCAAAAACCGAGCTAAATTTTGAAAAAAACAAGCCTCCTTCCTTGTTTGTGCAAAAAAGAACTGAATCTTGGAAAAAAAGCTATCTTCCTTGTTCGTGCAAAAATGAGCTAAATCTTGAAAAAACGAGCCTCCTTCCTTGTTCGCGCAAAAAAGAACTAAATCTTGAAAAAAATAAGCGTCCTTCCTTTTTTGTGCAAAAAGGAACTAAATCTTGAAAAAACAAATATCATTCCTTATTCGTGCAAAACAAAACAAAATTACAGACAACACGAAAAAATGTATTAAACGCACAAATAAGGCAGTTTAAGGAGGGCAGTTTAATATATCTATAATGCAAAAAATATAAAAGTAAATGCTGTAAAGAGATAATGAGCATAAATAAATATATGTATTATATACCAAAAATATAATAATGTTTAAATATTATATATGATAATCAGTATGCAAAATAAGTAATTAAAAGAGGCAAAAAATTATTTTCTGATACAAATTTTAGTTTAAATCCTGACAATCACCTTGTAAATCACATATAGAATAAAATGATTAATAATAATAACAATTGACATAGAATTGTAAAGACCATTATGGTGGGCTGTATATCTCGCTACATCAGAAAAGCAAATGACTTTTGGATTAAAAATAAATTTAATTAAATTGGATTTTTGAGCTCTTATTGGAACAGTAAGGCCCAGAAAGTAATTAAAAAATATTTGAAAATTAATTCAATTTAAAAATAAATATAGATTTATAGCAATAAAATAATACAATAAATTAAATTAAAATCTAATAGAACTATAAACAATATTTTTATTTTTGTTTCTTTCCCTCTGCTCAAATTTGGGCATTTTAACCTACAACTACTGATTTATCAGACATCACCCCCTCTCCAACTGGCAATATACCTGTACTTCAAAGACAGGAGTACAAAAAGAAATATAAAAAAACTTACATTAAAGTATCTTAGCTGGTTGCCTTCATCGGAGGAGACAAAAAGACGATAATTCTTCTTCAGATCATTTTTGGCATCGTGCTTTGGGTAACTTATCTCTCATAATAATCAGAGACTCATCCGTAACATATTTCATCATAAACATACACTTCTAATCCAGGGAAGGTGGTCGAGATGGAAGTTAAAATATAAAGGGCTAGTTCTGGTTGTGTCAACTGGAGGGGGCGAGGGAGGAGGGGGGGGGGGTCAAAAGGTTCTGTACCCTCTTAGATTAAATTTTTTTTTTTTGAATTCCTATTGAAAAATGTTTTTCGTGGTTTGTGAGCACGAGAGTAAGTTCCACCTAGAGTAAGTTCGGCAGAGATGGTCGTCAAAGTCTACAGCCTTAGTTCTTGCGAATATATTACAGCCAACTACATTCTAATTAAGCAAGATTATATACAAATGCCTAGATAAACTTGAAAAACATAGCCTGAGTAAGAGATGTGAATGCCACTGTTATAAGTATCTTCTGCCTATCCTGGAACATTCTTGCCTTAGTTCTCTGTTACTTATTATTATGCGCTATTTAAGCCAAATGTCGATAAATTAAACTTTATATTGATTTCAAACAAAATATCAAAAATACAATACTAGTCTAGTGGGTTTATTTTCAAGGGCATAAAATAAAAACAAGTGCAAAAGTTAATTACATTATTTTAAAATGATACTGTTGCTCAAAATTTGGTTAATTTTTTATCTTGTTACCCTAATTATCCTCAGGGGCGTAACTACAGTATCTTCTTTCCTTCTTTCTTTCTTTTGTTAGATATCTATACAAAAGTGAAAACATTCTAATGTCATTTTTCTCCTTTTTTGCACAGAAGTAGGACTCAAATCAATCATGTAACTGGACACAAATATACAGACAAACAATTAAATTTGTGACAAAGGGAATATGTTTATTTATTTATTTAAAAAAAAGACCGACATACAAAAGCAAGAAGACGGAACAGTAAAAGAAAACAAAATAATAATACATTAAAGACAACAATTAAACACTTCGCAAAATAAAACACAAGCAAATACACAAAAGAAACCAGAATAAAAAAAGAGCTTTAAGCAAACGAGTATAAACATAAACATTTACGTAATGGGGCCATTATCTTACCACTGATAAATGGTGATTATCTTACCACTTGCCACTGACACCACTTATCTTACCACTGATTTGTTGACAACTTGACTTGACTTTAATTATGGTTCTAGTTTGAGGTTGCAGCAGGCCAGAATGGGTGGACACAGGAAGTGGTAGGTGGTGAACATCAACGCCACACGTAAGTCTTAAAGATAATCAACTAATTCAACAATTAATTTTGTGACTAAGGGAACAGATTTATTGATAATTTGGTATAACTGTAACTATAGTTCTAGTTAAATGCCGCATCAATCCACACCAGTTGGTCATAAGACGTAGTAGGTGGTAAAGTGAATAGATTTGTTGACAACTTGGCTTCAACTTAACTATGGTTATATTAAAATGGCACATCAGGCCACAATTCTAGTTTAATGTAGCATCAGGCCACAAGAGGTGGCCACAGAAGGTGTTGGGTGGTAAACATCAACACCTTCAACTGTAAGTCTTAAAGATAATTAATTAATTTAACTAGTAACTAAAGGCAAGCGTTGTAAGTTATGCCCTGGGGGTATATAAGGTTTTATAGAAAGCGTTGTCGTAGAAACTTCAAAAAAGGCTCATTCGGTTGGGAATTCGAAGGGCTAGCGCCCTTTTTAATAGTCGAAAGTGATTGGAGGGCAACTAACCCCCCTCTCACGCCCACCCTTTCCCCAAACACATCCAATCAAAATTTTGAGATAGCCATTTTGTTCAACGCGGTTGAAAGTTCTGAAAATTAGGTCTTTGATGATGACAGCCCCCCCCCACAGCCTCCGGGCAAGGGCTGTAAATTATGCCCTGGGGGCATATAAGGTTTTATAGACTGCGTTGTCATAGAAACTTCAAAAAGGGCTTGTTCGATTGGAAATTGAAATGACTAGTGCCCTTTTTAATAGTCAAAAGTGATTGGAAGGCAACTAACACCCCTTCAACGCCCACCATTTCCCCAAACACATCCAATAAAAATTTTGAGATAGCCATTTTGCTCCACGCAGTTTAAAGTTCTGGAAATTATGCCTTTGAGCAGGACACTCCCCCCACAGTCTTCAGGGCAAGGGTTATAACATACCATTCCCCCTTTCCCCACTGGTTAGAAATTCTCATTTTTTTTCTTCATTATAATTTTTTTATTTATATATGGGATCGGTTATTGCTAAACAAAAGGACAAATTAATTTCATTTTCATCATCGTTGAACAGTTCATCTGCAATGAGAAAAAGAAGACAATGAAGGGCTCAACATTTGAAGTTTTGGATGCAGCATTACTTGAATAAGTATGTTAGATTCGAAGTGATAATACGCCCATATCAGGACCATCAATTTCCCCAATGGCAAAACATTTTTTGAACTGCTTGGGTTGCAAGGGGAATTTGATGCTTCCTCAAGATGGCTAACTAGATTTAAACAGTACCATGGTATACGTGAGGTTGGAATACACGGCGAGAAATTCAGCAGCATCCAAAAGGCTACCGATGCAGCCTTTTTAATAAGACTCCAAAAGGCTGCCTATTTAAATAGACCTTGCAGAACTTATAACAAAAAATAGTTATTCACTGGACAAGATTTACAATGCGGATGAGTCAGGGCTGTACTGGAAATGTTTACCAACTTGTTCTCTCACTTTCGAGTCCGACCGCAGTGTAGCGAGACATAAGTTAAGCAAGGAAAAATTATTATACTTAGCTGTGGTAATGCATCAGGACAGCATAAGCTAAAATTAATTGTTATTAGAAAGGCCAAATGGCCACGTTCGTTTAAAGGCACTAGAGCTGAAAATATGCCATGGCATTACTACAGCCAAACCAAAGCATGGATGAATAAAACAATTTTTCAAGATTGGTTTGAAAAGCATTTCATTCCTGAGGTTCGAGAGTATCTCAGCTCAAAAATTTGCCAATAAAGGTTGTTCTTCTAGTAGATAGTGCCAGAAGTCATCCCGCAGAAGTTTTAAAGTCAGCTGATGGACAAATTATCGTTCAGTTTTTACCGCCTAATATGACTGCACTCATTCAGCCGATGGATCAAGGTGTAATAGCGGCAACAAAGGAAATTTACAGGTCGAATTTGATAAAAAAAAAAAGATCGACAAGGGATACGATCTTTGTGATTTTTGGCTCAGAAACAATTGTCAAGCTCTGGAAATGAACAGGTGAATCAACAGCTGATTCAGGCTCTGGCTTTGACCTCCTCCGATGCTATTTAACTAAAAGATGGTACTGAGGGAGCTGTGCATAAACCTGGAAGACCCAAGCTGTTGAAAACTCTTTTGAAAAGTTTGCCAACTGTTTTTGCTGGTCCTATACAAGGTTATTATATATTTCTCATTCTTTTGTGCTCATTCTCCTTATTTTAAGTCTTCATTCTTATGTCTCATTTCATATTTCTCACTCTTCGTGTCCTCCATTCTCATGTGTTATTCTTTGTATTTATCATTTTTATGTGCAATCTTTGCTTTTATATGGGGGTCTTTGTCTGATGAAAAAATGAAAGAGGGCTACAGGGCATAACCTTTAATGTAGGGCATTTTTTATCAAGGAAATCCTTTTGTTTCCATTTAAAATAAAAGCATTTTGGACATCGTTTTTGTGAGTAACAGGTAATTTAAAATTGTGAATACATCATAAAATTGAATCGTTAATTATATACATTGTAGCGAAGTATATATTTCTAAAAGCAAATGAAAAAAAATAGTAGTGAATAAACCTTTTAATTAATGCTGTTGTTCACAGTCCTAATTAAAGGTTTTACCCACTAAACATTTTCAGTTTGTTTTAAGTATTTGGTGGTGTTGATTTTTATCACCTACCATCTCCTATGGCCAACCAGTGTGGCCTGATGTGCCATTTGAATGTAACCATAGTTAATTTGAAGCCAAGTTGTCAACAAATCTATTCACTTTTCCACCTACCACGTCTTATGACCAACTGGTGTGGAATGATGCGGCATTTAACTAGAACCATATTTTACAGTGATGCCAAATTATCAATAAATCTATTCGCTTAGTCACAAAATTAATTGTTAAATTAGTTGATTATCTCTAAGACTTATGTGTGATGTTGAAGTTCACACCTACCACTCCTTGTGGCCGCCCATTCTTGCCTGCTGCACCCTAAAAGTAGAACCATTGTTAAAGTCAAGTCAAGTTGTCAGCAAATCAGTGGTAAGATAAATAAGTGGTAAGTGGTAAGATAATCACCATTTATCAGTGGTAAGATGATGGCCACATTAGAAACTAAATGTTTATGTTTATACTCGTTCGCCTAGAGGTCTTTTTTTTATTCTGGTTTCTTTTGTGTATTTGCTTGTGTTGTATTTTGCGAAGTGTTTAATTGTTGTCTTTAATGTATTACTATTTTGTTTGCTTTTACTGTTCCGTTTTCTTGCTTTTGTATGACAGTTTTTTTCAAATAAATAAATAAATATATTTCCTTAATCACAAATTTAATTGTTTGTCTGTATATTTGTGTCCAGTTGCATGATGGATTTTATTCCTACTTCTCTGCAAAAAAAGGAGAAAAATGAAATTACTGAAATGGCTTTCAATTTTGTATAGATATCTAATAAAAGAAAAAAAAAGAAAGAAGGAAAGAAAATACTGTAGCTACGCCCCTGAGGATAATTATGGTAACAAGATGAAAAATTAAGCATATTTTGAGCGAAAGTTTATCATTTTAAAATAATGTAATTAACTTTTGCACTTGTTTTTATTTTATGCTCTTGAAAATAAACCCACTAAGCTAGTATTGCTTTTTTTTTTTACTTCGATATAAAATTTATTGGTATTTGGCTTAAATAGTGCATAATAAGTAACAGAGGACTAAGGCGAGAATGTTCTAGGATAGGCAGAAGATACTTATAGCAGTAGCATTCGCATCTCTTACTCCTGCTATGTTTTTCAAGTTTATCTAGACATTTGTATATAATCTTGCTTAATTAGAATGTAGTTGGCTGTAATATATTCGCAAGAACTAAGGCTGTAGACTTTGACGACCATCTCTGCTGAACTTACTCTTGGTGGCTCACAAAGCACGAAAGACATTTTTCAATAGGAATTCCAAAAAAGATATTTTTAAAATCTCTGCTGAACTTACTCTTGGTGGCTCACAAAGCAAGAAAGACATTTTTCAATAGGAATGCCAAAAAAAAATATTTTTAAAACCTAAAGAGGGTACAGATCCTTATGGACCCCCCGCCCTCCAGTTGACACAACCAGAACTAACCCTTTATGCTTTAACTACCGTCTCGGCCACCTTCCTTGGATTAGAAATGTATGTTTATCAAGTTCAAATAATTTCTTAGACCACACTGCTTTTCCATTAAAAACAAAAAAAAATTTTAATTTAAAAACGGGTTTTAATTTTCTATAAAGCAGTGAAATACAAAACAATTAATTATGCACAAAAGCTCCGAATATTTCGGCCCCACATCCGGGAGCCTTTCTCAACGGAAAAAAAAATAAAATAAAATAAATAAATAAAAAAAACAAAAAACTTAACTTACATCACAATACTAAACACATAAAGAGAAAGAAAAAAAAAACAAAAGAAAAATATAAATAAATAAGAAACAAAACTCACATATTAAATAAACACTTCCATGCACTGAATGTCTATAATGATTCAACTCGCCTCCTCCCAGTGTATAAATGGAAATATATTAAATGGAAGTGTTTATTTAATATATTTCCATTTATACACTGGGAGGAGGCGAGTTGAATCATTATAGACATTCAGTGCATGGAAGTGTTTATTTAATATGTGAGTTTTGTTTCTTATTTATTTATATTTTTTCTTTTGTTTTTTTTTCTTTCTCTTTATGTGTTTAGTATTATGATGTAAGTTAAGTTTTTTGTTTTTTTTATTTATTTATTTTATTTTTTTTTTTTTCCGTTGAGAAAGGCTCCCGGATGTGGGGCCGAAATATTCGGAGCTTTTGTGCATAATTAATTGTTTTGTATTTCACTGCTTTATAGAAAATTAAAACCCGTTTTTCTTGTTTAAAATTTATTTTTTTGTTTTTATCAAGTTCAAGTTCCATTTGTTTCCATAAATAACAATAGATAACAATGTTTATGATGAAATATGTTCGGATGAGTCTCTGATTATTATGAGAGATAAGTTTCACCTGGGTGACTTTAGCAAGATTTTCTTTTTCGACTATCTTTACCTTTACTTTAAGATGAAAATTAATTTTCAGATACCCAAAGTACGATGTCAAAAATGATCTGAAGAAGAATGATCGTCTTTTTGTCTTCTCCGATGAAGGTAGCCAGCTAAGATACTTTAATGTAAGTTTTTGAATATTTCTTTTTGTACTCCTGTCTTTTAAGTACAAGTATATTGCAAGTTGGAGAGGGGGTGATTTCTGATAAATCAGTAGTTGTAGGTTAAAATGCCCAAATTTGAGCAGAGGTAAAGAAATAAAAATTAAAAATATTGTTTATAGTTCTATTAGATTTTAATTTAATTTATTGTATTATTTTATTGTTATAAATTTATATTTATTTTTAAATTTGAATTAGTTTTCAAATATGTATTAACTACTTTCATAATGTAAGTTAAAAACGGAAAAAGATAAAATAAAGAAACAACTCTTAAGCTAAAAAGAAATCCTTTTATGTGGCTTAGGTAAGGGGCCTTACTGTTCCAATAAGAGCTCAAACATCCAATTTAATTAAATTTATTTTTTAATCCAGAAGTCATTTGCTTTTCTGATGTAGCGAGATATACAGCCCACCATAATGGTCTTTCCAATTCTATGTCAACTGTTATTATTATTAATCATTTTATTGTATATGTTATTTACAAAGGCATTGTCAGGATTTAAACAAAAATGTTAAAAATGGAAAGAAGTTTAAAGGAAGAAATATAGCAAACCAGGGAAACATTTATGTGAGTGATGATGCCCCATTTTCTGTGAGAGAGGCAAGAAAAAAACTATATGAAAAAAAATTGTGTCTTAAAACGATGGTATCATTTCATGGGTATCAAACACAGTTCCACCATATCTTCAGTTGGAACGTCCGGGTGGTACGAAAGTGAAGTTTACGTGTGATGAATGGATTGAGGAACTAGCACATAAGCCTCCTCCCTCCACAGCTTCCAGAGGTGCTAAAAAATGAGTGTTTTATTGAATGTGTTTAGTTTACTTATTGGTTAATTATCTTTTCTTTTTCGCTTGGTTTAATCAAATAGATATGGAAAAGTTGATAGTGATGAATTTGAAATGTTTGGGTTAATGATAATTTTTATTTTTGAGTAAATAATTTAAAATGTTTGTTAATGTGAAATTATTTTGAGTGGGTGGTAGCGGGCTGATGTTTTTTTGAATGGTTTTGCTTTGTGCCATGAAGCTTGCAATTATGTGCTTTTTTAAATTGTATGTCCGCTTTGCCGGAATAAATTTTGTTATTTTTTTTGTATATGAACCATCAAGGTATATTTTTAAAGAAGGGGCACTACCCTTGTATC
Organism: Artemia sinica; assembly: GCA_027921565.1. Lineage (NCBI taxonomy): Eukaryota > Metazoa > Arthropoda > Branchiopoda > Anostraca > Artemiidae > Artemia > Artemia sinica. Next base: position 294,427 of record JAPEVW010000060.1, on the reverse strand, counting down.
GTGATAGGGGCCATTTTGGCCTTAACATTTTTCATTTGAATTGTCAGGGATTGAATTCTGCGCATAATTTTTTATCGGAATTAATAAATACTAATGTCTTTCAGGTGATCGCTTTAACTGAAACGTGGTTAAATGATAATAACTCGCAATTACTACATATCCCTGGTTATAATTTATATGTAAGGAATCGCGAGTATTACCAACATGGAGGCCTAGCAGCTTACATTCAGGCTGATTATAAGGTTTCAATAAGAGAAGATCTTACAATATATAGAGAGAAAGTTTGCGAGTGTTTTGTTTTACATATAACTAGAGAGAATTTGAATTTTTGTATTGTTGTAGTATATAGACCTCCACAGAGCCGGCTCCAAGACTTTATGGACCTATTTGAAGAACAATTAATGAAACTTCCAATTAACTCTATGCCATGTTTTATTATGGGGGACTTTAATATTGACCTTATAGATCAGTCATCTGCTAGCACTGAATTTATTTAATAGAAGTTTATCTAATGGGTTTCATCCTTGTATAAATATCCCTACAAGAATTACGGGAACATCAGCTAAGCTTCTGGATAACATCCTTTCTAATGTACCCTTGAGTCTTCCCAGGGTCCTTATCAACGATGTATCTGACCACTTTGGAGTTTCAGCTAGCTTTAGAACTGTCACGAAGGTGGTTAAAGGCAAAAAATCAAGGATTCCAGTGATCAGTAAAAGTGCGATGGTAAAACTTAAAATGATATAAAAAAGGTGGATTGGTACGATGTTCTAGGCGATGTTCAGGACGCTAATTCAAAGTTTGTTTTATTTTATGAAAAGTTGCAAAGTTTGATAAGTCAAGTAGTCATATTGAAACCGTTTAATAGAAAGCACTCAAGTAAAAAACCTTGGATTAGTCCTGTGATTTTGAAGCAAATAAATGTAAGAGATAAATTGTTTAGAGCTCAAATAATTAACCCGACACAAGAAAAATAAGCAATTATATAAAATTTATTTAAATAGGTTGAATACAATTTTAAGAAATGAAAAAAAGAAATATTTTGAGAAAAAGTTTAAGGAGGTCGAATGATGCCCTAAGAAAACCTGGGGACTAATAAAAGAAGTGACTGGATTAAAAATAAATAGTGTACCTGATGAATTAGTTAGTGTAATGGGAAAGACTTTGAATTCTGAAAAGGACATATGCAATGAATTTCAGATTTAATACTCGAATATTGGTCTGAATTTAGCTATGTCAGTTGTACCTGATAGTGGTGATCCAACGTCCGAGTCCTTACTGAGGGACCCCATTGATGTGTCTCTTCACCTTAGACTTCTAACAGTTGATGAAATTAAAAAAATTATTTATGGGTTTCGTAGTAATTCATCTGGTAGCGACCATATTACTCTAAAAACACTTAAATGTATTTTTCCTGTTATAGCTGAAGTTTTATGTGGGTTAATTAATGAGTGTTTTCGTCAAGGAAAATTCCCAGACTGTTTTAAAGTTGCCCGTATAACCCCAATTCATAAGGGTGGTATTCAAAATGACCCAGGGAACTATAGACAGATATCTGTTTTACCCATTATTTCCTGTGTTTTTTTTTTTTTTTTTTTTTTTTTTTATCGAAATTTAGTTACATGTCTGATACCTATGCTATATTTTTATATATAGCATAGATGGCTGGCAGGCAGAGCAGGATGGCTGGCCCCCAGCCCCCCATTATTTCCTGTGTTTTAGAGAAGTGTTTTAGTATTAGAATGATGAGTTTTTTGGAGGATCATAAGTTACTGGCAGAGACACAATTTGGGTTCCGTAGAAAAAGGACAACGAAACAGGCGATGATTTATTTGACAACTATTATTAATGATGTATTAAATAAAGGTTTCAAAATAGGTGCTATATTTTTAGATCTGATGAAAGCTTTCGACACTGTGGATCATGAACTTCTACTTCAGAAGTGTGAGGTGTATGGTTTGAGGGGTAAATCATTAAATTTTTTAAGAAGTTTTTTAAGTAATCGTTATCAGTATGTCCAACTAAATGATTCTTCTTCTGAAAAAAAGCGTATTGAAATAGGTGTTCCGCAAGGATCAGTTCTCGGTCCTATATTATTCTTGATATTTATTAATGATTTACCAAATTGTCTAAATAATTTTTGCTATAGAATAAATGAACTAACGGTAAACCTGACTAATGAAACAGTTTTACTTTTTGCTGATGACACAACAGCCATTAGCACAGCTAAGACAGCGGAGCTGTTGCAGATTTCCATGAAGGAATCAGTTAATAGAATTACAGCATGGCTGAGGGTAAATAAATTAAGGATTAACATGGCTAAGTCTAACTTTATTATTTTCTTGCGATCATCAAACTTTTACCCATGGATCAAGGAATTAGATATGCCCAATGGCGTTATAAAACGGACTGCGTCTTTTAAATACCTTGGGATTGTAATAGATGAAACTCTATCTTTTAAGGAACATGTTACTTTAACAAGCAAAATTCTGGCAAGAAATCTCGGTATAATGAAGAAACTCCAACATTGTTTTCCCAAGTCTGTCCTTATCCATCTTTATTTTTCTTTAATACACCCGTATATACTTTATTGTTCAAGTATTTGGCTCTCTACTTTTTCTTCTACCCTAAAACCAATAAGAGTTCTACAAAATCATGCAGTAAGAATTTTAGCCGGTATATCTCCACGTATGTCTGTTCGAGAAATTTACCCAACGTTAAAAATTTTGCCGGCTGCAGGCCTTCGTGAATTCTATGTATTGCGGTTTATTTTTGGACTGCAGCAGGATGTTCAGCCTCGTTGTTTTAGTGATTTATTGTCCATTAGGTCTACTGTTCATTCTCATGATACAAGGGGTAGCGCGGACTTCTGTGTGCCTAGAGGTATATCTTCCCGTTCATGTTTTTCTGTTCTTTATAGAGGTACGCGGAAATGGAATAGTTTGAATAGTGATATTAAGACTATTGGTGACCCCAATATTTTTAGAAAAATCATTAAGGAACTGCTTTTTGCTGAATATGAGTTTTGACTCATTAATTGATTTATTCATTGCGGGGGTTTTGTTGATATGATGTTCCCAGAGGATGTATAATATATGATATTATTTTGTATTTATTGCTTAGTGTGATGGTATTAGTGGTGTCGGTGGCCAAGTGTTCTTTGTTTTAAGGATTTTGTTTTCTCTACCTCCCCCACGGACAAGCTTTGCTTTTTAGGGGAGGCAGCAATAATTTTTTGTTGATATGTTTTTTTTCAATAAATCCTTCTTCCTCCTCTTAAACGTGGTTGAAAGTTCTGGAAATTAGGTCTTTGAGGATGACAGCCCCCCCCCCCCACAGCCTCAGGGCAAGGATTGTAAATTATACCCTGGGGGCATATAAGGTTTTTATAGAACGTATTTTCGTAGAAACTGCAAAAAGGGCTCGTTCGATTAGAAATTGAAATGGCTAGTGCCCTTTTTAACAGTCGAAAGTGATTGAAATGCAAATAACACCCCTTCCAAGCCCACCATTTCCCCAAACACATCCAATAAAAATTTTGAGATAGCCATTTTGCTCCACGCAGTTTAAAGTTCTGGAAATTATACTTTTGAGCAGGGCACTCCCCCCACAGTCTTCAGGGCAAGGATTATAAATTATGCCCTGGGGGCATACAAGGTTTTTATTGAAATCTTTGTCGTAGAAACTTGAAAAAGGGCACATTCGATTGGAAATTTAAAGGGCTAGTGCCCTTTTTAAATCTTGTTCAAAGTGATTTGAGGGTAACTAACCCCCTCTCACGCCCAACTTTTCCCCAAACACATCCAATCAAAATTTTTAGATAGCCATTTTACTCAAAATAGTTGAAAGATTTGGAAATTAGGTCTTTAAGGGGGACAACAACTCCCTCCCCCCACAGTCCTCAGAGCAAGGTTTGTAAGTTATGCCCTGGGGGCAACCGATTATTCTAGTGATACCTTAAACGCATGCATTCGGCTTATTATATCAAATAAGAACAAAATATTTCAAAATTAATTCAATTTAAAAAATAAATATTTATTTATAATAATAAAATAATAAAAAAAATTAGATTCTAATCGAACTGTAAACAGTATTTCTTATTTTGTTTATTTTTCCTTCGCTTAAATTTAACCATTTTCACATACAACTACTGATTTACGGGGCACCAATCTACCCCCCCCCCCTTTCTCTCTAAATTGATAATATTACTGTACTTCAAAGACATCGTCACAATACAAATTATCCATAAACTTACAAAAAGTCTATTAGCTAGTAACCTTCTACGGAGTCAACAAAAACGAAGAACCAGTCAGGACGACAATCCTTCTTCGTACAATTCCTGGCCTCGTGCTTCAGGTATTTGAAAAATGAATTACAGAATTAAGATAAAAGTAAAGATAATCGGAAAAAGAAAATCTTGCTAAAGTCACTCAGTTGAAACTTATCTCTCATAATAATCAGAGACTCATCCGAAACATAGTTCATCATAAACATACAATTCTAATCCATGTAAGATGGTCGTGTTAACTGGGGAAAGGAGGGGAAGGTTGCAACTAGGGAAAGGGGAAAAGTTTCAGGAGGTTCTCTACCTTCCTAAATTTTGAAAAATATCCTTTTTGAGATATCAAATTTGAAAAATGTCTTTTATGATTAGTGTGAGAATGTGGGAAAGCCATCATAACCTGACTAAATTGTAAAAATAGCAAAGTATGACTTTTGAGTAAATAAGGGAGTTTAGGGAGGGCAGTTTAAGATATCTATAATGCGAAAAATATAAAAGCTACTGCTGTAAAGAGATAATTAGCAAGAATAAATATATATATATATATATATATATATATATATATATATATATATATATATATATATATATATATATATATATATATATATATATATAATATATATATATATATATATATATATATATATATATATATATATATATATATATATATATATATATATATATATATGATATACCTAACACTATAATAGCGTTTAAATATTAGATATGATAATCAGTATGCAAAAATAAGTAATTAAATAGGGCAAAAATTTATTTTCTGATATACATTTTTGTTTAAATCCTGACAATGCCTTTGTAAATAACATATACAATAAAATCATTAATAATAATAACAGTTGACATAGAATTGGAAAGACCATTATGGTGGGCTGTATATCTCGCTACATCAGAAAAGCAAATGACTTCTGGATTAAAAAATAAATTTAATTAAGTTGGATGTTTGAGCTCTTATTGGAACAGTAAGGCCCCCTTACCTAAGCCACATAAAAGGATTTCTTTTTAGCTTAAGAGTTGTTTCTTTATTTTATCTTTTTCCATTTTTAACTTACATTATGAAAGTAGTTAATACATATTTGAAAACTAATTCAAATTTAAAAATAAATATAAATTTATAACAATAAAATAATACAATAAATTAAATTAAAATCTAATAGAACTATAAACAATATTTTTAATTTTTGTTTCTTTCCCTCTGCTCAAATTTGGGCATTTTAACCTACAACTACTGATTTATCAGAAATCACCCCCTCTCCAACTTGCAATATACTTGTACTTAAAAGACGGGAGTACAAAAAGAAATATTCAAAAACTTACATTAAAGTATCTTAGCTGGCTACCTTCATCGGAGAAGACAAAAAGACGATCATTCTTCTTCAGATCATTTTTGACATCGTACTTTGGGTATCTGAAAATTAATTTTCATCTTAAAGTAAAGGTAAAGATAGTCGAAAAAGAAAATCTTGCTAAAGTCACCCAGGTGAAACTTATCTCTCATAATAATCAGAGACTCATCCGAAACATATTTCATCATAGACATTGTTATCTATTGTTATTTATGGAAAAAAATGGAACTTGAACTTGATAAACATACATTTCTAATCCAGGGAAGGTGGCCGAGACGGTAGTTAAAGCATAAAGGGTTAGTTCTGGTTGTGTCAACTGGAGGGCGGGGGGTCCATAAGGATCTGTACCCTCTTTAGGTTTTAAAAATATTTTTTTTTGGCATTCCTATTGAAAAATGTCTTTCTTGCTTTGTGAGCCACCAAGAGTAAGTTCAGCAGAGATTTTAAAAATATCTTTTTTGGAATTCCTATTGAAAAATGTCTTTCGTGCTTTGTGAGCCACCAAGAGTAAGTTCAGCAGAGATGGTCGTCAAAGTCTACAGCCTTAGTTCTTGCGAATATATTACAGCCAACTACATTCTAATTAAGCAAGATTATATACAAATGTCTAGATAAACTTGAAAAACATAGCAGGAGTAAGAGATGCGAATGCTACTGCTATAAGTATCTTCTGCCTATCCTAGAACATTCTCGCCTTAGTCCTCTGTTACTTATTATGCGCTATTTAAGCCAAATACCAATAAATTTTATATCGAATTAAAAAAAAAAAACAATACTAGCTTAGTGGGTTTATTTTCAAGAGTATAAAATAAAAACAAGTGCAAAAGTTAATTACATTATTTTAAAATGATAAACTTTCGCTCAAAATATGCTTAATTTTTCATCTTGTTACCATAATTATCCTCAGGGGCGTAGCTACAGTATTTTCTTTCCTTCTTTCTTTTTTTTTTCTTTTATTAGATATCTATACAAAATTGAAAGCCATTTCAGTAATTTCATTTTTCTCCTTTTTTTGCACAGAAGTAGGAATAAAATCCATCATGCAACTGGACACAAATATACAGACAAACAATTAAATTTGTGACTAAGGAAATATATTTATTTATTTATTTGAAAAAAACTGTCATACAAAAGCAAGAAAACGGAACAGTAAAAGCAAACAAAATAATAATACATTAAAGACAACAATTAAACACTTCGCAAAATACAACACAAGCAAATACACAAAAGAAACCAGAATAAAAAAAAGACCTCTAGGCGAACGAGTATAAACATAAACATTTAGTTTCTAATGTGGCCAACATCTTACCACTGATAAATGGTGATTATCTTACCACTTACCACTGATACCACTTATTTATCTTACCACTGATTTGCTGACAACTTGACTTGACTTTAACAATGGTTCTACTTTTAGGGTGCAGCAGGCAAGAATGGGCGGCCACAAGGAGTGGTAGGTGTGAACTTCAACATCACACATAAGTCTTAGAGATAATCAACTAATTTAACAATTAATTTTGTGATTAAGCGAATAGATTTATTGATAATTTGGCATCACTGTAAAATATGGTTCTAGTTAAATGCCGCATCATTCCACACCAGTTGGTCATAAGACGTGGTAGGTGGTAAAGTGAATAGATTTGTTGACAACTTGGCTTCAAATTAACTATGGTTACATTCAAATGGCACATCAGGCCACACTGGTTGGCCATAGTAGATGGTAGGTGATAAAAATCAACACCACCAAATACTTAAAACAAACTGAAAATGTTTAGTGGGTAAAACCTTTAATTAGGACTGTGAACAACAGCCTTAATTAAAAGGTTTATTCACTACTATTTGTTTTTCATTTGCTTTTAGAAATATATACTTCGCTACAATATATATAATTAACGATTCAATTTTATGATGTATTCACAATTTTAAATTACCTGTTACTCACAAAAAGGATGTCCAAAATGCTTTTATTTTAAATGGAAACAAAAGGATTTCCTTGATAAAAAATGCCCTACATTAAAGGTTATGCCCTGTAGCCCTCTTTCATTTTTTCATCAGAGTAAGACTCCCATATAATAAGCAAAGATTGCACATAAAAATGATAAATCCAAAAAATAACACATGAGAATGGAGGACACGAAGAGTGAGAAATATGAAATGAGACATAAGAATGAAGACTTAAAATAAGGAGAATGAGCACAAAAGAATGAGAAATATATAATAACCTTGTATAGGACCAGCAAAAACAGTTGGCAAACTTTTCAAAAGAGTTTTCAACAGCTTGGGTCTTCCAGGTTTATGCACAGCTCCCTCAGTACCATCTTTTAGTTAAATAGCATCGGAGGAGGGCAAAGCCAGAGCCTGAATCAGCTGTTGATTCACCTGTTCATTTCCAGAGCTTGACAATTGTTTCTGAGATCCTTCCCGAATCCACTGATGAAAGAGAAGAGTCTTCTCTCTGGGATGAGTTGTAACAGCTGTTGGAAGTGGAATTTGAGGCAGTACTTGAAATATTAAGAGATTAGTTACTAGAACCTAAATTTGCAATTAAGATGCAGACAGCTGAAAAAGTTGAAATTGCAAGGGACTTAAAAGTGAAGTTGAAAGCTTAAGACAGTACTGGCAACGCTAAAAGATCAATAACTAGAAACTAAATTTACCAATAAGATAGAGGAAGTTGTACAAGTTGAATTTGAGGATCTATTCGAAAAATTTGGTACTGGTGCATTAGATGGTCACTTCTAAAAAGTCAAGTTTGGTTCATGCTAATGAATTAAAATAAAATAGAATGAATATATAATAGTTTAGAAACAAATTTGGGCTGAAAATTTGTATATTGGGGGGGGGGGGTAAAGAATAGCGTATATTAAATACGTACTTAACCTAACCTAGGCACCTTCCCTCCTAAATCCCAAAAAGCAACAGTTATCATAAACGCAATGCAAACTACTCTTTGCATTCCATTTCAAGAGACCGCTATTGAGAAATAACCAGTCCGGCAGGTTTCGTCTCTCATTAGTATATAAAAGCGACCTTCTAATGAGCTTTTTAATTTGCAATTTTTAATTTGTTCTTTTTTGCAATTTTAATAATTGATAATTGATAACTAATTGATAACTGAAACCTAAATTTAGCCGTAAGTTTCAAAAAAAATTAAAAAGTTGGAGTTGAGGTGGTACTGGAAATATTAAAAGATCAATTACTAGAAACAAAATTCGCGATTAAAATACAGGGTTGAGGAAGTTGAAGCTGAGAAAGTATTAGGAATATTAAATGTTTAATTACTCGAATCTAATTTTTCCAATAAAATACAGAGTTAAGGAAGTTGAAACTGAGGCAGTATTAGAAATACTAAATGATTAATTACTCGAACCTAAATTTGCCAGTAAGATACAGAAAGTTGCTGAAGCTGAAGTTGAGGCACTAACGGAAATATTAAATTAATGAAGTGAAGTACAGAAAGTTGAAGAAGTTTAAGTTAAAGTTTGAAATTAAGGCAGTACTGGAAATATTAAACGATCAATTACTTACTTACTTACTTAAGTCCCATCCGTCCTTGAAGGTCGTCTTGGGGCCTCTTTCTTCGTAACGGCGTGGATGTGCCTTCTGTATGCTTCACGGTCTTTTGCTAGGCGAAGAAGGTCCGAGAGGCGGTGAGGTGCAAAGTTTTCCTTCCACCTTTTTGGGGGACGACCACGAGGACGAGAACCGTGAATTTGGCCTTCGAAGGTGATTTTTGGGAGACGGGACCGACTCATCCGTTGTACGTGACCGAGCCATCGAAGTTGCTGGAGCTGGATCTTCATGAGAATTGTTTGTTGTACTTTAAGGCGCTCGAGAAGTTCGAAATTTGAGATTCTATCAAGGTAAGTGATCCCGCCGATGCGGCGGAGGCACTTAGTTTCAAATGCTGCAAGTCGACGGTTGTCATTTACCTTCAGTGTCCATGTTTCACATGAGTTGATTGCGATGGGGATGATCAGGGTATCAAAAAGTCGTGTCTTAAGCCGCAGAGACAAATCCTTGCTTCGCCATATGGGCATAAGGGCCTTGAAACTGGAACTCGCGAGGGCGAGACGTCTTTTGATGTCTTTTGATGGACTGTTGTCTTTATCTTATTACGAACAATTTTATTAAATACACAATAATCACGAATCGAAGCTCAGTCCTAAGTACGCAAATTATGGTAGTTGTCTTTTAAAAAGAACATTCTCAGGCATTATGTATATTTTGCTGAATGTAACAGTAGATTGTATATATGGAATTTGCCTCGGTTATGTTCCTTGGCACCTTTCCAAGGTAGATTACCAGACTGGTTATTGCTATTGATATCAATTGCACAAGGAATTTCACGTGGTATACACTACAGTTTGACGTGCACATTGTAAAAAACGACCAATCCTTTTATACCTATAAAGTGGTCAAACATGTTATGAGAATATAATCGAAATTGTATAAGACAATCAGACTGGTTATTGCTATATATTTCAATTACACATGGAATTTCATAAGAATATGCAGTACAGTTTCACGTGGACATTTTAAAAGGCTGGCAAACCTATAAAGTGGTCAAACACGTTTTGAGAGTGTAATTGCGATTATATAAAGCAACCAGACTAGTTTTTGAGGTGACACCCATTTTTTTAGAGCCGTTACTCTATATACGATAACTTGATTGGTAATTGGATTCGAATAAAAGGAGTGATTTTCATTGCAATTCATATTAGTAAGAGAATTGAATTCAGAGAGAATAGTTTAGCTGAGAGGATATTAGTAGAGAAAATGAGTGGAGCATTTACTCTATTGGAGTTTGATGGTGGAGCCGGCAGCAGCAAAGATATACGAGTACCAAACGTGGCTGTTGAAATAACAGGAGGGTGTAGACTATGCCTTGAATGGGACGATATGTATGCTAGATACGTGATATCATTAAGTAAATTTAAAATGGAGGAGCAATTATGTTTTACTGCGAAACTGAATATTGTGCATATTAATAGACTTCGGGCAGCATTAGATATGCTAGTGAAATATATTGATGAGAACAAAATGAATCAGTTATTGTTATTGTTGTAATTATGCTCAATAAAATTGTTTCTAAATCTAAGGTATTTTTCTTTCTATAGTAGACTAGCGTATATTTTTAGAGTAGAAAAAAATCTGGTTAGTCTGAAGTTGGTTGTGAGAGTGTTAGGACTCTAAAAAATGGATAGATTTGAGAAAGAGCGAATCATGGGGAATCTAGTGTTTATGGAAAAACGTTTGATTCTAGATGATGATTTTCTAGAGCTGTCTATTCAAAGGAAGATATTTTCTCTGGAAATGCTTGTCGATATAATGAAAACTGATTCTCCATCATTAGACTATTGCATGAAACTTTTACGTTGTGGTCCAACTGCATTTACATAATTTATTGATATGTTAATCACCACACGGTAAAATAATATTGTGGATATGCTTTTAAACACTAGTTCAGATATTTAGGACTTTTTTCATGAGAAAGATGGCATTCAAGGATGATTTACTCCTCTCTCTCTCTCTATCTCACTCAATTTGTTGTTGTTGATAGCTCAGTTTCATTGTGGCATGTCGATGAAATAATTCATAGAGGCAAAAGGGCCATTTCTGCAATTTTTAGAAACCTGGCGGTAATGGGAATTAAAAGCCTAAGAACGCATGAAAGAATATTTAATAAAAAAGTTTTACCAGTTATAGAATATGGAGCAAAGATTTAGGGTAGAGAAGCGGTGCAGCAGCCTAAGTCCCTTAAGCTCTAGTATTATAAAAGAGTGTTTGGTATACATCAGACGACTCATTCACATATTCTGAAAGGTGATATGGGCCTGTTCTCATTAAAGCTAGGTCTATTTCTATTTTGATGCTTGGATTTTTGTTAAAGCTGATTAGGAGTAATGAAGACAGACACGTAAGAGTAGCATATTATCAGATATTGAATTATGGTTTGAAAACATCGTGCTCTTCCCAAATTCAGTCATTACTAGAAAGAGTGGGAACACCTTACTTATGGAATGACGGTCTTGGTGTCCGTGATTTACCAACAGATTAAGAAGGTCATGTACGATATATTTTAGAGGGTCAATAAATTCAACATTAGCAAGAGCGAGTTTTAAACTCTACACCATTGAATCATTATAACCGGGCTAAACCTAGTTCTGGAGAGGAAGTTTCTTTTAAATTTAATTTACCGGCTATGATTTTATCTCGATGGATTCATATTAGGGTAAATTTAATTCCAATCCAGAGCAGGCCAAAAGTGTTCGACGAAAAGATAGTTGATTCAGGGCAGTATATGTTTCCTCTTTGTAAATATTAATAAAAAAAATGTGTTTCACATAGTAAGATTATCAAAAAAAAAAACAAAGAACTCCATTAAACCAAAAATGAACAAAAATCGAATTAAATAACTTACCAAGCATACAACTACCACAAATCAGTATCAATAATAAATGAAATCCAAAACAAACAGAAATTAAAATAATAGTTGATGAAGAGGGGTATCTTCATGCCAGTACTATAGGTAACATGCTACCTATTGATAGAATCTTTCGTCGGCTTTCAGGTATTAGTATTCAAATGAAAGCAAAGAGGAAAAGAAAGGCCTACTCTGCTACTAATATCGTAAACCGTATCTTGTCTACGTGCTGAAACTGTTACCTGTGCAAAAATAATGTGATAATAGACAGTGAAATTGCCAGAAAAATAAAAAGGGCATTGTCAGAAAATATCACTATGGAATATAAAGATGAAACGATGAAAAACAAAGCACCAGCAAACGTTACTGGCATTGATCAAACAGTCAATGAATCAAATAATACCAAAGACGAAAAGCATATTGAGCCTGTTAATAAGACACCAGTAAAAATTGTGTATGATTCAAAATGGAATAATGATTATTCTACTGATTACGAACTAAGAGAAGACAATAACTACAATGTCAAGAGAGAACATGGTGAACTATTTTATGGAACAGATTCAAAATGTCCAAAGTTAGTCATTGATATTAATAATGTATCATAATATATTTTTGTATTAATATTCTACATAACATTATTTCATTAAAAATATTACACTGTTATGTGTTCATTATTTTTTAGAGTAAGCTAGCATATCAAGCATTTAGAATGTCTATTAAAACATCGACGATGTAAGAAAAGGAATTTGCGTACATCTATTGTCAGAAACATGGGATAACATTGTCAAAATCTAGGTATCAGAATGAAAAAATTGTAGGTAAGTAAGTAAGCAAGTAAGTAAGTAAGTAAGTAAGTAAGGAAGTAAGTAAGTAAGTAAGTAACAAACTCTTTCTTGAATTCACCTCTTGGATACAAAATACAGAATCCTTCTCAAAACTCAAACTCAAAACGAGCAAAAATTAACCTGAGTAGGGTTCTAAACCCTATGCTTTCTAAAAGCCAGAATATAATTTTTACTTTACTGAAAAAATTCAAAATAATTTACTGAAAAAAATGTGAATTGCCAGTTTAATATACATATGCTGATATTTATTCCTTAAAATCTTAATTGATTTTTAGTTTCTTAAAGTTATAAAAGTGAAAACATTTAAAAGAATTTTTTTCAGTAAAGTACAAATTATGTTCTGGCTTTTAGAAAGCATAGGGTTTAAACCCCACTCAGGGTAATTTCTGCTCGTTTTGAGTTTGACTTATTTTAATTTCTGTTTGTTTTGGGTTTCATTTATTTATTGATTCTCATTTGTGATAGTTGTATGCTTGGTAAATTATTTGATTCTATTTTTGTTCATTTTTTGTTTAATGGAGTTCTTTACTTTTTTTTAAAAAACTTATTTTGTGAAAAAAATTTTATTATTAATTTCTGTTCATTTTATATTGACATAGTTTTTCTCGGGGAGAAATACTGAGCCTCTTCTGAAGTTAAACAACCCTACTACTAGACTTTACGACAAGTTCGTCTTAAAGTGAGAAAAAATCAGAACTTAATTTAGGCCTAGAAAATGTGCTAGATAGCCTCAAAGCCTTTGTATTATTGAAACATGTGAACATGCCTTGTGCTGGAAAATTAGGTGAAAATTTAAAAACTAAAAATTGTTATGTGTAATTTATCCAAGGCATTTCTAAATTGGAAAAATAAACGGTATATCAACCACATCACCCAGATAAAATAAATTATCAATGAGAATTAAATTTAAACTCAAATAATTTATAAACGTTTTGAATATAACTTTATATCTAATTTAAGGCGAGCCACTAATATAATGCTTAAGCCACTTGGGGTCAAGCTAAAACAGAAGATGCATATGAAAAGGGTAAAAAGAGTATTTTCCAGTCCTAGAGACAGAAAAATAGAGATACAAGGATGAATTTCAATATTGATATCCTGCGACAAAAAAAGGACATGGCATATATTTGACCTTAAACATGACCCTAAGGAGACCCATTGAAAATATATGCACAGAATGACCCAAAAATGGCAGCATAAAATTATGTACAAAATTGAGTTTGTTTTAAAAGCAAAATATTGAGAGTTGGGACAACTCTTCTTTAAATAGGGAGTATTGTGGTTAAGCTTTCTAATTAAGTCAATTTGGAATTTAGTAAAAATATTAAGACGAAAATACAAAAGTTTCGAAATACAACTTTTTATTAAGATAAAGATACACATCCTGGAATGTGTAAGCTTGGAGGGAACTTGCTCAATAACCAATTTCCTGGCTAAGTACGTCAATGAGCCGGATGGATGCGGTCCGTTTTTCATATATATACTCAAATTTTTGAGACTGAAGAGACACACTTTGACTTGCAGGGCGGACCTCTGCCTGTTTGTTATCTTATTATAAATACCTTGGAATATTGTAGGATTATTGTAAGTGTCTAAGTATCTTATTATATATTATTGTAGATTGCTGATACTTGTGGTCTACTTGGGACAACCAGTTCCAGTAGAATAATATATGTGCTATTATACCTTGTACTAGTCTATGTTAATTAAATAAAAGTATTGTGTTATTGCCAACCTCTCTACAATCTAGATTTAGTCTCTCGAATATACCCAGCTGGTACGCCTCATTAGTCAGGTCATAGCCTAAGGAACGCTACCAAAGTTTAATTACCTTAGGGCTATCGTTTGTCTGTCCTATAAAGGGTGAATAAAGGCATCTACCACTACATCACGTAAATACCATAAAAGTCAAATTAAAACACATCCATCCGAAGTTTTGAGACAACCATTTTGTTCAACGTAGTTGAATGTTGCAGAAATTATGTATTTGAGGATGATTAACCCCCCAGAGCCCCCAGGGCAAAGGTTGTAAGTTATGCCCTGGGGGAATTTAAGGTTTGTATAGAGAGTGTTGTCTTAGAAATTTCAAAAGGGGCTCATTCAATTTGAAATTGAGAGGGCTAGTGTCCTTTCAATAGTCGAAAGTAATAAGAGGGTAAACAGCCCCTCACGCCCACTATTTCCCCAAACACATTCAATCAAAATTTTGAGATAACCATTTTTTTCAACATAGTTGAAAGTTCTTGAAATTAGGTCTTTGAGGATTACAATCCCCCCCGCAAACAAAAACGGCCCTAAGTGCTAAGGTCGTGAGTTATATCCTTATTTCATATAATGTTTTTATAGAAAGCGCTGTCATCAAAATTTCAAAAAGAGTTCATTTGATTGTAAATTGAAAGAGCTATTACTCTTTAATTTTTTTATGGAAGGGAGGGTTGTTTAACTTCAGAAGAGGCTCAGTATTTCTCCCCGAGAAAAACTATGTCAATATAAAATGAACAGAAATTAATAATAAAATTTTTTTCACAAAATAAGTTTTTTAAAAAAAAGTAAAGAACTCCATTAAACAAAAAATGAACAAAAATAGAATCAAATAATTTACCAAGCATACAACTATCACAAATGAGAATCAATAAATAAATGAAACCCAAAACAAACAGATATTAAAATAAGTCAAACTCAAAACGAGCAGAAATTACCCTGAGTGGGGTTTAAACCCTATGCTTTCTAAAAGCCAGAACATAATTTGTACTTTACTGAAAAAAATTCTTTTAAATGTTTTCACTTTTATAACTTTAAGAAACTAAAAATCAATTAAGATTTTAAGGAATAAATATCAGCATATGTATATTAAACTGGCAATTCACATTTTTTTCAGTAAATTATTTTGAATTTTTTCAGTAAAGTAAAAATTATATTCTGGCTTTTAGAAAGCATAGGGTTTAGAACCCTACTCAGGTTAATTTTTGCTCGTTTTGAGTTTGAGTTTTGAGAAGGATTCTGTATTTTGTATCCAAGAGGTGAATTCAAGAAAGAGTTTGTTACTTACTTACTTACTTACTTCCTTACTTACTTACTTACTTACTTACTTGCTTACTTACTTACCTACAATTTTTTCATTCTGATACCTAGATTTTGACAATGTTATCCCATGTTTCTGACAATAGATGTACGCAAATTCCTTTTCTTACATCGTCGATGTTTTAATAGACATTCTAAATGCTTGATATGCTAGCTTACTCTAAAAAATAATGAACACATAACAGTGTAATATTTTTAATGAAATAATGTTATGTAGAATATTAATACAAAAATATATTATGATACATTATTAATATCAATGACTAACTTTGGACATTTTGAATCTGTTCCATAAAATAGTTCACCATGTTCTCTCTTGATATTGTAGTTATTGTCTTCTCTTAGTTCGTAATCAGTAGAATAATCATTATTCCATTTGAATCATACACAATTTTTACTGGTGTCTTATTAACAGGCTCAATATGCTTTTCGTCTTTGGTATTATTTGATTCATTGACTGTTTGATCAATGCCAGTAACGTTTGCTGGTGCTTTGTTTTTCATCGTTTCATCTTTATATTCCATAGTGATATTTTCTGACAATGCCCTTTTTATTTTTCTGGCAATTTCACTGTCTATTATCACATTATTTTTGCACAGGTAACAGTTTCAGCACGTAGACAAGATACGGTTTACGATATTAGTAGCAGAGTAGGCCTTTCTTTTCCTCTTTGCTTTCATTTGAATACTAATACCTGAAAGCCGACGAAAGATTCTATCAATAGGTAGCATGTTACCTATAGTACTGGCATGAAGATACCCCTCTTCATCAACTATTATTTTAATTTCTGTTTGTTTTGGATTTCATTTATTATTGATACTGATTTGTGGTAGTTGTATGCTTGGTAAGTTATTTAATTCGATTTTTGTTCATTTTTGGTTTAATGGAGTTCTTTGTTTTTTTTTTGATAATCTTACTATGTGAAACACATTTTTTTTATTAATATTTACAAAGAGGAAACATATACTGCCCTGAATCAACTATCTTTTCGTCGAACACTTTTGGCCTGCTCTGGATTGGAAGGAAATTTACCCTAATATGAATCCATCGAGATAAAATCATAGCCGGTAAATTAAATTTAAAAGAAACTTCCTCTCCAGAACTAGGTTTAGCCCGGTTATAATGTTTCAATGGTGTAGAGTTTAAAACTCGCTCTTGCTAATGTTGAATTTATTGACCCTCTAAAATATATCGTACATGACCTTCTTAATCTGTTGGTAAATCACGGACACCAAGACCGTCATTCCATAAGTAAGGTGTTCCCACTCTTTCTAGTAATGACTTAATTTGGGAAGAGCACGATGTTTTCAAACCATAATTCAATATCTGATAATATGCTACTCTTACGTGTCTGTCTTCATTACTCCTAATCAGCTTTAACAAAAATCCAAGCATCAAAATAGAAATAGACCTAGCTTTAATGAGAACAGGCCCATATCACCTTTCAGAATATGTGAATGAGTCGTCTGATGTATACCAAACACTCTTTTATAATACTAGAGCTTAAGGGACTTAGGCTGCTGCACCGCTTCTCTACCCTAAATCTTTGCTCCATATTCTATAACTGGTAAAACTTTTTTATTAAATATTCTTTCATGCGTTCTTAGGCTTTTAATTCCCATTACCGCCAGGTTTCTAAAAATTGCAGAAATGGCCCTTTTGCCTCTATGAATTATTTCATCGACATGACTCTTTAATCTTCCATTTTCCGATAAAACAAATCCTAAATATTTTATTATTTTGCTTACATTCAATTCATTATTATTAAATTTGAATCTATAATTTTCTTCACCACTTACTTTCGTTTTTTTCTAAATAACAACTTTACTCTTTTCAACATTCAGCCTTAATTTTTTCATCTGCAGATATTCTTCTATGACACACAGAAGATTTTGCAAATCTTGCGATGTACTAGCCACCAAAGCATTACCATCTACAAATAATAAAAGTGAAAGTTTTTGGGTCCCTAGACTACGTTTCTGAGCTCATCCATTCTCTAGATTAAATAATAATAAAAAAAAATGCTAACTAAAAGTAAGGAGCGACATTAAAACTAAAAACGAACATAAATTATTCCGTATACGAAAGGGGCTGTTCCCTCCTCAATGCCTCACTCTTTACGCTGAAGTTTGACTCTTTGTCACAGCTCTACTTTTTGAAACAATAAAAACTTTAGCGTAAAGAGCCAGGGTTAAGAAGGGGACAGCTTCATATACGGAAAAATTTCTATTCGTTTAAACGATTAATGTCGCACCTTACTTTCAGTTAAAAAAATTTTCTTTTTTATTTAATTTCTAAACGTTTTTCAACTAATACAGGTTTCAATTTGGCTAACCGTACATGAAAAATTAAAACAAAATTTGCACAATAATTTTGGAAGATAAATTCTGGATATGAAGGGGTGTCCCCTCTTCAATACCTTTCTCTTTACGCTAAAGCTTTTAGCACTTTTAAAAAAGCTTCATATTCTAATTAAACGGTACCTGTGCTTCAATTTTAGTAAACAGTCAAACTTTAACGTAAAGAGTAACATGGGCGCCCATAGGATGAATTTTAGGGGGGGGGGGAAATACTAAAAAATACTTTATATCCTTGAATATCCGTATATTCTTCCAATTTCATTAGAGAGCACCTTATTGTACAAACACACGATTTTCTGTTTTAAAATGTAAAATGTAATTTTGATATTGGCCTTGCTTTCAAAACCAATAAAAACAGAAACAAAAAACACAATGGTGGCAGTAAATTTTTCCAACATTGGTGGGTTCTGCTAAAAATCACATTTGCCCTCTTAGCAAAATTCTCCGTTGTGAATCAAATGAGTGAAATAAAATGAACCTCATGAAAGTGAAATGAGCGAAACTGGAGTTCGCAACGCAATCACAAATTTTTAATCATTAAAAATTCAAAAAATAAAAAACAGATTTAAGATTTGGATTTATCCAAATCTTAAAAAAATTGAATTAGCTCATGAAAATAAACTAACATATGATCTTTAAATCACAAAATTATAACTTTTCAGAAAAAGCAAATTGTAGATTTCGCTTCTGTTTGGAAAATTTGTCTATAGCCAGCTCTTTCAAATTGAGCTCTTGTACTCTACACCTGTGAATGCTTAATAAGCTCAAACATGATAGGCGTTCTTCACTCATAGTGCTCCTCAGCCATGTTTTAACTCGCCCCAGGGTTCTAAAGGATCTCTTCACAGTACATGTTGTTGGTGGGATGGTTAGATAGTTAACAAGGGCTCTCATAATTGAAGGGGAAAATGTAGTTTCAGAGAAGAGATCTACGAGCTTCACTTCCTCACCACAGTCTTTGTTTTTTCACACATCGTACCAGGTTCTTGCTTCCACTTCTAAATTTTCATTGTCATAGCTTAGATAGATCTTTCATAGCATTAACAAACGTATCCTTCTCCGTGTTTTTTTAAATGTTGGGATGAATAAAAATTCCTTTGAACGGGGTTTGTTGTGGGCATTGAATCTCGATTCAAGTGACACAATTAACGAGTTCAAATAATGAATAAAAACAGCTAACCTATTGTAATCTATTGGATTAGTCATAGAAATGTTTGAGCAATGAGTTTGTCTTGCGATTGTCCTAGGTGTTTTGATTTTAATTTCCAGTAAATCACAGGTGTCTTGTAATTCCGTGAAAATTCTTTAAAATTCCGTGACTGCTTCTACTCTGTGCTTTTGAAAAACCCATAACAATTTCTCTTTTACGTGCATATATACAGAATGTCGGTCAAAATGTACTGACTGCAGTTTGTTTACAACTGGCTCAAGGTACGAAGAGTATCTGAAAATGATTTTTAGACATACAATAAAAACTACTGATAATGCTGCAATAGCCAACTGAAAAGCTTGTGAACGCGTTTCTTGGTTCACCTCATTGTCAGTGGAAAGTTGACTCAAAGCTTCCTTGATGGCTGTAAAATTGTTTGAAAAGTTTCATATGTATCTGTACCTCTCAGACCACCTTGTTTCACACAGAATAGGAATTTTTGGGATCTTTTTCCTTCTAAGAGTGCTCTCCCTGAAGAATCGGATCACTTGTTTTACTGTGCCTATTGTGTTTCTAATTTCTGGTACAATATTGAGGTCATTGACAACTAAATTTAATCTATGAGAGGCACAGTGAAAATACACGACTTTTGGATATTTTTCCCGGATTCTTCGTTGAACTCCAGTATCTTTTCCGGCCATAGTTGAACATCCATCAAACCCCAAACCAATTAGCTTTGTCATGTCTAGTCCTGTCTTGTCTGTGAAATGCAATATTGCATCAGCAATACTTCCTGCATCTCATTTTTCAAGTTCGGTAAACCCCATAAATTCTTCTTTGATCACCCATCCACCGTTTGAATCCGTTTTTATGTAACGTACCCCTACTGACATCTGCTCTTTCCCACTACTATCAGCAGTCTCATATGCTAGCAAATAGAATGCTTGGCTATCATTTACTTCTTTGACTATTGTGTCTTGTAGTATAGTCCCACAAATATTTATCAGCTCATTTTGGACTCTATGAGATGTATATTTAGCTTTTCCTGAATGTGTCATTATGTGGGCTTTAAGGACTTGATCTCCTGCTTCAATACGAAAACGAAGTAGGTCTTCAAAGTTTCAACCATTTGAATGATTTCCACGGAGAGCAATGTCGTGAGTACCGCAAAATATAATTGCTTTTACAATTGATGTAAGTTTGCTTCGGTTTATCTATATAAGATCAGATATAGCAGAATTCAGTTCTTCTTTGATGTTTTTTTTCTTCATCGTCATTGAATCACAGAAGTTATTAGCATCAATTACAGCTTCGTGGTGCCACTGGGATTAGGCATGATCCCGTCCGTTTTCATGAAACCGTTTTCATGAAGCTCACAAGTCCTTGTGAGCTTTTATCATAAAAGAACCAAAAAGGCCTCTCTTCAAGGCTGGCTTAAATAACACACAATATTTATAAAGCTAGCCTTTTAGTGAAGTCGAATACACTAACCATGGATAAGCATACGACCAGCTTTCCATAAATTTACGGGTATCCTAACCAATAATAGAAACATCTTTCTTGAAATCATGAGAATAACAGTTGACACTTTGATTGGCAGCAATTCGTATTTTTTATAATCAGAAATACCTGGCTTTTCCAAACAGCTCTCTCAATCAACACTTTCAACCGACCTGTCATTGATATTCGTGTTTTTGGATTGTAAGGATTGCTGAAACTCAACAAATCATCTTGAAGTTGAAGATTGTTTCATTACAATTTCTTTGGCTGTTGATGACAAGACATCTAAATCAGGCAACTGCAGATCTTTTTTATTTTCTGGAGGCGAGGTTTCCTGAAACATAGCTTTTTTATATTTTTTGATTCAAAAAACTTCCAGACATCCATTTTTCTAAGAATAAAGAAAATATATCTATTAGAACTGCCTCATTAGTAATTTGGAGTTAAGGTTTTGTTTAAGCAAGGAATGATTTTGATTTAAATGGAACGAATTTTATAGAAAACAGCAAACTAGCAAATAAGTGATGTAGGTGACATTAATCAAAGCCACCGGGGCTTTCAATAACATTGGGTTTGATTTACTTCACTAGCATTAATCTAACTTCACCTCTCGCGTGTTTTCTGGCTAATACGTAATTACTGATTGTATTTAGGGAGAGTTCCTAAGAAGAAATTCAATTACAATTTTTTTTTAATTCTATTGTTTCTATCTCAAGGACCTTCATACAGGGTTCCTAATTGGGTAAATTTTTACCAAACCATATTATTGCCTTACGAATAAAGTGAATATACCACTCAATGCCTTTTTTATGCTCTTTCCAAATATAATAATCATTTTTGTCGGAAATAAATTTTACCCCCACCCCTATACATACCAATTAAGGGTATATATTTGCACATTAGGGGGGTGGGGGTAAATTCTAAGCTTACCTCCCAATTACATCAGAAATAAAATTTACCTCCAACCCCCCTAGTGTGCAAATATATCCCCTGAATTGGTATATAAAGGGGTGGGGTAAAATTCATTTCCGACACAAGTGATTATTATATTTGGAAAGAGCATAAAAAAGGCATCGAGTTGTATGTTTACTTTATTCGTAAGTAAAAAATTTACCCCTAATTGTTCAAGTATTAGAAGTAGTAAAGATATGCCTGAATATTTAAACAAATTTACTAGGCTATCTCTAATTTGATCAAAATATCTTTTCCGTTAAATTTTCGTCGCCTACCTAACAGCTTCGCAAGACCGTAAAAAGGTCCTAAACTACAGTTTAAAATATTAAGCCTACGGAAAATACTACACGGGTGAAGAACCAGAATAATAATTGTGAGGGGAGGGTAATACGTTTGAGGGCAGAAGCTGGCATGACAAATAAAACTCTCAAATAATAAACAACTTAGTTTTTACACACCAAATGAAACGAAATTTAAACGGTAAGAATTCCTGAGAAAAAGATCGGTATTTTCCCATTATGTCGGCCTTACTAAAAAGTCAAGTTTGGTTAATGCTAACGAGATAAAACAAAATAGGATGATTATATAATAGTTTAGAAAGAAATTTGGGCTATATATTTGCACATTAGGAGGGGTGGGGCCAGGGGGTAGAGCATAGCATATATTAAATACGTAACCTAACCTAAGTATCTTCCCCTCCCCTAAACCCCCAAATACACAGTTTAATATCGTATACGCAATGAAAACCACGCTATCATTGCCTACTCTATAGCGGTTAACACGTCAAAAACGGGTTTTATCATTGCCTATTCTATAGCGGTTAACCCAAAAGGCCCACACAATAGGAAAGTACCAAAAGATCAGTTCCTTCAATATATCAGGCGTTCACTTATTAGGTATTAAACATTAATACAGTATCCAGTATGTCCGAAACCAAAGAAACAACAAAAATATTAAACTTACGATTCGGCTTTCAAAAGAATTCTCCTTTAGATTTTCATTTTCAGAACCCAGAATCCGACTGAAAAATCCAATTTCAAATAAAATTCTTCAATAGCTTTGACCACGACCACGAATGATGTAGAATCGTATAGCATTAGGAATACTACATTCAAATCGAAATGGTTTAGACTCCTTTCAGAGAGAGAATACTTTTGTCAACATATGAAGAACCGTCTATCATTCTTATGCATAGTAACACAATAGACAAAAATTAACGAGCACGAGAGTAAGGCAGTGGAAAAATGTATGGCAAGTAAAGTAATATTCACTAGGGATTGATATTCATTAGTGATAGATCGCTGGGGATGGTAACGTGATTGAGTTATTTTCGGGGAATCATATTTTTTGGGGAGGAGCCACAGAGATTTCGGGGAAATCTCCAAAAATCCGGGGATATTAGAAGCCTTGAACGCCACGCAACCTTATTTTTGTAAATTTAAAAGGGAATATAGGCCTTTATAGCTAAAATGAAGTTTAAAAACTAAAACTAAAAAAATTACAAACATTTCGCGCGTTTTTGACCCTCAAAACTTTAGCAGAAGTCAGAATTTGACGATCTTTCGCAAAGCATATGTTTAATTTACCTGGTCTAATCGGCACTTCCAATTCTATATAATAGAAATCTCAAAACAAAAATGTTAGGTAACGTAATTCATCCAGGGGGTTGGCCACGCCTCCCCTGCCCCCCCCCCTTATGGGCGCCCATGAAGAGTAAGGTATTGAGCAGGGGGCAGCCCTTCATTTATTGCATAATTTCTGTTCGTTTTTCAAATAATACCGGCAAATCTGGCTCACAGTTTTTTCTTTAAATATATCCCTCCCCCTCACGGAAAACTTCTCCGTGGAAGTTTCATGTGACTTAAAGTGTATCCCCTCGTCAAATTCCGTCCTTGTCTGGACGGAATTCCATCCTTGCTGAGAATTCTCCCTCCATGTAAAATTGCTTGCGGACTATTCACCCTGAACATTTCTCCTTAGCTTTCTTTCATTTGAATAAGACTTTAATCTCTAATCGGTTTCTTGATCACTCCAGAAATACCCCATTCCATGGAAATTATCACACAGAAAACAAAACCCACGGAAAAAAGCCACTGAATAATTCCCCTGGAACACCTCCAAAAAAATTGGCAAAGAGAATGTAAGACAGTTAAAAAGAGTTTCGTATAGTAATCCTGTCAAAACCCCCCGGTGTAACATTTACCGTAGAATATTCACTCCCAGGAATTTCCCTCCACAAAGAAAATTCTTCCCATAAAAATCGGCAGTAGTAATGTATCTATATATTCTAATTGCACATGCAATTACACAAAAACCGTACAAGAAAACATACGCACGCCTGTGACACTATAGTTAGACATGGGCATTTTAAAAGCTGGCACGATAACAACCATACGCATGGACATTGCGAAAAAAAAAAGATAATCAGACTGGTTTTTACATTGCCAAAAAAAAGCTGGCAAGGTGTACGCTGGTTCCTAAACATTGGAAAAAGCAAGATATTTATTATAAATTTGGAAAAATATCAATCTTTGGAAATGGTTAGCGATAACATTTTTTTGGCAATTGGCATTTTTGTCTGATAACAGGTACCATTCATTGCGATCATAGCTCTAAAAAAAAGAATAGGGTTTAGCATTTGTGAATACTTCGATGTGTTCGGTATAATACACAAGTGGTGTTTTGAACAGGGTTGTCAGTTTAAAATAGAGTCTAACGAGGGCTTGTTAACTCAGGCAATTTGTTATAAACGGGTATTTATATTCTAGTCACTTCTTGTTCCCCCAATTTTTCAAAGTGGGTGTTTACAACTAAGGGGAAACTGGCCCGACCAAAGAGTATTTATATTCTTGTCACTTTTCGTTCCCCCAATTTTTCAAAGTGGGTGTTTACAACTAAGGGGGAAACTGGCCCGACCAAAGAGTATTTATATTCTTGTCACTTTTCGTTCCCCCAATTTTTCAAAGCGGGTGTTTACAACTAAGAGGAAACTGGCCCGACCAAAGAGTATTTATATTCTTCTCACTTTTCGTTCCCCCAATTTTTCAAAGTGGGTGTTTACAACTAAGGGGTAAACTGGCCCGACCAAAGAGTATTTATATTCTTGACACTTTTCGTCCCCCCAATTTTTCAAAGCGGTGTTTACAACTAAGGTTAAACTTGCCCGACCAAAGAGTATTTATATTCTTGTCACTTTTCGTTCCCCCAATTTTTCAAAGTGGGTGTTTACAACTAAAGGGGAAAATGGCCCGACCAAAGAGTATTTATATTCTTGTCACTTTTCGTTCCCCCAATTTTTTAAAGTGGGTGTTTACAACTAAGGGGGAAACTGGCCCGACCAAAGAGTATTTATGTTCTTGTCACTTTTCGTTCCCCCAATTTTTCAAAGTGGATGTTTACAACTAAGGGGGAAACTGGCCCGACCAAAGAGTATTTATATTCTTGTCACTTTTCGTTCCCCCAATTTTTCAAAGCGGGTGTTTACAACTAAGGGGAAACTGGCCCGACCAAAGAGTATTTATATTCTTGTCACTTTTCGTTCCCCCAATTTTTCAAAGCGGGTGTTTACAACTAAGGGGGAAACTGGCCTGACCAAAAAGTATTTATATTTTTGTCACTTTCCATTCCCCAATTTTTCAAAGCGGGTGTTTACAACTAAGGGGAAACTGGCCCGACCAAAGAGTATTTATATTCTTGTCACTTTTCGTTCCCCCAATTTTTCAAAGTGGGTGTTTACAACTAAGGGGTAGACTAGCCTGACCAAAAAGTATTTATATTTTTGTCACTTTCCATTCCCCCAATTTTTCAAAGCGGGTGTTTACAACTAAGGGGGAACTGGCCCGACCAAAGAGTATTTATATTCTTGTCACTTTTCGTTCCCCCAATTTTTTAAAGTGGGTGTTTACAACTAAGGGGGAAACTGGCCCGACCAAAGAGTATTTATATTCTTGTCACTTTTCGTTCCCCCAATTTTTCAAAGTGGATGTTTACAACTAAGAGGGAAACTGGCCCGACCAAAGAGTATTTATATTCTTGTCACTGTTCGTTTCCCCAATTTTTCAAAGCGGGTGTTTACAACTAAGGGGAAACTGGCCCGACCAAAGAGTATTTATATTCTTGTCACTTTTCGTTCCCCCAATTTTTCAAAGTGGGTGTTTACAACTAAGGGGGAAACTGGCCTGACCAAAGAATATTTATATTCTTGTCACTTTTCATTCCGCCAATTTTTCAAAGCGGGTGTTTACAACTAAGGGGAAACTGGCCCGACCAAAGAGTATTTATATTCTTGTCACGTTTCGTTCCCCCAATTTTTCAAAGTGGGTGTTTGCAACTAAGAGGAATGGCAGAAGGATGTATTAGCGAAGTTATAGTGGAGGGCGAGTTGCTAGCGAAAAACCCGTGTGGGGGAGTTGAAATAAAAATTTTAATGAGAAATGACTGAGAAGTGTTTTGGGGGAGATGGGTTGATTGGCAGAAGGACGTATTAGCGAGGTTATAGTGGAGGGCGAGTTGCTAGCAAAAAACCCATGTGGATGAGTTGAAATAAATTTTTTTTTAACAAGAAATGACTGAAAAGTGTTTGATTGGCAGAAGGATGTATTAGCGAAGTTATAGTGGAGGGCGAGTTGCTATCCAAAACCCGTGTGGATGAGTTAAAATAAAAAAAAAAAATAGCAAGAAATGACAGAAAAGTGTTTTGGGGGAGATGGGTTGATTGGCAGAAGGATGTATTAGCGTAGTTATAGTGGAGGGCGAGTTGCTAGCGAAAACCCCGTGTGGATGAGTTGAAATAAAAAAATTTAACAAGAAATGGCTGAAAAGTGTTTTGGGGGAGATGGGTTGATTGGCAGAAGTATGTATTAGCGAAGTTATAGTGGAGGGCGAGTTGCTAGCGAAAAATCTAAGCTAATAAGGGTTTTTGACCGTAAACTCTAGTTTTTTGTAAGAAAATTATGGAAAATGCACTTCGTTGGTTCTTAGGTGAAACCGAAGTCCAGGTATGGATCGAAAAATAAACTATTTCTGTAGAATCTGAGCTAATAAGGGTTTTTGACCATAAACTCTAGTTTCCTGTAAGAAAATTATGGAAAATACAATTCTCTCGTTCAAATGTGAAACTTAGGTCCATTCTCTGGTTCAAATGTGGAAAAACCCGTGTGGATAAGTTGAAATAAAAAAAATTTAACAAGAAAAGACTGAAAAGTGTTTTGGGGGAGATGGGTTGATTGGCAGAAGGATGTATTAGCGTAGTTATAGTGGAGGGCGAGATGCTAGCGAAAAACCCGTGTGGATGAGTTGAAATAAAAAAATTTAACAAGAAATGGCTGAAAAGTGTTTTGGGGGAGATGGGTTGATTGGCAGAAGGATTTATTAGCGAAGTTATAGTGGAGGGCGAGTTGCTAGCGAAAAATCTAAGCTAATAAGGGTTTTTGACCGTAAACTCTAGTTTTTTGTAAGAAAATTATGGAAAATACAATTCGTTGGTTCTTAGGTGAAACTTAAGTCCAGGTATGGATCGAAAAATAAACTATTTCTTTAGAATCTGAGCTAATAAGGGTTCTTGACCATAAACTCTAGTTTCCTGTAAGAAAATTATGGAAAATACAATTCTCTCGTTCAAATGTGAAACTTAGGTCCATTCTCTGGTTCAAATGTAAAACTTAAGTCCAGTTTTGGATACTCATAATAATGAGGACTGATGGTTCTAATTCAATATTTCTTTTTCATAAAAACAAACTATATTTTTTTTTAAACTTCGAAATTATTCCTTTTTATTTATTTTTTTTGTACGTATCTTAAAATGACAAAATATGGTTACGGCTCTAACAATTATACTCTGTGATTGGTCAGAGACACAATGTGGCTTTCCCACTGGTATTCTATGTCCGGATATCGACACTACCTAGTCTATTGCATGTATTAAATCAGTATTTTTTACGCAGTGGAACGATAAACACGTAAGTCATATCTTTTAAAAAAGTGAAGATGGAACATTTTAATAAAGTTTGTTCACATGTCAATGTTATTGTAGCATTGAATGCTAACAAGGAGAAGTATTTAAACTATGAAACAAGGAAAAATTGTAGCACTATTGCAAATGTATGTGTGCATTGTCATGACAGTAAGGAATTTAATTTCTTTGGAGTACCAAAAAAATTCAACTCTTCTTATGGTGGATATGCAAGAGTGAGATATCCAGAGATGATAGCACTCAAAGAAAATGCCAACATAAAAATAATAGTTGATGAAGAGGGACATCTTTTTGCCAGTGCTTGTGGTAACATGCTATCTATTGTTGCACCCCATCGTTAACTTTCGGGTATTAGCATTCAACAGAAGATCAAAAGAAGACATACATACTCTTCTACTAATATCATAAACCATTTCTTGTCGACGTGACGAAACTGTTACCTTTGTAAAAATAATGTTGTAATAGACAGTGAAATTGCCGTAAAAATAAAAAGGGCATTGGCAGAAAGTATCACTAAGGAATATAAAGATGAATCGATGAAAAACAAAAAGTGCCAGCAAACGTCACTACCATTAATCAAACAATTAATGAACCAAATAATAGCAAAGATGAAGTGCATATTGAACATTTGGATGACCTCTATTTTAAAATGTGTTCACATGCTAGTGTTATTATAGCATTGAATGCTGACAAGGAGAAGTATTTGAACTATGAAACAAGTACAAGCGGTAGCACTATCGGAAACGTATGCGTGCGTTGTCATGACACTATGGAATTAAATTTCTTTGGAGTACCAAAAAAATTCAATTATAGAAATGGTGGATATGCGAAAGTATCATTTCCAGAGTTGTTAGTACTCAAAGAGAATGCCAACATAAAAATAATAGTTGATGAAGAGGGGTATCTTCATGCCAAAGCTATAAGTAACAAGCTACCTATTGATAGAACCTTTCGTCGGCTTTCAGGTATTAGCATTCAAATGAAAGCAAAGAGGAAAAGAAAGGCCTACTCTGCTACAAATATCGTAAACCATATCTTGTCTACGTGCTGAAACTGTTACCTGTGTAAAAATAATGTGATAATAGACAGTGAAATTGCCAGAAAAATAAAAAGGGCATTGTCAGAAAATATGACAATGGAATATAAAGATGAAACGATGAAAAACAGAGCACCAGCAAACGTTACTGGCATTGATCAAACAGTCAATGAATCAAATAATACCAAAGACGAAAAGCATATTGAGCCTGTTCATGAGACACCAGTAAAAATTGTGTATGATTCAAAATGGAATAATGATTATTCTACTGATTACGAACTAAGAGAAGACAATAACTACAATATCAAGAGAGAACATGGTGAATTATTTTATGGAACAGATTCAAAATGTCCAAAGTTAGTCATTGATATTAATAATGTATCATAATATATTTTTGTATTAATATTCTACATAAGATTATTTCATTAAAAATATTACACTGTTATGTGTTCATTATTTTTTAGAGTAAGCTAGCATATCAAGCATTTAGAATGTCTATTAAAACATCGACGATGTAAGAAAAGGAATTTGCGTACATCTATTGTCAGACACATGGGATAACATTGTCAAAATCTAGGTATCAGATAGAAAAAATTGTAGGTAAGTAAGTAAGCAAATAAGTAAGTAAGTAAGGAAGTAAGTAAGTAAGTAAGTAACAAACTCTTTCTTGAATTCACCTCTTGGATACACCATACAGAAATTTACATGCACACAGAGACAACCCACACACACGCACACACACACACACACACAGAGACAACACACACATAGCGACGAGACACGCACAGAGAGAAGACACACGCACAGAGACGACACGCACATAGAGACAACACACACACACACAGAGAGACGACACACACATAGCGACGACACACACATAGAAACGACAAACACACATAGAGACGACACACACACAAAGAGACGACACATACACACAGATACGAAACACACATAGAGACGGTACACGCACAGAGACGACACACACACAAAGACAACAAGCACAGAGACAACACACACACAAAGACGTCACACACATAGCGACAACACACGCACAGAGACGACACACACACAGAGACGACAACACACAGAGAGAAGACACATGCACAGAGAAGACACACACACACAGAGACGACATACACACACAGAGAAGACACACACAGAGATGACACACACACACAGAAACGAACACACATAGAGACGACACACGCACAGAGGAGACGACACACACAAGCTGTTAGGTAGGCGACGAAAATTTAACGGAAAAGATATTTTGATCAAATTAGAGATAGCCTAGTAAATTTGTTTAAATATTCAGGCATATCTTTACTACTTCTAATACTTGAACAATTAGGGGTAAATTTTTTACTTACGAATAAAGTAAACATACAACTCGATGCCTTTTTTATGCTCTTTCCAAATATAATAATCACTTGTGTCGGAAATGAATTTTACCCCACCCCTTTATATACCAATTCAGGGGATATATTTGCACACTAGGGGGTTGGAGGTAAATTTTATTTCTGATGTAATTGGGAGGTAAGCTTCGAATTTACCCCCACCCCCCTAATGTGCAAATATATACCCTTAATTGGTATATATAGGGGTGGGGGTAAAATTTATTTCCGACAAAAACGATTATTATATTTGGAAAGAGCATAAAAAAGGCATTGAGTGGTATATTCACTTTATTCGTAAGGCAATAATATGGTTTGGTAAAAATTTACCCAATTAGGAACCCTGTATGAAGGTCCTTGAGATAGAAACAATAGAATTAAAAAAAAATTGTAATTGAATTTCTTCTTAGGAACTCTCCCTAAATACAATCAGTAATTACGTATTAGCCAGAAAACACGCGAGAGGTGAAGTTAGATTAATGCTAATGAAGTAAATCAAACCCAATGTTATTGAAAGCCCCGGTGGCTTTGATTAATGTCACCTACATCACTTATTTGCTAGTTTGCTGTTTTCTATAAAATTCGTTCCATTTAAATCAAAATCATTCCTTGCTTAAACAAAACCTTAACTCCAAATTACTAATGAGGCAGTTCTAATAGATATATTTTCTTTATTCTTAGAAAAATGGATGTCTGGAAGTTTTTTGAATCAAAAAATATAAAAAAGCTATGTTTCAGGAAACCTCGCCTCCAGAAAATAAAAAAGATCTGCAGTTGCCTGATTTAGATGTCTTGTCATCAACAGCCAAAGAAATTGTAATGAAACAATCTTCAACTTCAAGATGATTTGTTGAGTTTCAGCAATCCTTACAATCCAAAAACACGAATATCAATGACAGGTCGGTTGAAAGTGTTGATTGAGAGAGCTGTTTGGAAAAGCCAGGTATTTCTGATTATAAAAAAATACGAATTGCTGCCAATCAAAGTGTCAACTGTTATTCTCATGATTTCAAGAAAGATGTTTCTATTATTGGTTAGGATACCCGTAAATTTATGGAAAGCTGGTCGTATGCTTATCCATGGTTAGTGTATTCGACTTCACTAAAAGGCTAGCTTTATAAATATTGTGTGTTATTTAAGCCAGCCTTGAAGAGAGGCATTTTTGGTTCTTTTATGATAAAAGCTCACAAGGACTTGTGAGCTTCATGAAAACGGTTTCATGAAAACGGACGGGATTATGCCTAATCCCAGTGGCACCACGAAGCTGTAATTGATGCTAATAACTTCTGTGATTCAATGACGATGAAGAAAAAAAAACATCAAAGAAGAACTGAATTCTGCTATATCTGATCTTATATAGATAAACCGAAGCAAACTTACATCAATTGTAAAAGCAATTATATTTTGCGGTACTCACGACATTGCTCTCCGTGGAAATCATTCAAATGGTTGAAACTTTGAAGACCTACTTTGTTTTCGTATTGAAGCAGGAGATCAAGTCCTTAAAGCCCACATAATGACACATTCAGGAAAAGCTAAATAATCATCTCATAGAGTCCAAAATGAGCTGATAAATATATGTGGGACTATACTACAAGACACAATAGTCAAAGAAGTAAATGATAGCCAAGCATTCTATTTGCTAGCATATGAGACTGCTGATATTAGTGGGAAAGAGCAGATGTCAGTAGGGGTACGTTACATAAAAACAGATTCAAACGTTGGATGGGTGATCAAAGAAGAATTTATGGGGTTTACCGAACTTGAAAAATTAGATGCAGGAAGTATTGCTGATGCAATATTGCATTTCACAGACAAGACAGGACTAGACATGACAAAGCTAATTGGTTTGGGGTTTGATGGATGTTCAACTATGGCCGGAAAAGATACTGGAGTTCAACGAAGAATCCGGGAAAAATATCCAAAAGTCGTGTATTTTCACTGTGCCTCTCATAGATTAAATTTAGTTGTCAATGACCTCAATATTGTACCAGAAATTAGAAACACAATAGGCACAGTAAAACAAGTGATCCGATTCTTCAGGGAGAGCACTCTTAGAAGGAAAAAGATCCCAAAAATTCCTATTCTGTGTGAAACAAGGTGGTCTGAGAGGTACAGATACATATGAAACTTTTCAAACAATTTTACAGCCATCAAGGAAGCTTTGAGTCAACTTTCCACTGATAATGAGGTTAACCAAGAAACGCGTTCACAAGCTTTTCAGTTGGCTATTGCAGCATTATCAGTAGTTTTTATTGTATGTCTAAAAATCATTTTCAGATACTCTTCGTACCTTGAGCCAGTTGTAAACAAACTGCAGTCAGTACATTTTGACCGACATTCTGTATATATGCACGTAAAAGAGAAATTGTTATGGGTTTTTCAAAAGCACAGAGTAGAAGCAGTCACGGAATTTTAAGGAATTTTCACGGAATTACAAGACACCTGTGATTTACTGGAAATTAAAATCAAAACACCTAGGACAATCGCAAGACAAACTCATTGCTCAAACATTTCTATGACTAATCCAATAGATTACAATAGGTTAGCTGTTTTTATTCATTATTTGAACTCGTTAATTGTGTCACTTGAATCGAGATTCAATGCCCACAACAAAACCCCGTTCAAAGGAATTTTTATTCATCCCAACATTTAAAAAAACACGGAGAAGGATACGTTTGTTAATGCTATGAAAGATTTATCTAAGCTATGACAATGAAAATTTAGAAGTGGAAGCAAGAACCTGGTACGATGTGTGAAAAAACAAAGACTGTGGTGAGGAAGTGAAGCTCGTAGATCTCTTCTCTGAAACTACATTTTCCCCTTCAATTATGAGAGCCCTTGTTAACTATCTAACCATCCCACCAACAACATGTACTGTGAAGAGATCCTTTAGAACCCTGGGGCGAGTTAAAACATGGCTGAGGAGCACTATGAGTGAAGAACGCCTATCATGTTTGAGCTTATTAAGCATTCACAGGTGTAGAGTACAAGAGCTCAATTTGAAAGAGCTGGCTATAGACAAATTTTCCAAACAGAAGCGAAATCTACAATTTGCTTTTTCTGAAAAGTTATAATTTTGTGATTTAAAGATCATATGTTAGTTTATTTTCATGAGCTAATTCAATTTTTTTAAGATTTGGATAAATCCAAATCTTAAATCTGTTTTTTATTTTTTGAATTTTTAATGATTAAAAATTTGTGATTGCGTTGCGAACTCCAGTTTCGCTCATTTCACTTTCATGAGGTTCATTTTATTTCACTCATTTGATTCACAACAGAGAATTTTGCTAAGAGGGCAAATGTGATTTTTAGCAGAACCCACCAATGTTGGAAAAATTTACTGCCACCATTGTGTTTTTTGTTTCTGTTTTTATTGGTTTTGAAAGCAAGGCCAATATCAAAATTACATTTTACATTTTAAAACAGAAAATCGTGTGTTTGTACAATAAGGTGCTCTCTAATGAAATTGGAAGAATATACGGATATTCAAGGATATAAAGTAGTTTATAGTATTTCCCCCCCCCCTAAAATTCATCCTATGGGCGCCCATGTTACTCTTTACGTTAAAGTTTGACTGTTTACTAAAATTGAAGCACAGGTACCGTTTAATTAGAATATGAAGCTTTTTTAAAAGTGCTAAAAGCTTTAGCGTAAAGAGAAAGGTATTGAAGAGGGGACACCCCTTCATATTCAGAATTTATCTTCCAAAATTATTGTGCAAATTTTGTTTTAATTTTTCATGTACGGTTAGCCAAATTGA
Organism: Artemia sinica; assembly: GCA_027921565.1. Classification (NCBI taxonomy): domain Eukaryota; kingdom Metazoa; phylum Arthropoda; class Branchiopoda; order Anostraca; family Artemiidae; genus Artemia; species Artemia sinica. The sequence goes on along the minus strand of JAPEVW010000060.1, from coordinate 260,294 downwards.
AACCTGTATTAGTTGAAAAACGTTTAGAAATTAAATAAAAAAGAAAATTTTTTAACTGAAAGTAAGGTGCGACATTAATCGTTTAAACGAATAGAAATTTTTCCGTATATGAAGCTGTCCCCTTCTTAACCCTGGCTCTTTACCCTAAAGTTTTTATTGTTTCAAAAAGTAGAGCTGTGACAAAGAGTCAAACTTTAGCGTAAAGAGTGAGGCATTGAGGAGGGAACAGCCCCTTTCTTATACGGAATAATTTATGTTCGTTTTTAGTTTTAATGTCGCTCCTTACTTTTAGTTAGCATTTTTTTTATTATTATTTAATCTAGAGAATGGATGAGCTCAGAAACGTAGTCTACGGACCCAAAAACTTTCACTTTTATTATTTGTAGATGGTAATGCTTTGGTGGCTAGTACATCGCAAGATTTGCAAAATCTTCTGAGTGTCATAGAAGAATATCTGCAGATGAAAAAATTAAGGCTGAATGTTGAAAAGAGTAAAGTTGTTATTTAGAAAAAAACGAAAGTAAGTGGTGAAGAAAATTATAGATTCAAATTTAATAATAATGAATTGAATGTAAGCAAAATAATAAAATATTTAGGATTTGTTTTATCGGAAAATGGAAGATTAAAGAGTCATGTCGATGAAATAATTCATAGAGGCAAAAGGGCCATTTCTGCAATTTTTAGAAACCTGGCGGTAATGGGAATTAAAAGCCTAAGAACGCATGAAAGAATATTTAATAAAAAAGTTTTACCAGTTAGAGAATATGGAGCAAAGATTTAGGGTAGAAAAGGTGTGCAGCAGCCTAAGTCCCTTAAGCTCTAGTATTATAAAAGAGTGTTTGGTATACATCAGACGACTCATTCACATATTCTGAAAGGTGATATGGACCTGTTCTCATTAAAGCTAGGTCTATTTCTATTTTGATGCTTGGATTTTTGTTAAAGCTGATTAGGAGTAATGAAGACAGACACGTAAGAGTAGCATATTATCAGATATTGAATTATGGTTTGAAAACATCGTGCTCTTCCCAAATTAAGTCATTACTAGAAAGAGTGGGAACACCTTATAACTACAATATCAAGAGAGAACATGGTGAACTATTTTATGGAACAGATTCAAAATGTCCAAAGTTAGTCATTGATATTAATAATGTATCATAATATATTTTTGTATTAATATTCTACATAACATTATTTCATTAAAAATATTACACTGTTATGTGTTCATTATTTTTTAGAGTAAGCTAGCATATCAAGCATTTAGAATGTCTATTAAAACATCGACGATGTAAGAAAAGGAATTTGCGTACATCTATTGTCAGAAACATGGGATAACATTGTCAAAATCTAGGTATCAGAATGAAAAAATTGTAGGTAAGTAAGTAAGCAAGTAAGTAAGTAAGTAAGTAAGTAAGGAAGTAAGTAAGTAAGTAAGTAACAAACTCTTTCTTGAATTCACCTCTTGGATACAAAATACAGAATCCTTCTCAAAACTCAAACTCAAAACGAGCAAAAATTAACCTGAGTAGGGTTCTAAACCCTATGCTTTCTAAAAGCCAGAATATAATTTTTACTTTACTGAAAAAATTCAAAATAATTTACTGAAAAAAATGTGAATTGCCAGTTTAATATACATATGCTGATATTTATTCCTTAAAATCTTAATTGATTTTTAGTTTCTTAAAGTTATAAAAGTGAAAACATTTAAAAGAATTTTTTTCAGTAAAGTACAAATTATGTTCTGGCTTTTAGAAAGCATAGGGTTTAAACCCCACTCAGGGTAATTTCTGCTCGTTTTGAGTTTGACTTATTTTAATTTCTGTTTGTTTTGGGTTTCATTTATTTATTGATTCTCATTTGTGATAGTTGTATGCTTGGTAAATTATTTGATTCTATTTTTGTTCATTTTTTGTTTAATGGAGTTCTTTACTTTATTTAAAAAACTTATTTTGTGAAAAAATTTTTATTATTAATTTCTGTTCATTTTATATTGACATAGTTTTTCTCGGGGATAAATACTGAGCCTCTTCTGAAGTTAAACAACCCTCCCTTCCATAAAAAAATTAAAGAGTAATAGCTCTTTCAATTTACAATCAAATGAACTCTTTTGAAATTTTGACGACAGCGCTTTCTATAAAAAACATTATATGAAATAAGGATATAACTCACGACCTTAGCACTTAGGGCTGTTTTTGTTTGCGGGGGGGATTGTAATCCTCAAAGACCTAATTTCAAGAACTTTCAACTATGTTGAAAAAAATGGTTATCTCAAAATTTTGATTGAATGTGTTTGGGGAAATAGTGGGCGTGAGGGGCTGTTTACCCTCTAATTACTTTCGACTATTGGAAGGACACTAGCCCTCTCAATTTCAAATTGAATGAGCCCCTTTTGAAATTTCTAAGACAACACTCTCTATACAAACCTTAAATTCCCCCAGGGCATAACTTACGACCTTTGCCCTGGGGGCTCTGGGGGGTTAATCATCCTCAAATACATAATTTCTGCAACCTTCAACTACGTTGAACAAAATGGTTGTCTCAAAACTTCGGATGGATGTGTTTTAATTTGATTTTTATGGTATTTACGTGATGTAGTGGTAGATGCCTTTATTCACCCTTTATAGGGCAGACAAACGATAGCCCTAAGGTAATTAAACTTTGGTAGCGTTCCTTAGGCTATGACCTGACTAATGAGGCGTACCAGCTGGGTATATTCGAGAGACTAAATCTAGATTGCAGAGAGGTTGGCAATAACACAATACTTTTATTTAATTAACATAGACTAGTACAAGGTATAATAGCACATATATTATTCTACTGGAACTGGTTGTCCCAAGTAGACCACAAGTATCAGCAATCTACAATAATATATAATAAGATACTTAGACACTTACAATAATCCTACAATATTCCAAGGTATTTATAATAAGATAACAAACAGGCAGAGGTCCGCCCTGCAAGTCAAAGTGTGTCTCTTCAGTCTCAAAAATTTGAGTATATATATGAAAAACTGACCGCATCCATCCGGCTCATTGACGTACTTAGCCAGGAAATTGGTTATTGAGCAAGTTCACTCCAAGCTTACACATTCCAGGATGTGTATCTTTATCTTAATAAAAAGTGGTATTTCGAAACTTTATATTTTCGTCTTAATATTTTTACTAAATTCCAAATTGACGTAATTAGAAAGCTTAACCACAATACTCCCTATTTAAAGAAGAGTTGTCCCAACTCTCAATATTTTGCTTTTAAAACAACTCAATTTTGTACACAATTTTATGCTGCCATTTTTGGGTCATTCTGTGCATATATTTTCAATGGGTCTCCTTAGGGTCATGTTTAAGGTCAAATATATGCCATGTCCTTTTTTTGTCGCAGGATATCAATATTGAAATTCATCCTTGTTTCTCTATTTTTCTGTCTCTAGGACTGGAAAATACTCTTTTACCCTTTTCATATGCATCTTCTGTTTTAGCTTGACCCCAAGTGGCTTAAGCATTATATTAGTGGCTCGCCTTAAATTAGATATAAAGTTATATTCAAAACGTTTATAAATTATTTGAGTTTAAATTTAATTCTCATTGATAATTTATTTTATCTGGGTGATGTGGTTGATATACCGTTTATTTTTCCAATTTAGAAATGCCTTGGATAAATTACACATAACAATTTTTAGTTTTTAAATTTTCACCTAATTTTCCAGCACAAAGCATGTTCACATGTTTCAATAATACAAAGGCTTTGAGGCTATCTAGCACATTTTCTAGGCCTAAATTAAGTTCTGATTTTTTCTCACTTTAAGACGAACTTGTAGTAAAGTCTATAATACTGCATACAATTTCCAAAATACTAGTTGACCAGTTATGTTTTGTCTCTGATGGTATGAGCTGTTAGTATCAGGATACAATTGAACTGACTTTGAAATTTGCTACTTTCCAAAAATGCGTCAAAAAATGATTGAAAAAATGGATCCGAAAGGATTTTACGAAAAATTTGATTTCCAAAAAAACTAAGGCTGTATCTAAAATAAATATTCACGTTAGAATACACATAAAGCATAAAGTGTTACATATTTAGTAAAAAACACTCAATTTTGTATATATCACTGCCTTCTGTTTTTTAGCGAAGGTTAATTACTTTTAATTACTTTCTCCTCTTTTTACTCTAAAGATAATATGCCGCTTAAATAGAAATATTATGTTCTTGCTGGCTCATTATTTTGAAACTTACTACTTAACAGATTATTTCATAATAAAATATTTATACGTTGACTCGAAGTCAAACATTTATATATAACATTACATCACTAGTTAAAACTTAAAGTAAATTAGAACATAGTATATACACAAGCACTGTGTAATAACTTACACAAGTAAATTTTTTTCGCAAAACTAGATAGAACATTCAACTACTGGTTAAAATTCAGAGCATTTGAAAAAATAAAAACTCGGTATAGACTAGCATTGGAATTAATTCCAATTAGTGTTTTGTTAATTGCTTATAAAGTATCAATGTAGAAAACTTCTTGAATGATACAAAAAGCAAAATAAAAAAACAAAATATTTAACCTATTAATTCACTATATTTACATTGATATTTAAATGACTTAAGTTATGTTTTTACATAACTTAATTGTTTAAACACCAACAATAATTATGTACCCTTACAATTCATTTAGTCACTGCAATATTTGTCTTTTTACAACTTTTAAATAAATCCGTTAAGACTTTTATCTGATAAGTCTTAACTGCAATTAAAATATTTACAAAAAAAATTGAGATTTATAAACTCCAACACAGAGATTTATACACTATAACTGAGAACCGTGATTAGCCTCTATATAAGGGCTTGGCAATAGTTCATATAACAAGACTTTGCTATTTACATTTCTATATTTACAATTTTTTTTACTTTTTTTTCCGATGACAATCCCGTATTTATTAAAGGTTTTCAAAAATACCTTTATAACTGTATATATTTTATCAATAACATTTGTCACCACTATATACATTTTCCATATACGTTTATATACATTTATTTTTCGCTTCTTTTCTTATCTTTGTTTTACAAACTTTGGTTCTATTTCGAATCAACTTGTGTCCTTAACTGTTTTTAGCTACTATATACCTGTTTGTTTACTCAAACTTTTGAGCTTTTTAATTCTGTTTCAATTTTCAGGGATTTAATTAAAAACAACTTTCCGAAAAATAAGTTTTTCAAAGAAAAGTAAAGGCCATTTTAAACTCAAGCTTAGGAGATACAAATACCTGTTTAAATTCAAACTCAAAACGACCAGAAATTACTATAAAAGAATGAATGAAACCCAAAACGAACAGAAATTAAATAAACAATCATAGCAAAAAACATACAACAAGTAAAAATATAAATAAATAAATAGATCTTTAAGCGAGTAAATGCTTAGATTGAATATGAAAATCAAGCTTAAAACGAAAAAAAATAGTTTGCTATTAAAGTATAAATGAAACTTAAAACGAACAGAAATTAAATAAACAATCAATGCGAATAAACATACAATATATATTAATGTAAATGAATAAATAAATCTTAAAACAAGTCAGACTTAAATTGAATATGCAAATCAAGTTTGAATCGAATAAAAATAACTACAAACAAGAGTTTGGGTATCGCCTCACTGCAGAAGCCTAAAACCTACTGCGTCATTGGCGGCTTACTGAAAAACTATATGAGTCTTGAACAGTCTGAGAAAGTATAAACAAAATCAAATTGAATATTAGATATATAATGATATTAATTGTTAAAAAATCCATCAGTTCAAGATTTTTTTTTCACTGTAATTTTATTTTCATTTTCAATGCTGTAAGAACTGGAAAAGAATAAATTTGTAATATACAAGGAATTCGTTTTCAGTGAAGCGCCAATGACGCAGAAGGCTTTATGTTTTTAAATTTAAAGAAGGGGGCAGTATCCAAATTTTGTTTGTAGTGAAACTATATTTTTCTTGACCAATCTTGGTAAGAACTAATAAATTAAACTGAATATTTTATGTATAATGATATTAATTCCTGAAAGCTCATCAGTTCAATATTTTACTGTAATTTTAATATTTATCTTCAATATTAAGTACAAAAGAAAACTTTTGTAATATAATTCGTTTTCAGTGAAGCGCCAAGGACACAGTAGGTTTTAGGCTTCTGTAGAGAGGCAATACCAAAACTCTTGTTTGTAGTTATTTTTATTCGATTCAAACTTGATTTGCATATTCAATTTAAGTTTCACTTGTTTTAAGATTTATTTATTCATTTGCATAAATATATGTTGTATGTTTGTTCGCATTGATTGTGTATTTATATTTCTGTTCTTTTAAGTTTCATTTATGCTTTAATAGCAAACTATTTTTTTTGTTTTAAGCTTGATTTTCATATTCAATCTAAGCATTACTTGCTTTAAGATCTATTTATTCATTTATATATTACTTGTTGTATGCTTTTTGCTATGATTGTCTATTTGATATATGTTGGTTTTAATATATTTTGATATATGTTGGTATTTATTCATTTATATTATTACTTGTTGTATGTTTTTTCCTATGACTGTTTATTTAATTTCTTTTCTTTTTGGGTTTCATTTATTCTTTAATAGTAATTTCTGGTTGTTTTGAGTTTGAATTTTAACAGGTATTTGTATCTCCTGAGCTTAATTTTAAAATGGCCTTTACTTTTCTTTGAAAAACATATTTTTTGGAAAGTATTTTAAATTTATTTTTGTTTGTTTTTGATTGCAAAAAGTTTCAAGTTTTTATGGCGTGGGGGGGGGGGAAGTTGCTTACTGTTTGATTATTCTTGACTTTAAAAAACGGATCTAGAACTTTCAATTGAAATCGAATGAAGATTTTTTTCAAATTCTATACGATTACCTCTTTGATAAAAGCCTTATATATGAAAAATAGACAGCTTGCATAACTTGTGGACAGCGATTGACAACAATGAATGGATTGAAAAATAGCAATTCTAATTAACGAAATCTTGCGTTAATTAAGTAAATTACATTACTTTAGACTACGTTAGGGGAGGGGGGCGCCCCCTCGCCCCTCCCCTGGATCAGCCACTGCCTTACACTCTCGTTTTCTTTCCTTGTTAGGGAGGAGAGCAGATGCCTAATAGGTGTGTGTTAATACCAAAATATTCTAACTCTCATTGGGCCTTCAGGTATAAACAGAATTAGTTCAAAGAAAGGGTTGGGAAAAAAGGGCGTAGGGGGGGGGGTATTTGGCCTTCGATCAATTTGAATCTTAAGGGCTGGATTAGAACTTCCAATTTCCAACCAAATTAGCTCTCTCTGAAGTTTATACGAGAATCCCTTCTTTCCCCCGGGCCCTTGGGGGTTTTGTTGACGCCAGAGTTTTGTTACTTAACGTTTCAACTATTTTTAACAAAATGGTATTTTTAACCCTTGCATATAAAACAGTTCTGGGGGGGAAATAATAAAAAATGTTGAAGCAATATAAGATTAATTTATTTATTTATGTTTGCACCGGTTATCTTTATGTTTGTAAGATAGTTAATTTTAATTTCTGTTCATTCGGAGTTTTGTTCATTCTTTAACAGTAATTGCTGGTCTTTTTGAGTTTTAACTATAATAGAAATTAATTTCTGCTGGTCCTGAGTTTAATATGGTTCTTTACTCTTCTTAGAAAACTTATTTTTATGTAAGGTTTTTTTAAATTAATAATAATAAAACATTCAAGCCTTATGGTCTTTGCTATAGACAGCTTAATTACATGCCTCTGAAAAATCAAACCTGATTTTTTCACGCAACAATGAGTGGATCAAAAAAATAGCTTCTAAAATCAGTAGCTAGGTTATTCCATTTGTTGATACAGAAAGAATAGGATCGTTTTGATTAGACCATTTTTCGTTTTTTTTTTGTGCCACAATAATTTAGCATTTATCGCAAAGTACGTATTCTAACCTTATTTTAAGTATGGCTGTAAGTTTAAGTATTTTATAATAGATTTACTATGTGTTCTTCCCATACAAAACTTTACCTTATTAAAGTATTTGGAGTGGGGGCAGCGTAGTTGGCATAAAGAAGAAAACTTTAGCGTAGAAAGTAGGAGAGGGGGAGGGGAAGGTTGGAAACATATCCAATACGGGGCGGAACTTCACTTATCTCCTCCGTTTCCGATTTAGGAGATTAGAGAGACTCTTTGGGCTGTAGAATGTTGGACCGTTTGAGTTGTGAAAGACGTTAAAATACTCAAAAATACTTTATATTTTTTAGTTATTTCAGGATTGCTTTCATAGATTGTGGAATGGTGAGCCCCTGGCCCATGATTTGGGTGAGCCTCAACCCGTAATATGTAATTTTGATTAGTTGTTCCGTGTTATGTGCATAAATTATTCTATATATGTTATTTTGACTTATACTTTTATCGCATTGCGTTTATTTTTAAGCCTTGAGATAAAAACTGAAACCTTAGCGTAAACAGTGGTGGGAGGAAGTCCCCCCTCCTCAAATGCATGATTGAGCAGCCACAGAGAAAGTAATACAAATGAAAATAATCTGTCTTTTGAAAATGTCTTTTTTCACAAGATACGACAATAATCGGCTAAAGGAACCTGAAGTGCTATCTCTGACATTTCCGTTGATTCTTTATTCCCGTTACTTTCAGATGTAAAATTTAGAATATTATCGAATCGGTTTAGTCGTCCCCTCCCTGAATAATTCACATTTGGAAAAACTCACCCCCTGGGAAATTCCTCCCCTCCAAGAACATGTTCTTTTCCTGCTGACAATTCCCCTGCGTTAAATTCCACGCAGCAGAAATTTCCCATCCGTGGAATATGATCCCTCAAACATATTCCCCTCAGATAATTTCGGGTATTCATAAAAATGGAAGCTGAAATTTCTACTCAACTTTTTAGGTCAGAAGCGATGCTATAGCATTACCTAAGTAAAAGAGCCATTAGGGTTAAATGAATTAATACTTATTTATTTTTCTAGGGGCACTTTATGTGGAAGAGGTGGTTACATAAACTTTGGAACGGGCTTCATTGAATTACAAATTAAAAGTTATAGTGCCCTTAGACCAGGGGCGGATCCAGGATTTTTTAGGGGGGTGGGGGAATATGTTGATCCGATAAACTTGCGTTAGGAGCAAGTTTAATTAACTGAATCTTGCGTTAATTCAGTAAATTAAATTACTTTTGACTACGTTAGGGGGGGGGGGGAGAAAGTTGCCCTCCAATCTCTTTTGACTCTTAAAAAGTGAATAAGAACTTTCAATTTCCAATCAAATGAGCCCTCTCTTAAGTTTATAAAAGCATCCCTTCCATAAGAAATAATATGAATGATTCGGAGAATCCTTAAATTACAACCTTGCCCTGAGGGCTGTGGGGGAGTTGTCATCCTCACAGACCTAATTTCAAGAACCTAAAACTACGTTTAATAAAATGGCTGTCTCAAAATTTTGATTGGATGTCCTTGGGGAAAAGATGGGCGTGAGAGGAGGGTTAGTTGCCCTCAAATCATTTTGGACTATTAAAAAGGGCACTAACCCTTTGAATTTCCAATCAAATGAATTTTTTTTGAAGTTTCTGCGACACCGCCTTCTATAAAAACCTTATATGCCCCAGGGTATAACTTAAAACCCTTGCCCTGAGGGTTGTTGGGGTGTATCCTCCTCAAAACATGTTTTCTATCTGAAAATCAACTACACTGAACAAAAAAGCTATCTAAAAATTTTGATTGGATGTGTTTGGGGATTGATGGGCGTGGGGGGGGGGGGGCTAGTTGCCCTCCAACCACTTTCGACTATTAAAGAGCCCTTTGAAATTCCAATCGAATGAGCCTTTTTTGAAGTTTCCACGACAACGCCTTTTATAAAAACCTTATATGCCCCCAGGGCATAACTTAAAACCCTTGCCCTAAGGGCTATGGGGGAGGGTCGTCCTCAAAAACATATCAAAATTTTGATTGGATGTGTTTAGGGGAATGATGGGCGTTGAGGGGCTTGTTGCCCTCCAATCACTTTCGACTATTAAAAAGGGCACTAGCCTTTGAATTTCTAATTAAATGAGCCTTTTTGAAGTTTCTACGACAACGCCTTCTATAAAAACCGTATATGCCCCAGGGCATAACTTAAAAGCCTTTCCTGAGGGTTGTGGGGGATTGTCCTCCTCAAAAATATATTTTCTATCTGAAAATCAACTACGCTGAACAAAATTGTTATCTCAAATTTTTGATTGGGTGTGTTTGGGGAAATGATGAGCGTGAGTGGGGGGGGGCTAGTTGCCCTCAAATCACTTTCAACTATTCAAAAGGGCACTATTCCTTTGAATTTCAGATCGAATGAGCCAGTTTTGAAGTTTTTACGACAACGCCTTCTATAAAAACCTTATATGCCCCAGGGCATAACTTTAGACTCTTACCCTGAGGGTTTTGGGTGAGTGTCCTCCTCAAAAATATATTTTCTATCTTGAAATCAACTACGCTGAACAAAATTGCTATCTCAAATTTTTGATTGGGTGTGTTTGGGGGAATGATGGGCGTGGGGGGGGGGCTAGTTGCCTTCCAATCATTTTCGACTATTAAAAAGCGCACTACAACTCTTGATTTCCAATCGAATGAGCCCCCTTTGATGTTTCTACGACGACCCCTTCCGTATGAAGTGCCTCTGGGAAAAAAATAAATAATAAAACATTTGAACCGTATGGCCTTTACTGTAGGCAACGCTACATCGTTGCCTCTGATTGAGACAGTTAAAAAAGATGTATTAGTATGTAATCTCTTTTTTCAGCATTAATGTCCTGTTGGGACAAGGCTCCATTTACAGCTTAGATCTGATAAGCTAAGAATTTAGTTGTTCACCTTATACCTGTTATGCCATTAGCAATTGACTGGTGCCTGTACTCTGAAGGTTTGCTCCCCAGGGCTGCCTTCTGGTAGCTCCTTACAATGTTTCCAGGTCCTCTTGTCATCGGCTACAGCTAAAAGGACTATTATGAACCTTCACACACAATAATTAATTATTCATAGTATAGCCACACTTTTTGATTTTTTGCCACAGTTTTCTCTTGGGCTATTCTGTTATCAGACAAAGTGGCCCTTCTGCAGAAAAATATACCTTGCCTTCATGGCACACAGTAATTTATTTTTAGACATACAAGTGATAATGACTATTTTCACTTTAACTTCCCAACTTTTAGTGGTCTTGTCTTAAGTTTGAACTTCAACTTTGGTCCTTTAGGCTATTGATGCTCCTTTTTTTTATAAATTGTTTATGCCATGCTAGTCATTTTTCCAAAAATGACTCCCACATAAAAGAGCATAATTTTTCCTGTCTACTTGGAGCATATCTCCAATATTTCTATTAATCTCGGCCAGAGTAACCACTGTAATGGTGGCTCCGTAGTATTAATGCTACTTATTTTGTACTTATTTAGTACAATTATTTCGCACTAGCCTCGTTCGATGATTTTAATATGCACGTATATCAGAGTTTAACTGACTCCATTCAATTTCTTTTCCTTCAATTTTGTCTGGCTATATTTTCAACTTGAACCCTTTTTTATCCTTCTTTTTTGATTATTTACTTCAATGAAGCCTAAGGGTTTTTTTCTTCAAGTCTTTTCCCGCTTTTTCAGTACAATAGATCTTTTCTAAGCATATATTTATTTGTTTTATGTTTTATTTTTATGACATACTGGTTTCAGATTTCATTTTAGTTTTTTATTACGGTCTTACTTTATTTGCCAAGGAGAGACAACAATTCCTTTTGCAAGGCTACAGAACTTTGAACGCGATTCTCACTATCTGTTGTTATATGATAAGCTTAAATCTGGGAACATTGTGTGAATGAATTTCTGTTCATTACTGCAAGTTTTTTGTGTGTAATGTTATATTTTATTTTCAAAGAAAAAGTGGATACGTTTAGTTTGTGTTATGTTCAACGGATTGAGGATTTGGCAGTTTGGGTTGGCACAGGGATAACCAGTTTAAACTAGGGATTTCCTGTGCCAGTTCGTTTTCTCAGATCCAATACATCGCTAGAGTTTAAAACTATTACCTAGAACTACTGTGGTTTGCTTGTTTATTTTTAGCTTTTTTTAATGGATTTTGTCGTTGGCTTTTACCTACTGGTAAGTTTTTAGGTTATAATTTATTTTTATATTGATTTTCGTTTCTTTTCACCTAGCACTTTTTTTTGCTTTCTAAGCTTATTCTAAGTTTCTCTTGAATCTTTATAGTTTTTAATTATTATCTTAAATTTTATTTTTTTTACGTTTTGTAACCAATAAAAAATTATTATATTAGACTATAACTAATTATAATAAGATTACAGCCAGCTTATACATTTACGCACTTAATGTAAAGCCTTGCTGCATTATCCTATTATTTTTAATTCCCGTAAATTTTTTTTTTTCAAATTCGACATGAAGTGTCACCTCAGGTCAAAGGTCAGTAGATGCATTGCATGTACTTAACAAACGAGAGACCAGCAGTGACTGAGCTCCTCCAAATTTAATAGCTTCCAATGACCCTATTTCCGTAGTCTACCCTCCTTCGTTTTTTTTTTCGACAGCCCACAAATTTTGTTTTTTAATATACATATCACAATAATTGCCTTTTAATGCTGATTCTTAATATATAATTTTTATTTAGTTTACCTTAACCCTCATAAAGTTAGGAATTTGAACATTAATTGTAACATAAACTGTAATGTCCTGTGTAATTGTTTCCGTAATATTATTTCTATTTCATTGCTAGATACAATCTACTTTTAGGCTAATTTGAATATAAGGGACTATTGGCTTCACTCTATTGGATTTCTGCTATCAGACCGTGTTTTATCTGATGTACACTATACCTGATATTCGGCTAAGCTCTACTGATTTATCATCTGACTAGACTTGAGGATGATTCGTCATTGAGTAACCGTAAGAGCGGTTAGCTATTCCAAAAGGATGCATTGCCTTTTCTATTTGTCTTACTGTGGGCTTATATTCTTTGTAAACAAGCATAACAGTTTTCATACACTGGTAGCTTTACATCTATGTGGCTCAAAAGCAAGCCATGGTTGAAAATTCAAATTTGAACTTTCTTCTGACTCATTTCGTGCAGCAAATCAGAATTTGAACTTTTTCTAACACCATTATTCTAATGAAGGTCCTCTGCGTAGGGAAAGGAGACCCTTTTAAGACCTATCCCTGTGCCTCCATTTTCTGTGATTATCGGTTTCTCTCACCGAATTTACTGCCTTTTGCAGACCTCCCATCACAGCTGGGTAACAATTCTTTTTTTTGCTTTCTTCAGCGAGTTTTGCTAAGCTTCCTCATTTGCTTTCTTACTTATAAGGTTACTTTTCTCTTTTTTTCATCCCTTTCCTCAAGGGTTTTAATTACAAATTTATATATCTTTCCTTCCCTTTGCTTGTGAAACTACAAAACTAATCTAGTATTGGGTTAGCTTTAACAAAAGTAATTATATTGCTTATTACGTCGTAAAATGCCATATATTTGAAGCTTATCTACTCCTAAAACAATCGTAAATGGACAGCTTCTAACCTATAATTGTTCAGACCCCAATTTATGTGTTTAATTTGCTAAATTGTAGCAGTGTTGTCCTTAAACAATAAGTCTATAGTCTGTACCTGAAGTAAGGCTGACTTAGGACCCTATTTGCTACGATTATGCCTAACATTCTTCTGTTTCTATCAATGTTTCATCGGTCCAGCTAGATTTCTTTTTCTTACGTATTATCTTTTATTTTGTTCTTTTAATTTGTGGTACAAATACATTATTATTTGGTGATATGCGGCACTACTACACTACAGTTATTACTAAGACTAAGAAAAATACTTATTATACACTTACTTTTACTTGCTAAGAACTAGATACTGTGTTTTTTTATTTTATAATTCTTGATTGAGCTTTTTTCCATTTTTTTCTATTGTACCCAAATCATTGAAGAGACACAAATATACTTCTAATAGCCAAAATTTGAGCATAGCTGCTCTAAGTTTTGCTAATTCGAGCGCCGCTAAAAGTGAAGTCCATTTACTTTCCCCTTTTGACAAAGCCATTAATGTTTCAATATACAATTTTTATTTAGTCAACTCGACCCAGTTTTTCCAACTTCCACCAGTTGTTGTAATTTGATTTTTATGGTATTTACGTGATGTAGTGGTAGATGCCTTTATTCTCCCTTTGTAGGGGAGATAAACTATAGCCCTGAGGTAATTAAACTTTGGTAGAGTGCCTTAAACTATGAACGGACTAATGAGGCGTACCAGCTGGGTATATTCGAGAGACTAAATGTAGATTGTAGAGAGGTTGGCCATAACACAATACTTTTATTCAGTTAAAATAGACTAGTACAAGGTTTAATAATACATATATTATGGTTGTCCCAAGCAGACTACAAGTATCAGAAATATACAATAATATATAATAAGATAATTACACGCTTACAATAATCCGACAATATTCCAAGGTATTCTAATTAGGTAACAAATGGGCGGAGGTTCTCCTTGCAAGTCAAAGAGTGTGTCTTCAGTCTCAAAAATCTGAGTATATATATGGAAAACCAACCGCATCCATCCGGTTCATTGACATACTTAGCCAGGAAAATGGTTATTGAGCAAGTTCCCACCAAGCTTACACATTCCAGGATGTGCATCTTGATTATAATAAAAAGTGGTATTTTGAAACTTTTGTATTTGCGTCTTAATATTTTACTAAATTCCAAATTAACCTTAATTAGAAAGCTTCACTAAAGATGTGTTTGGGTAAATGATGGGCGTGACAGAGGGGTTAGTTGCCCTTCAATCACTTTCGATTATTAAAGGGGACACTAGCCCTTCGATTTCCAATTGAATGAGCTATTTTGAAACATTATTTCCAATCCAATTTCCAGTCAAACATTATATGTCCCCAGGGCATAACTTACAACCCTTACCCTGAGGGCTGTATGGGGGGTGGGGGTGGGGTTGTCATCTTAAAAAACATAATTTCCAGAAATTCCAATTATGTTGGAAAAAGGCTATCTCAAAATTTTGATTGTACGTGTTTGGGGAAATGTTGAGCGTGAGAGGGGGTTAGTTGCCCTTCAATAATTTTCAAATAATTAAAGGGGCACTAGCCATTTCAATTTCCAATCGAATGAGCCCTTTTTGATGTTTCTATGACACCGCTTTCTATGAAACCTTACATGACCCCATGGTAGAACTTACAGCCTTTGCCTTGAGGGCTGTGGGGGTTATTATCCTCAAAGACCTAATTTCCAAATCTGCCAACTACGTTAAACAAAATTTCTATCTAAAAATATCAATTGGATGTGCTTAGGGAAAAGGTGGGCGTGAGAAGAGGGTTACTTGCCCTCCAATCACATTCGACTATTAAAAAGGCACTAGCCCTTTTAATTTCGAATCGAATGAGACCTTTTTCAAGTTTTTACGACAAAGCTTTCAGTAAAAACCTTTCATGCCACCAGTGAATAACTTATAACCCTTGCCCTAAAAACTGTGGGGGAAGTGTACTGCTCAAAGACATGATTTCCAGGATTTTTAATTGCGTTGAACAAAATGGCTATCTCAAAATTTTGGTTAGATGTGTTTGGGGAAATGGTGGGCTTGGAAGGGGTGTTAGTTACCTTCCAATTACTTTTTAATATTAAAAAGGGCACTAGCCATGTCATTTCCAATCCAATTAGCCCTTTTTGAAGTTTCTACGACAACGCTTTCTATAAAAACCTTATATACCCTCAGGGCATAATTACAACCCTTGCCCTGAGGGCTATAAGGGGGCTATCATCCTCGAAGCCCTAATTTCCAGAATTTTCAACTACGTTGAACAAATTGGATATCTCAAAATTTTTATGGGATATGTTTGGGGAAATGGTCGGCGTGAGAGGGTGGTTAGTTGCCCTTCAATCACTTTCAACTATTAGAAAGGGCATTAGCCCTTTCAATTTCCAATCGAATCAGCCCTTTTGAAGTTTCTACAACATTGCTTTCTATAAAAACCTTATATATCCCCAGGCTTTAACTGACAATCTTTGCAATGAGGGCTTGGGTGGGGGGGTTATCATCCTCCAAGAGATAATTTTCCAAACTTTCAACTATTTTGAACAAAATGAATATATCAAAATTTTGATTAGATGTGTTTGGGGAAATGGTGGGCGTGAGAGGGGGGTTAGTTGCCCTTAAATATCATTCGACTATGAAAAAGGGCACTAACGCTTTCAATTTCCAATCGAATGAGCTCTTTTTGAAGTTTCTAAGACAACGCTTCCTATAAGAACCTTATATGCATCCAGGGCATAACTTACAATCCTTCTTCTGAGGGCTCTGAGGGGGCTATCATCCTCAAAGACCTAATTTCAAAACTTTTAACTAAGTTGAACAAAATAGCAGTCTAAAAATTTTGATTGGATGTGTTTGGGGAAAAGGTGGGTGTGGCAGGGGGCATAGTTGTCCTCCAATCACTTTCGACTATTCAAAAGGGCACTAGCCCTTTGAATTTCCAATCGAATGAGCCGTTTTTCAAGTTCTACGACAAAGCTTTCAATAAAAACCTTATATGCCACCAAGGCATAACTTATAATCCCTGCCCTGAAGACTGTGGGGGAGTGTCCTTCTCAAAAATTTAATTTCCAGAGCTTTCAACTACGCTGAACAAAATGGCTATCTAAAAATTTTATTGGATGTGTTTGGGGATATAGTGGGCGTTGGAATGGGTATTAGTTGCCTTCCAATCAGTTTCGACTATTAAAAAGGACACTGAACATTTCAATTACCGATCGAACGAGCTCTTTTTGAAGTTTCTACGACAAAGTTTTCTATAAAAGCCTTATATACCCCCAGGGCATAATTTACAACCCTCGCAACCTTGCCAACCCTTACAACTCTGAGGACGAAGATTTGGACCGTTTCTCCGATGAACCCGGTGCTCTCTATTTAAGGGATAAATACCTACTAGTACTACTACTACTACTACTACTACTACTACTACTACTTACAGCTCACCGCAGCACCAAGCCGCCTGAGACCAACATAGCTACGCACGCTCCTCCTCCATCCCAATCTATTAAAAAACCTCCTGTTATACTGGTAACCACCGCTTGCCACCAGTGTTATGCTGGTAGGTTACGATGCCCCCAGTATTGGCGTGTTAATGTACGGGTGTCACCACTTATTGGAGCGAAAAGCCCCGGCGGCACCAAATTATAATTGGATGCCAGAGTCTACCACACCGGTTCTGCAAATATCGGGTTTGGTACTACGCTATTTACAGTATACCCTGCCCCAGGGTATGATAACGTGATCGAGTGATCAAATGAACACTTTCTAAGGCCAAGTGTATCCACCCTGGATTACCACGAAAATCTCTAACTCTCTCCTTGGAGGTAAAGAAGCCCCTGTCAATATAATAATGACAGTATCTCGTAACTCTGTTCCTACCCTGCCTGGGTTCCAGGAAAATTAGTAAACAGTTTGTAGAAAATACCTTACTTGTATTCTTCCGAACGGTCACATATAATAACGAAAATATGCTTCCCCAAACGGGGTCAAAATGCAGACTAACTCAAAAACAATATTCTGCACAGCAACTTTTCATAGGGGTGGACCTTCACTTGGCCCAGCCAATCCTCTCAATTCTTATTCAAAATCCATTCTACTTTTTCTTAACTTTACCTTTCAATGACTCAGACCAGGAAGTCCAAAATAGAATTTAGTTCAAAGCTTACTTATTGCGCAACAAACTAACTTAGCAACCAGAATTCAACTTAGGATTAAAAATTATCCTATAGGCACTCTTAACTTCAACTTTACGAAATCCCTTTGTCTTCTTTCTTCCACCAGTGCCTGTACTTCCACTGCTTGGCTCAGGATCTGTCGTTATCCATACGTCTTTACCGTAGAACCACCAAGGTCTGCATCCGCATTAAGTTTTGAAAGTTGAAGTCCCCAAGATTCGTAGAAAATGATCTTGCGCAGCACAATCAAAACACAAATTTTCTCGCTCTCACGAATTTACATTTTGAGGAGCAGAGAATCAGTTTCTGGCACATTTGATGATGCCAGCCATCATGAAAAATGGCTGCCCTAGCCTCTCAATTTCCAACGGTGGAAACAACCTCACATCTCAATAAAAAAGTAAATTGCCCCTTAGCATAATTTCAAATAATCTAAGGCCGAACTTGCAAAAGCCTGTGAAAACGATAAGGGTACTGGGAAGGAAATAAAATTTTGAGCGAACCATGAATCGCCTTTTCCTGGGCTCCCTCCCCTGGGTTAATCAAATGCAGAATATGCACTAATGCTAAATGAAGATGAAATTTGGATACATTTCCCACTGAATACAATTTGCCAGAAATAATTGTCGATTCTATGAAGAACAACAATATGAATAGGGTTACTGGACAAAGGTTTGGGTAAAATGTGAAGTGACTGGGAGAGAGTATCCCCAAGGACTCAAAGATCACAGAGGCAAAACCTCGGTAAAGGATCACAACTTGTCCGCCAGTTGTGCATTGAGGAAAAGGGCTATCTTTCGCGACTTCCCGCAGGGGATCTTCCCCAAAGGATTCCTCCGCCTCATAAAGGATCGACACATCTTTTGAGTTTATAGTACTAATCTCAGATTCCTTCCCAAGTTTTTCAGATCTGACTCGATATTCAATATCTCCCAACTTTCCCCCAACCCGTTGTAGGTCATTTATCTCTATTTTGTAATCATCTTGTTTTATTCCCCATGGGTCTTTGACCTCTTTTCCCCCTATGATTTATTTTATCAAGGCACAGCCCATCCAACATTTTATTTTTCTCCCTATTATTTATGTTATCAAGGCACAGCCCATCCAACATTTTTTTATTTTTCGCCACTTCAGGCTGAATCTCCAAATTTTGTCTCTTTTTTGCATTTATGTGTTCTTTTTCACTTTTCTCGATTTTTCATTCGCGCAAAATAATAAATCATCGTTAAATCTGATTTGGACTCCAGTGTCACCGTCTTTGACTGCACTACTTCATTGTAGCTCCATTTAATATATCTTTTCTATCTTTTAGTTCTCTTTACTTTTACCGCAAACAAATATTTCCTTATCAAATGGGAACTGAATTTCGACATTTGGTTTTTCATATTGTACTAAAATTTCTCAAACTTTGCGAGGAAAACCGCGTACAATAAATTTTGTGTCATTTTCCTTTGGTACAATCAGTGTTTCATTTATCCTGTACTTGTTAGCGTCTCATATTCATTAAAAGTGTTCTCAAGTGTTCTATTTTCTGCAGATTTTCCTGAAAAATCATTTTCGCGCCTCTTATCTTCTATATTATGTTGTCTTTTTACTTCTGCATCCCACTTCTGTGGATTATCAATATTTCTAACACGCGTATCAAGTTTTCGCTTTTCAGACAGGATGGCATAGCCTCCCAATTTGTTTTATGGGCCGACTCACCTCCCCCCGTAGTCAACGAAGTTGTACATTTTCCGGGCTTCTAACCCATGCGGTTCTCTTATATGTTGAAAGCTTTTCCCTGAAATTATTTGCATTAGTTTTTTTCTATCCTCTCAATATGGCTTTTCCTTTCGTTCTTTGGCTATTCTATCAACCTCTTCCTTTCGTTCTCTGGCTATTCTATCAGCCTCTTCCTTTTTTCTCTAGATGTTCTGATATTCTCTCTTTCTTCTCTATCTTCCTTCTCTTTCGTTCTCTGGCTATTCTCTCTTCCTTCATGAAATTTAATATTTGTTGTATCGCATCTATTTGAGTACTTTTTCGCGAGCCCCTGCTGGATCTCAATTCAACAGTGCTCCTTCTACTTGGACTACTTTGATTCCGTCTGTCATTATTTTTTCTTAATTCATTTTCTGAATCTGTTCGTTCTCTATCCGTATTTTCTCTTTCTTTATAGGCTACTCTAGCCCTTTCATCCTCTTTTCTATTCTTTCTAATTTCATCTTTCTCGCTGCATTTTTTCCTTATATTCTCGGTGCTCAATCTCAAAGGCCTCCATACTAGCCTTTCTTTTATTTTCCTACTTTTTCTATGGGCTTCACTTGCCCTTCTCGGTCTGAGTAAATCTCATCTCTGTCCGATATTATTTCAAAGTTCCGTTAACTTCAAAATACCTCTTCAGTTTAAATGAAAATTCTTTATTCCATGTAAATTCCGGTTTCTCGCGAAAAATTGCTGGGTGTCAATTAGCCTTATATTTTTGCACACTTATTAGTTGCGCAATATATTGATTCGTAAATTTTTTTTTATTATTGTCTGATAGGCACAGCCCATTTAGATCTTCAAAATTTTGGTAATTGATTCTGTATTTTTTCTTTTTATATGTAATCACAATAGGCTACTCTGTAGGCTAAATTAACTTGTCTCTTCAAAAACACAAAATTCTCTTACTATCAGTGCTGTTGATAGCTCCTTTTCTTGCTGCCCCCAATATTATAGTGGTAGCCACAAATATCGGGGTTGTAAATATCCAATTTACAGTATATCCTGCCCCAGGGTATGATAACGTGATCGAGAGGGTCAACTGGCCACTTTCTGAGGCCAAGTGTACCCGCCCTGGGTTACCAATAAAAAATCTCTAACTCTCTCCTTGGAGGTAACGAACCATACTGTCAATATAATAATGATGGTATCTCGTAACTCTGTTGCTACCCTGCCTGGGTTCCGGGAAAATTAGTAGACAGTTTTTAGAAAATACCTTACTTGTATTCTTCCAAACGGTCACCTATAAAAACGAAAATATGCCTCCCCAAACGGAGTCAAATTGCAGACTAACCAAAAAATAATATTCTGTGCAGCAACTTATCATAGGGGTGGACCTTTGCTTGGGCCAGTGAATCCTCTCAATCCCATTCCAAATCCATTCTACTTTTTCTTACCCTTACCCTTCAATGCCTCAAACCAGGAAGTCCAAAATAGAATTTAGCTCAAAGCTTAGTTATTGCGAAACAAAACTAAATTAGCAACCGGAATTCAACTTAGGATTAAAAATTATCCTATAGGCAAATGTAATTACAGAAACAAAATGGGTCATTTATCTGAAAAGAAAAGAAACAGGGGTGGAACTCCAACACCTCCCTTTTACACCTTCCCACGAAGTTACCATTTCCTTTAAATCTTTCTTTACGACGTCGTCCTACCCCAGACTAGGATGACCTATTTTCCCTTTAGCCCTGCATTGTTGGCCAAAAAGAACAATCTTTTGCATTCTGTCATCCTTCATCCGCATAATGTGCCCTAGTCACCTCAACCTCTCTTTCATTATAGCCCTAGAGAGCGGTATTGAAAGACATTTTCGTATAGCCTATTGATTGAAATAAGGTCAGTCAGCCGGGTACCCAGAACATCCCAAAGCAATTTCTCTGGAATAAGCTTATTTTGCTGTTTCCTGGTATTTTACAAAGTACTAAGCCAACCACAATATTTCGTGTTGGTGTGTACATAAATAAAAGTTTAGAAAGAAGGAAAAGCTTATACAATTAATTATTAATTATTATATAGAACTACAATTATTTTCTCGCTATATTAAGTATTTTATTCGCTATATATTATTTTCTTTGTGATTTGTAATTTGTTCTAAGGTGATTTCCTTCTTTTCACATTTTCATGTGTATATGGCCCTTGGGCTTTTGAAATAAACGATCTATCTAGCTATACATATACTGATATTTATTCCCTGAAGTTTTGATAATTTTGGTTTATAAAACTGGAATATTGAAAATATTTTAAAACGTTATTTTTTCAATAAAGTGCAAATTATGTTCTGGTTTTGAGATGGCACGGGAGTTATCAGCCTTGCTCATGCTAATTTTTGCTTGTTTTGAGTTTGATTAAGTTATTTATTGTAATTTCTGTTCGTTTTGGGTTTCATTAATTTACACGCTTGGAAGATTATTTGAATTGATTTTTCCTCATTTTTGGCTTAATCGAGCTCTTTACTTTTCTTTGGAGAACTTGTTTTTTGGAAAAAGTTTTTAAGTTAATTTCTGTTTGTTTTTAATTGACATTGTCTTCTTCATGGAAAAAAACAATATTTTATATCGTTTGGAGAAACTTTTTGACAATTTTTAATCTGGAGACACATAGTATTTTGTATTTTAATTTTATATCTCCTCAAGTTGACCTGAATAATAAAACACTATCATTCCCAAAATATTCTAGCTATGCTCTTTGACAACCTGGATACACTTACAGTCTTTTGATTTATTTAAATTATAAGAGCCAAAGTAGTAATAGTAGAAGCCAGAAAGTTTCAACCTAATACCGTCAGTCGTTCTATAAATAATGCTGAGGTGCCTTATTGGCAAAAATAATGACAGTGCCTTTCAATTTAGTTTTAAAGCAAAATTTTGTTTTAAAGCATAATAAGTCTATTACTTAATTGTCGGGTATTGACAAACCCAATATCCCTAGAGATATAGTTGCTTGACCGTTCTGCTATACTGAACTAAACGGCTATCTAAAAAATTTGGCTATATGTGTTTGAAAAATGAATGGGCTTGGGAAAAGGACAGCTCGTCCTCTAGTCTTGTTTTATTCTTAAAAGGGGCCCTAGAGCTTTTAATTTTGATCAAATTAGCTCCCTTAAAAGTTTCAATTGAATTTCTAGAAACGATAGAGCAGTGCTGCCTATGATATTGCTCATATGCTCTTTTGAAAACCTGCATTCATACAGTTTTTCGTTTAATTGAAACTCTTCCTAAACGTTCCCAAAAAATTCCCGTTAGTACCCTTAGCGTCATTAGTTACTGCAATTGTAGTGATAAAATTAAAAGTAGACATATAGGGCCTTATGGCTAGTTCACAATACCCTTAGTTTGCGCAATAGCAATAGTTGTAGCAGCAGAACACACATAGCACCTTTGATTTCTTCAACATCCCCTTCAAAATACGCTGAAAGTTTTAGCTTAATATGATCGACGGTTCCTGAAGTATTTCTGATGCATTTACTTAACAACATGTGTAGGCATAGTGCTTTTTGAATTATTTCCATACATTTTCTATAAATCCCATATTTTTGTACTAGTTCAAGTTCAAGTTCAATATGGGTTTTAATTAAAAAAAATATATAAAAATACACTTAACTCAGTTCCTTGTGCATTGATTCACGTTTGGGCCCGTAATAATTGCACACTCTAAATACAGCGTTGCCTCCTGTCCTCTCCAATTTCCACCCCGAACCGCCATCAAATAACAATAAATTTAACACAACTTCTCCTCCGCTCACACCCCTTGAAGTATCAAACTAAAATATGATAATTAATAATAATACCGAAAAATTCTAAACATAATAATAATAAAATAAATCTAGTAAATAAATATTTAATCTTTTAGATATTTTTTCACATTCTTTTTAAAGGTGCCGAGAGACCTTTATGACTTCAGCTCTTGCGGAAGTGCATTCCACTCTCTAGCACACGCAATTCTAGGAGAAAATTCCGACCTAGCTGTCGGTGTCGGGGGTATATAAATGTCTGATGAAGATCGTGTGTTTAAAACTATGGATTTGTGATGCTAGTGTGAATAAGCCTTTAAATGGTGATGGGAGTGTTCCTGAAAAATATTTAAAACAAAAAACGGTGCAAGATAGTCTGTAAAGTGATGCCATTGATAGTCTGTTCATTGATGGGCCTAAAATTTGAAGTGCTTTATTGTGAACTGAGTTTAGTCTCTGTAAATGTGTCTTGAAATTAGATTGCCAAACTGTAGAACAATATTGAATGTGAGGCTTGATAACTACATTGTAAATCAGGATCAGTATTTTTTTAGGGAAATGGTGACTGAGTTTTCTCAAGATTCCAAGGTTCCTTGAAAGCTTCGTCTCGACACTTGCTATGTGGTGTCTGAACGAGAGGTTTTCGTCGATTAAAACTCCTAGGTATCGAACGTGTACTTTTTCTGGTCTCTTGATAAGTCCACGAGAGGTTTCAATACCAATCACATCAGGAGCCAGTGAATCTATACGTGAAAAAAAATAAAACACTCGATTTGTCAATGTTGATGACCAGACGATTTGCGTCCATCCACAGGTACGTTTCTTCAAGAATGTTTTGTAGCTTCGTTTTGAGAGACTTGATGTTCCATTCTGAGCTTGCCATAAGTGAATCATCCGCAAATGCCGTTAGTTCGTCCTCGGCTCCTACTGTAGACCCTGGCGACGTTTGTGGGTGACATAGTTTGCAGCAATAAGGGCTACGACTTGCAGGAGTCAGTACTTGCTGAAGATCCTTTAGGTGAACAAGAAACAATACCGGTCCCAATTTAGAGCCCTGTGGCACCCTGCAGTTACCTACGACATCATTTGTATGGTCATTTCCTGTGTAAATTCGACGATTTTCCAGGCAAGACTTAAACCAATCTAGGACTTGGCCACGAACTCCAATATGATCCAGCTTTCCTAGTAATATTTTGTGGTGCATGCTATCAAACGCTTTCTTAATATCTAGAAGCACTGTTGCAGGTAAAACACCCGAATCTAGGATTCTGTTTACGAATAAACTTAGTGAAGTAAGGGCGTATTCGGTTGAATGGCCAGCCCTAAACCCGAATTGGCAGCTATGAAAAAACCCTTTGGCCTCTAAATATTGGTAAAGCTGGTTTTTCATTGGCGTTTCAAAGACTTTCGAGAAAACTGATAAGATTGAGATTGGTGTACAATTTTCTGTGTCTGTATGACTTCCACCTTTGTGAAGAGGTATTATCTTTGCCTTTTTTAACATTTCAGGAAAGACCCCTTTATCTAATGAAAGATTTACAAGGTAAGTTAGCGGCGCAGCAATGGTCGTCACTACTGCTTTCAGTGCCTTTGTGCGGACCAGTTCGAAACCTGAAGTAGAAGAGCCCTTCAAATTTTGTACGAGTAATTCGAGCTAACCTGGTGTTACAGGACTCACTGCCATTGATTTCATACACTTCGGGCCAAGGTGTTCTTTGTATGATTTAGATGGTTATCCCAACGGAATTTGCTGTGGTATCGCCGATATTTGTGAAAAATTTACTCAGCTATGCGGCAACCTGTGTAGGTTCAGTAATTTCTTCATCATTCACGACCAATTTCGCTGGTAATGTGGAAGACTTAGTGGTTGGCCGTAGTACTGAGTTGATAATTTGCCAAACTTTTCGACCATCCTTCCCGCTTTCCGTCAGCTTTTGCTGCAGGTAGCCACGCTTTGCTCTTCGTAACACAGTCCGAAGGACTTTCCTGTATTGCTCATACTCCTCTAGCCGCGCTAAGCTCGGAAAGCGTCTAAACTCTCGCCAAAGGTGGTTTTCTTATTCACACAGGCCAGAAGACCATCCGTCATCCAGGGGCTAATTGGCTGGTTTTTTTTTCGTTTATTAGTTCTCGGGTTTCTCACGCAACATCTACTGTATACATTTAAGAACCTCGAGTGAAATGACCCAAACGCTTCGTTTACATCTTGAATCTCCATTACGTTATCCCAGTTTAGTTGCTCTAATTCCTGTTCTAAATTCTTCAAGTTTTCCTCTGTTAAACATATAATCGGTAACATAGGGTTGATTCGGGACCTTATCTTAGCTGGTTCTGAAAGGCCGAGTGTTGCATGAATGGGGAAGTGGTCTGATGTGTCGCTGACGAGGACTGCCACCGACTCTTGGAGCAAGGAGCTGAATATGTTGTCGATAAGTGAATGCGTAATCTCAGTAACCCGTGTCGGAATCGTAAGAGCAGGATATAGGCCTGAACCTGCCATATTATTTAGCAAATCTGCTGCTTCGGCCGTTAGCGGAATACTGAGGTTAATATCAAAATCTCCCATGAGAATAAGCTCATTTTTTTGACACTGTGCTAGTTCCAGAACTTGAGCCATATGTTCCATAAACTGAGACGTTGACCCTGACGGAGAACGATAAATTTCACCAACAATAAATTTTTTATTTGGGGACAGCCATACTTCTAGGAACAACGACTCGAAAATTCGTTCAGTATTTTGTGTAAGGTCTTGCCTAATTTGAACCGTGTGTGTGTCGTGGATATAAATTGCTATACCACCCCTTTTCATCTGTTTTCTGTGGAGAAAATGGCTAGTATAACCTGGAATATCCAAAAGACTTTCGGTTTGTTGTGTAACAAATGTTTCACATAGACCTATACAATCTGGTCTAAGCTCCCGACATGTCGACTCTAGATCAGAAAATGAGGAATACAGTCTTTGGCAATTCAAATGAAATACCGAAAGTTGAGAATCGGAAGACCTCCCAGTAATTAAATTAGAAATTACATATTTACTTTTCGGAAAATTTTTATCATCAAACAAATGGAAATCATTTTCTTGACCAATTTCTTGATCAAAAATAAGCTTGAAATTTAAATAAGACTCTTCTAAATTCTTTAATCTATCTATATCAAAATCTCTGATACCTCTCGGGGATGAAGCTGAAGAAAGAGTCATCATTTACCAACTGCAATCGGCGGTTCGTCGTGAAAATTCCAGAAGAGCGAGGAGTCAAAAACAATGAACATACCCGATTGAACTTCTTTATGGAACACTGAAAGGAAACAAAAACCAACTAGATACCTTGAATTTTGGGAACATGAAAAAAGAGAAAAGAAAACTGAACAAATATGAAACAAAAAAAGAAGAAAACAAAATTTTCGCTTTACATCCTTCACTGTCATACAACTTAAAACAGAATTACTGTGCGGCTTCAACAATAATTCAAAAAACTTCTCACGATATCACGTACATAAAAATTAAATATCGGACAAAAAAAATGACAAAACTACTGTTCGGAAACAACCTCCTCTGGGTCATTTTTGGCAAACAGTTTTAGCGGATCGAAACAGTCATCATCGTATTTAACCCACTGCTGTGAGCTTTTTTACTTTTTTGTTTCCAGCAAGAGTTTCACGTTACGCTGGACGACACGAGTCTCACTGACCTTCTCTGCTCCTTTTGCATTTTTTAGCTTGTAACCGAGAGCCAATAATTCCTTTCTTCGCTTTCCTAATTCAGCATGTAAGTCAGTTGACACGCTGTAGCCCGTTTTCTTTAGTTTACCACATTCTTTAAGAATCAATGAGCGATCATAATTCTTGATTTGCACGAAAATAGGCTCAACTGTTTTTTTCCTACCACTCCGCAGACTAGCGCCAACACCATCATCAGACGCGGTGAATTTTTTGACCCTATACGCAACACTGATACCAATTTGATCAGGATCTGCAATCCCGAGTTTTTTTTCATAAAATTTTTTTTACTGTATCACGAAGATTTTCAGATTCATTTGGCGAATCGATCCCGTGAAGCAGAATATTGTTTCTCCGTGTATGTAAATCGACTCGAAGTGCAGTTGATTTCACCTTAATCAGTTCCAATTTTAACAGCTTATTTTCTGTCTTCAACACCTTATTTTCTTGTTGTAGCATCGAAATCGTAGCAGTTAACTCATCCATTCGCCGGTCAAAATGCTCTTTTGTTAGTGATGTAGCCATCTCTTATTTTTTCAACAATAATGCCGCACAATTCCGAAAATCCTTAAAAAGTCACGAAAGGAAACTTACTCGCAAGGGCCCGTAATTTGTAATATCCAGATATTACTTAGGGCCCACTTTAAGCAGTCACAATTAGTCAAAACTTATTATCCAAATTGTTTATCCAAGCAGCGTCCTTTGGGCAAGTGACGTAGCTAATCCAAATTCATTTCATACCCGGAGACCTTCACTGTCTAAATGCTAACAGGTAACTACTACTACTACTACTACTAACAACTCATCACAGCACCAAGCCGCCTGAGGCCAACACAGCTACGCACGCTCCTCCTCCACCCCAATCTATTCAAAGCCTCCCTTTTTACACCCGCCCACGAAGTTCCCATTTCCTTTAAATCTTTCTTTATGACGTCCTCCCACCCCAGACGGGGACGACCTGCTTTCCGTTTAGCCCTAGATGGTTGGCCGAAAAGAACAATCTTTGGCAATCTGTCATCCTTCATCCGCACAACATGCCCTAACCACCTCAACCTTTCTTTCATTATAGACCTAGAAAGCGGTATTGAACCACATTTTTCGTATAGCCTATTGTTTGAAATACGGTCAGTCAGCCGGGTACCCAGAACAATCCTTAAGCAATTTCTCTGGAAAACATCTAGCAAATCTTCATCCGCTTTTCGAAGCGTCCATGCTTCAGAACCATATTTGACCACTGTCATCACTGTAGCTTCTAAGATTCTAATCTTGGTTTGCAGACTTATCTTCCTATTCTTCCAGACTTTTTTTAACTGTGAAAAAACACCCTGAGCCTTGGCTATTCTATTTTTAACATCTTCACTGCTCCCACCATCTTTACTAATAATACTACCAAGGTAAGTGAAGCTGCCCACCTGATCAATATTTTCATTACCCAACGTCACCTTTTCATCTTCACTTATTCCTAGCCTTAGTGACTTAGTCTTCCTAACATTAATTTTCAAACCAATACTAGCACCCTGAACTCGCAAAACCTCTAAAACTTCATTCATTTTGCTCACACTTTCATCTAGGATGCTTAAATCATCAGCATAATCCAAGTCTAGGAGACTTTTTCCTCCCCATTTGATTCCGTGGTCTCCCATTGCCTTTCCTGTGCTCCTTAAAACAAAGTCCATCAAAATAATCCATATAAAGGGGGATAGAACACAACCCTGCTTAACTCCTGATTTAATACAAAACCAGCTGCTAACCTCATTTCCTACTTTAACCGCAGCAGTGTTATTCTCGTACATAGCACTAATTACTTTAATGTATTTGTCTGGTATACCATACAAGGATAAAACCTTTACTAAAGCTCCTCTATCAACAGAATCGAACGCTTGCTCATAATCTATAAAACTGAGGACCAAAGGTGTTTGAAAACTCAGGCACTTCTCAATTATTAACCTAAGAGTGAAAATTTGGTCAACACATCCTCTACCTTTTCTAAAACCGCACTGCTCTTCTCTTAAAACTTTGTCTACAGCATCTCTCAGTCTAAAAAGTATCATATTACTAACCAATTTGCTATCTACAGAGACCAGACTAATGCCTCGATAATTACCAAACTCACTTTTATCACCTTTCTTATAAAGTGGCTTAATTAAGGTTTTCCTAAAATCGTTAGGTACTTCCCCTTTTTCAAAAATCATATTCATAATCTTCAATAACTTATTTCTAACCTCAGAGCCACCATATTTAAGAAACTCATTTACTACCCTATCAGCACCTGGAGCTTTATTATTCTTTAATCCTTTTAGTACTGTTGCTAATTCCTCCTCACAAAACAAATCTTCCTTCACATCCAAGGTATCACAAACTTTTTCATTTTCCTTTATATTTTTTCCTGCAACTCTATCTCGGTTAAGCAAGTTCTCAAAATGTTCGGCCCATCTCGCTTTAGCTTTTTCCTTGTCGCTAATTTCCACCCCATTCCTATCTTTAACTGGGACAAGTCCGGATTGACTACTACCTCTCAATTTGTTAACGTGCCAGTACAATATTTTACTATTATGCCGTCTAGCTGCATCTTCTAAATCCTCGGCAATTTTATCCATGGCCTCCACTTCACACCTCCTTAGTTCATATTTCAATGCTTTCTCCACTTTCCTTACATTTCTTTTGTTTTCATGCGATCTATCACTCAGATAATTCTTGTACAAGTCCTTTCTCCTTTCTATTAAACACAAAGCTTTTTCACTAATATTCTTAGCTGCAGTTCTAGCTTTCTTCCCTAATACACCTTCAGCAACTTCACAAATTATTTTTCTAAAATTATTCCAACCATCTTCCACATTATCAAATTTTAAACTCTCAAGTTTAGTATTCAACTGTTCCTGGAAAGTTTCTCTCAAATTCTCATCCTGGAGTCTACTAACATCATAACTTCCCGGGAGGTAATTACCCTTCCGATATTTCAGCTTTAAATTAACCCTTGACACTACTAGATGGTGATCTTTACTTTTAACATCAATAACAGCACTCCTATATACCCTAGTATCTTGTATTGATCCTGCCAGTCTTCGGTTTACTATAACATAATCAATAAGGTTTGCTGTCTTACCATCACGTGAATACCATGTTAGCTTATGAGCCATTTTATGACCAAACACCGTATTGGTTATAACTAGATTGTTATACCTACAAAATTGCAAAAGTCTGTATCCATTACTGTTTTCTTTTCCTACACCAAATTTACCTAAGCTGGGATACCATCTATCCTTATTTCTACCAACCTGGGCGTTAAAATCTCCCAGTAATAACATCATATTTCTACCTGGGACCTTGTCTATTTGCTCCTGTAACTGTGAGTAAAATTCATCTGAGTCACTAGTATCTCCATCAGTCGGTTCTACAGGGGCGTATACTACTATAACTGATACCCTGAACTTTCTAGTCATAAAATGGGCAATTAGTATTCTATTATTAATACCTTCCCAGCCTAACACAAGACTTAGCAGCTTCCTTATTCATCATGAGCCCTACTCCTTGTCTATGTACCCCATCCTTCCTGCCTGAGTAAACAAATTCTATATCACCTAATTTCATGCTTCCTACCCCTGGGATATGAGTTTCTGAAACTCCTAATAAATCCAGTTCGAATCGTCTGAATTCGTCAGTCAAAATGTCGATGCAATAGTCATTTTGTAATGTCGTAACATTCCAAGTTCCAATTTTCATGTTCTTTAAATCATTGAAATATTTTTCGCCTCAGGAAAAGCAATGATCCCGGATACCAGTGCAGGACGGGGATCACATATCTTCTCAAGTCTACACCGAAGTGCTTAAGCCGGCTTAGAACCGGACAGCAAGAAGTCCCTGGGACCTCCATGAATGGAGGCTTTGTGCAATCCTGGGCCCATCTTGGTCACAACATGGTTTTCAGCACTTGGCGATGCTCTTCTATCAACAAGAGTCGAAATCCTGCACAGACAATCTCAAGCCTATTAACTCCGACTCATTATATATTCATGCCTACAAATATTATGCTACTACGGGGAGGCAACCCGTAACAGACAAATTAGCTAGGAAGAGGTTTTTCAGCCCAAAGACGCCCATCAAAACATACCAATCCCAGAAGAATTGTCCATTAGTCAGAATCCCGTGCGAATGCTGTGTCGTTTACTAGGCTATAATTTCCTCGAGGGGCGCCACTCCTCAAGTGGGAATAGAGTTGACCGCAAGGTCCCCAGTCTTGCAGGTACCCCGAAAAGGTCGAGGCAGCCCTTTGCAGAGGCCGTTGTCCATAGATCTGGATCTTACGCCCTGCCACAGTTGTCCTCCTATAGAGGATCCTCCCGCGATGGTGTTCTGCATCACCATGCAATTTAACCCATTGCTGGGAGAAGGTTTGCAACTCATGGAACTTGTGGACAAACCAGTGGGCCCTTTTGAGTGTACATTTGAGGGGCCTTCTTCCTCCTCCGCCTGTATTTATGACCCCGGGCAAGCGCGCCCCAGATTCTATTATGGACCCCCAGGGACAAGGTCCCCCCTTGGTCCGTGCCTCCTATGGAGGTACCCCACATATCTGTAGAGGGTTCCCCTATCGCCACCTGGGGACACGCTGAATGGCCTGGGGGAGGCCAGATAAACAGATCACTTTTGTTTTGCAAAGGCCATAACTCAGTGACATATTTAACCTACTACTTATAAATATACATAACTCACTGACTAGGCCTATATAAGTTATAAACAGAAATATATAACTCAGTGACATACTTAACCTACTACTTATAAATATGTGTAACTCACTGACTAGGCCTATATAAGTTATATACAGAAATATATAACTGAGTGACATATTTAGCCTACTACTTATAAATATGTGTATCTCACTGACTAGGCATATAAGTTATATACAGAAATATATAACTCAGTGACATATTTAGCCTACTACTTAAAATATGTGTAACTCACTGACTAGGTCTATATAAGTTATATACAGAAATATATAACTCAGTGACATATTTAGCCTACTACTTATAAATATGTGTAACTCACTGACTAGGCCTATCTAAGTTATATACAGAAATATACAACTGAGTGACATATTTAACCTACTACTTATAAATATGTGTAACTCACTGACTAGGCCTGTATAAGTTATATACAGAAATATATAACTCAGTGACATATTTAGCCTACTACTTAAAATATGTGTAACTTACTGACTAGGCCTATATAAGTTATATACAGAAATATATAACTCAGTCACATATTTAGCCTACTACTTATAAATATGTGTAACTCACTGACTAGGCCTATATAAGTTATATACAGAAATACATAACTGAGTGACATATTTAGCCTACTACTTATAAATATGTTTAACTCACTGACTAGGCCTATATAAGTTATACACAGAAATATACAGAAATATTAAAAAAAAAAAATGTTATTTTGAATTGACAGTTAATAAAGAAATATAAAATTAAAAAGCAAATGAAATATAAATATTGCAATAACAAAAAGATGAAATAATGATTCCTATCGTGACGTCATTATGAATAATGATATGACGTCATATGAAGTATTTATGTAGACGCAGTATTGCCATTTAGTTTTAATTTTAGTTTTATACCTCCTCTATTTGATCTGAAATAGATAACTTGATACCATTCGCGAAAAAAAAAATCTGTACTTCCTTTGATAGCTTTGATACATTTACGCTATTTTGAATTCATTAAGTTTTAAGAGAAGAAGTAGCCCCAAAAGTTTGAACATAATGCCCTCAGTCATTCTGGGCATACTGCTGAGATGCCTTATTGGGAATTAAATAAAAAACAAGTTTTTTTAACTGAAAGTAAGGAGCGACATTAAAACTTAAAACGAACAGAAATTATTCCATATATGAAAGGGACTGTCCCCTCCTCAACGCCTCGCTCTTTACGCTAAAGTTTTTTATTGTTTTAGAAAATAAAGTTGTGAGACAGAGTCAAACTTTAGCGTAAAGAGCGAGGCGTTGAGGAGGGGACAGTCCCTTTCATATACGGAATAATTTCTGTTCGTTTTAAGTTTTAATGTCGCTCCTTACTTTCAGTTAAAAAAACTTGTTTTTTTTATTTAATTTTTGAACGTTTTTGAATAAATGCAGGTTTTGATCTTGGCTCACCGTACATGAATAATTAAAACAAAATTTTCATATTAATTTACTTTTATTTAGTTAAATGGCTTTCTCGAAACTTGTTTAATTTTATTTACGAACGCTTTTATTAGTAATAAATATACGTAACTTACGAATTAACTTACGTAACGAACTTCTATATTCATATATTTTTAATTTGTTTATTAGGGGGTTCGCCCCCTAGTCAATACCTTGCTCTTTAAGCGAAAGTTCGAATTTTGTTCCAATTCTTTAAAAATGACCGCTTAATCACAAAGGCCGTTAATTAGAATAAATAGCTCTTATGAAAGTACTAAAAAATCTTTGGCTTAAAGAGCGAGGTATTGACTACGGGGTGAACCCAGTCATATATGTAATATTTTCTGTTCGTTTAAAGTTTCGATGTTGCTGCTATTGCAGTTGAAATACTTGTTTTTTTTATATTAAATTTCTGATCTTTTTTTAAATAATGCTGGGAAGTCCGGCGTCCCCTTCATAGCAATGTCGCTTCCCCCATGAAAACTTCCTTCATGGAAATATCCTCCCACATAACCCCCGACCCACCCACCCCCCCACTACCAGGAAAAATCTCCCCTGAAAACGTCTGTATACTTCCAAATAACCAATACTATATGTTAACATTGGGTAAAGTTCATAACTTTCAGCCCTCCCCCCGGGAGCTTCGGGGGATTAAGTCATCCTAAAAGACATACTTATTATATTTTCAAACATGCTGAACAAAATGGCTATCTCAAAATTTTGATCAGGTGACTTTGGGAAAAAAATGAGCGTGGGAGGGGGCCTAGTTGCCCTCCATTTTTTTTGGTCACTTAAAAAGGGCACTAGAACTTTTAATTTCCATTCCAATGAGCCCTCCCACGATATTCTAGGACAACTGGGTCGATACGATCACCCCTGGGGAAAAAAAAAGAAAACAAACAAACAAACAAATAAACACGCACCCGTGATCTTTCTTCTGGCAAAAAATGCAAAATTCCACATTTTTGTAGATGGGAGCTTGAAACCTCTACAGTAGGGTTCTCTGATACGCTGAATATGATGGTGTGATTTTCATTAAGTTTCTATAACTTTTAGGGGGTCTTTCCTCTTTTTTTCGAAAATCAGCCAAATTTTCTCAGGCGCCTAACTTTTGATGGTTAGAATTAAACTTGATGAAACTTATATATTTGAAATTAGCATTGGAATCTGATTCTTTTGATGTATCTATTTGTATCAAAATACCGTTTTCTAGAGTTTCGGTTACCATTGAGCCGGGTCGCTCCTTACTTACAGTTCGTTACCACGAACTGTTTGATTAGCATTAACACGGAGCATTTTGATTTAATCTTAAGGCAACATTTATTTTTTAAACATAATGGGCAAAGGGAAGGGAGGGCATGGAATGGGGACTAGTTGCCCTCAAATTACTTTCGACTACTAAAAAGGGTATTAGCCCTTTCTATTTTCAAAAGATTGAGCCCTTTTCAAAGTTACTATGACAACTCCTTTGATACGAAGTGCCCTGGTCTAAACAAACAAAAAAAAATAATACACTGTACCCACGACAATCCTTACTATAAAAATGTCAAGCCTTCCAATCACTTTCGACTATAAAGAAGGGCACTAGCCCTTTCGATTTCCAATCGAATGAGCCCTTAAAAGTAGTAGCCTCAATTCTTGTGGCAGTTGTAGTAGTAGAAGTATTAATATAAGCTGCAGTAGAAGTAGCATGAGTAGAAGCAGTACCAATAGGATGAAAAAATTTCTTTTTGTTTAGTTCAACATCCCCCACAGAAAGCTCTGTTAGTTTCAACTTCACACGCCAAAATGTTCCTAGGATACTGCTATTACGCTTTTTTGACAACCTTCATACAGATGGTGGGTTGTGATTCAGTTCACTTTCCTTCCTCAAAATTTAAGCTTCATGCCATTAGATATAGTTGTAATAGTAGTCACAATAGTAGCATTGGTATTACTACTAGTAGCATTAATAATAATAGCAGTAGTCCTATTTGCAGCAGTAGTATTAACACATTGCAATTTTGTCAGTTGAAAATGTCTCTAGAAAAGTCTTGAAAGATCAACTTAATATAATTAGCCATTGCTATGACACTGCCGATATGTAATTTTGATAAATTGTATGTTTATATACTTCTTGAAATTTCTAACTCAATGCTCTTGGCCTTAAAAGTAGGCTAGTTGCAATAGAAGTATTTGTTGATGGAGTAGTATTAGTAG
The DNA here is from genome assembly GCA_027921565.1 of Artemia sinica. Classification (NCBI taxonomy): domain Eukaryota; kingdom Metazoa; phylum Arthropoda; class Branchiopoda; order Anostraca; family Artemiidae; genus Artemia; species Artemia sinica. The sequence goes on along the minus strand of JAPEVW010000060.1, from coordinate 224,976 downwards.
TAAATGTAGCAGTGATAGTAGTATTATTAGTAGCGTGCACGTATTGCATTTTAGTCGGATGATCTTCCCTTTTAAGCATTCTCCGAAAATTTCAATTTAACACCAAAATCAAGTCCTAGGATGCGCTCTTTTGACAATGAACATGCACATATCGTCTCTTGATTTAGTTCAATTTTCCCCTCAATATTGTAAATGAAGTACTGTGATAGTAGCAGTGGTGGCAGTAGTAGTGGTGGCAGTTGTAGTAGAAGGGGTAGCAGTAGTAGTGGTGAGAGTTATAGTGGTAGTGGTAGCATGCAAATATTGCCTTTTTGATCATTACCCGTATCATTTCCTGAAAGTTCGAAACTAATATATTCAGTCATTCCTGAGTTAGACGCTTTTGACATTCAGCATACACATAACGTGTTTTAATTTAGTTCCACAGTCTACTCAGCATACTCTGAAAGGATCATCTGAACGCTCTTCATATTTTTGGAAAATAATGTTCAAAATACATACCTTTCTCAATAACTCCTAGACGCTTTTGACATTCAGCATACACATAACGTGTTTAAATTTAGTTCCACAGTCTACTCAGCATACTCTGAAAGGATCATCTGAACGCTCTTCATATTTTTGGAAAATAATGTTCAAAATACATACCTTTCTCAATAACTCCTACTATATGCAAACAATGAACGAATTGCCCTCAGGACTTAGAGGAGTTTGATATCCCCAAGGACATAATTACTTAATGTTTCAATAATTCTGAACCAAATACCTCTCTTAAAATCTTGATCAGATGTGTATTGGGAAATGATAGTCTTGGGGGGAGGGGCAATGGTTGCCCTCCATTCAAATTTGACTCTTAAAAAGGGTACTAGAACTTCCAAATTCCAATCCAATAAGCCCCCTTCGATCCAAACTTTATATGACCACCCGTTCTATAAAAATCTTATATGCCCTGGGACATAACTTACAACCCTCTCCCCTGGGCTCTAGGGGACTGTGTCCACCCGGAAGACGTTGTTGTACACTCTTTGGACTATTGTAAACAAAATGACTCTCACACAATTTTGATCAGATGCTTTTGATGAAAAGAAGATGTCAGTGAGAAGGGGGAGGGGCTAGCTGCCCTCAATCAGTTTAGTAGTATTGTATTAATGCTTCCAAAGGGGCAGTCATCCCAGCGGGGCAGTCATTCCAACGGTACAGTACCCCCTTATTGTGTCAATCTAAGGAAGAGGGCAGGTAGGAAATTACTTTGTCAATCTAAGGAAGAGGGCAGGTAGGAAATTACTGTGTCAATCTAAGGAAAAGGGCAGGTAGGAAATTACTGTGACAATCTAGGGAAGAGGGCAGGTAGAAAATTATTGTGTCAATCTATAGAAAAGGGCAGGAAGGAAATTACTGTGTCGATCTAAGAAACAGGGCAGGTAGAAAATTACTGTGTCAATCTAAGGTAGCGGATAGGTGGGACATTACTGTGTCAATTAAAGGAGGCGGGCAGTACCCCCTTTTTGACTCAATCTAATAGAGCGGGCAGTATCTCCCTATTATGTTAGTCAAAGGAAATGGATAGTTCCCCCACCATACAAGGGGGCTATCATTCCTGGCAGATAAATAGTCAATCTTATGGGGCATTTTCCATCCATAAAACTCTAGACATTAAAAAATCCATATTACCTTATATACATGTATCATATAAAAAAAACATCACGCCTATTAAGTCAAATCTTCTGTTGGTTTTTATGTTTTCATTATAATCAGCATACCATAAAAATTGGCTAAAGATCACAGATGTATTTTGACCACATACGTACTTGTTTCTCAAAATTAAAACCTAAGTTCCTCAAAATGATCTAACATTGATAAGGATATTAGATGCATTTTGACCCTATGCATCCTTGTTTTTCTCAACTAAATGATGATTTTCTCAAAATGATCTAACATTGCCAAGGATATCAGATGCATTTTGACCACATGCATTCTTGTTTCTCAAAACTAAAAGCTAAGTTCCTCAAAATGATTTAACATTGCTAAGGATATTAGATGCATTTTGACACTATGCGTCCTTGTTTTTCTCAACTAAATGATCAGTTCCTCAAAATGATCTAACATTGCTAAGGATATCAGAAGCATTTTGACAACATGTATCCTTGTTTCTCAAAACTAAAATCTAAGTTCCTCAGAATTATCTAACATTGCTAAGGCTATCAGATTTATGTTGACCTTATGCATCTTTGTTTCTTTCAGCTAAATGATAAGTTCCTCCAAATGATCTAACATTGCTAAGGATATCAGAAGCATTTTGACCCTATGCATCCTTGTTTCTCTCAATTAACTGATAAGCTCCTCATAATGATCTAACATTGATAAGGATATCAGATGCATTTTGACAATATTTATCCAAATGTCTCAAAGCTAAAAGCCAAGTTCCTCAAAATGATCTAACATGGCTAAGGTTATCAGAAGCATTTTGACCCTATGCATCCTTGTTTCACTGAACTAAATGATAAGCTCCTCAAAATGATTTAACATTGCTAAGGATATCAGAAGCATTTTGACAACATGTATCCTTGTTTCTCAAAACTAAAAGCTAAGATCCTCAGAATTATCTAACATTTCTAAGGCTATCAGATGCATTTTGTCCACATGCGTCCTTATTTCTCTCAACAAAATGAAAAGTTCCTAAAAGTGATCTAACACTGCTAAAGATATTAGATACATTTTTACCAAATGCATCCTAGTTTCTCAACAATAAAAGCTAAGTTCCTCAAAATGATCTAATATTGCTAAGGCTATCAGATGCATTTTGACCCTATGCATCCATCTTTCTCCGATGCATTTTGACAATGTGTATCCTTATTTCTCTCAACTAAATGATAAATTCCTCAAAATCATGTAACACTACTAAAGATTACAGATACATTTTGACCATATACATTCTAGTTTCTCAAAACTAAAAGCCAAGTTCCTCATAATGATCTAACATTGCTAAGGGTATCAGATGCATTTTGACCCTATGCATCCTTGTTTCTCTCAGCTAAACGATAAGTTCCTCAAAATGATCTTACATTTCTAAGGATATCAGAAGCATTTAGTCCACATCCATCCATGTTTCTCAAAACTAAAAGCTAATTTCCTCAAAATGATGCAACATTGCTAAGGATATCAGATAAATTTTACCCTATGCATCCTTGTTTCTCTCAACTAAATGATAAGTTCTTTAAAATGATCTAACATTGCTAAGGATATCAGAAGCATTTTGTCTACGTCCATCCTTGTTTCTCAAAACTAAAAGCTAAGTTCCTCAAAATGATCTAACACTGCTAAGGATATAAGATGCATTTTGACAATATGTATCCTTGTTTCTCAAAACTAAAAGCTGAGTTCCTCAAAATGATGTAACATTGCTAAGGATGTCAGATGAATTTTGAAAATACGCATCCTTGTTTCTCTCAACTAAATGATAAGTTCCTCAAAATGATATAACATTGTTAATGATATCAGATACGTTTTGACCACCTGCACCCTTGTTTCTAAAAACTAAAAGTTCAGTTCCTCATAATGATCTAATATTACTAAGGATATCAGATGCAATGTACAATATGTATCCTTGTTTCTCAAAACTAAAAGCTAAGTTCCTCAAAATGATGTAACATTAATAAGGATATCAGATTTATTTTGACCCTATGTATCCTTGTTTCTCTCAACTAAATGATAAGTTCCTCAAAATGATCTAACATTGCTAAGGTTATCAGATGCATTTTAACCCTATGCATCCTTGTTTCTCTCAACTAAATGATAAGTTCCTCAAAATGATCTAATACTGCTAAAGATATCAGATGCATTTTGACCACATCCATCCTTGTTTCTCAAAAATTAAAAGCTAAGCTCCTCAAAATGAACTAACAATGCTAAGGATATCAGATGCATTTTGACCCTATATATCCTTATTTCTCTCAACCAAATGATAAGTTCCTCAATATGATCTAACATTGTTGAGGATATCAGATGCATTTTGGCAATATACATTCTTGTTTCTCAAAACTAAAACCTAAGTTCCTCATAATGATGAAACATTGCCAAGGATATCTGATGCATTTTGACAATATGTATCCTTGTTTCTCAAAACTAAAAGCTAAGTTCCTCAAAATGATCTAACATTGCTAAGGGTAACAGATGCATTTTGACCCTATGCATCCTTGCTTCTCTCAACTAAATGATAAGCTCCTCAAAATGATCTAACATTGCTAAGTATATCAGAAGTATTTTGACAATATGTATCCTTGTTTCTCAAAACTAAAAGCTAAGTTCCTCAAAATGATCTAACATTGCTAAGGCTATCAGATGCATTTTGTCAAAATCCTTCCTTGTTTCTTTCAACAAAATGATAAGTTTCTAAAAATGATCCAACATTGCTAAGGATATCAGATGCATTTTGACCACATCCATCCTTGTTTCTCTCAACAAAATTACAAGTTTCTAAAAATGATCTAACATTGCTAAGGCAAAGAGATGCATTTTGACCACAGGCTTTCGTGTTTCTTAAAAATGAAAGCTAAGTTTCTCAAAATGATCTAACATTGCTAGAGATATCAGATGTATTTTCACCCTATGCATCCATGTGTCTCTCAACTAAATGATAAGTTCCTCAAAATGATCTAACATTGCTAAAGATATCAGATTTATTTTGACCCTATGCATCCTTGTTTCTCTCAACTAAATGATAAGTTCTTCAAAATGATCTAACATTGCTAAGGTTATCAGAAGCATTTTGTCCACATCCATCTTTGTTTCTCAAAACTAAAAGCTACGTTCCTCAGAATGATCTAATATTGCTAAAGATATCAAATGCATTTTGACAAAATGTATCCTTGTTTCTGAAATTTAAAAGGTAAGTTCCTCCAAAAGATCTAACATTGCTAAGGATATCATATTTATTTTGACCCTATGCATCTTTGTTTCTCACAACTAGATGATAAGTTCCTCAAAACGATCTAACATTGCTAAGGGTATCAGATGCATTTTGACCACATCCATCCCTGTTTCTCACAACTAAAAGCTAAGTTCCTCAAAATAATCTAACATTGCTAAGGATATCAGATGCATTTTTAACACATCCATCCTTGTTTCTCAAAACTAAAAGCTAAGTTCGTCAAAATAATCTAACACTGCAAAGGATATCAGATGCATTTTGACCCTATGCATCCTTGTTTCTCTCAACTAAATGATAAGTTCCTCAAAATAATCTAACATTGCTAAAGATATCAGATGCATTTTGACCACATGCATCCTTGTTTCTCAAAACTAGAAGCTAAGTTCCTCATTATGATCTACCATTGCTAAGGATATCAGATACATTTTGACAATATGTATCCTTGTTTCTCAAAACTAAAAGCTGATTCCCAAAATAATCAAACATTGCTAAGTATATCAGATGCCTTTTGACCCTATCCATCCTTGTTACTCTCAACTAAATGATAAGTTCCTCAAAATCAACTAGCATTGCTAAAGATATCAGATGCATTTTGACCATATACATTCTTGTTTCTCAAAACGAAAAGCTAAGTTCCTCAAAATGATTTAACATTGCTAAGGATATCAGACCTTCACCTAGGTACCTGCAGCCAACCTACATTACCGCAAGTGCTGCCATCTATTTCAATTCATTTTGAGGTACTTATCAGAGTGCCGTTAGCAATCTGATACCGTTTGAGGAACTAGATCATTTTGAAAAACTTATCATTTAGTAGAGAGAAACAAGGATGCATAGGGTCAAAATGCATCTGATATGCTTAGCAATGTTAGATCATTTTGAAGAACTTGGCTTTCAGTTTTTAGAAACAAGGATACTTATTGTCAAAATGTATTGGATATCCTTGGCAATGTTAGATCATTATGAAGAACTTAGCTTTTAGATGAGAGAAATAAGGATATATAGACTCAAAATGCATCTGATATCCTTAGCAATATTAGATCGTTTTGGGGAACTTAGCTTTTAGTTTTGAGAAACAAGGATGGACGTGGACAAAATGCATATGATAACTTTAGCAGTGTTAGATCATTTTGAAGAACTTATCATTTAGTTGAGAGAAACAAGTATGAATAGGGTCAAAATGCATCTGATGTACTTAGCAATTTTAGATCATTTTGAGGAACTTAGCTTTTAGTTTTTAGAAACAAGGATACATATTGTCAAAAATGCTTCTGATATTCTTAGCAATGTTAGAACATTATGATGAACTGAGCTTTTAGTTTGGAGAAATAAGGATGCATGTGGTCAAAATGCATCTGGTATCCTTAGCACTGTTAGAACATTTTGAGGAACTTATCCTTTAGTAGAGAGAAACATGGATGCATAAGGTCAAAATGCATCTGATATCTTTAGCAATGTTAGCTCATTTTGAGGAACTTAGCTTTCATTTTTGAGAAACAAGGATGCATGTGGGCAAAATTTATCTGATATCCTTAGCAATGTTCGATCATTTTTAGGAATTTATCATTTTATCCGATAGCCTTAGCAATGTTGGATCATTTAGAGGAACTTAGCTTTTAGTTTTTAGAAACAAGGATACATATTGTCAAAAATGCTTCTGATATACTTAGCAATGGTAGATAATTTGAGTAACTTATCATTTAGTTGAGAGAAACAAAGATTCATAGGTTCAAAATGGATCTGATATCCTTAGCAATGGTAGAACATTTTTAGATCATTTTGAGGAACTTAGCCTTTAGTTTTGAGTAACAAGGATACATATTGCCAAATGCATAGGATATCCTTGGCAATGTTAGATCATTATGAGGAACTTATCATTTAGTTGAGAGAAACAAGGATGGATAGGGTCAAAATTTATCTGACATACTTAGCAATGTTAGATCATTTTGAGGAACTTAGGTTTTAGTTTCGAGAAACAAGGATACATATTGTAAAATTGCATCTGATATCCTTAGAAATGTTAGATCATTATGAGGAACTGAGCATTGAGTTTTGAGAAACAAGGATGCATGTGGTCAAAATGCATTTGATATCCTGAGCAATGTTATATCATTTTGAGGAACTTATGCTTTAGTTGAGAGAAACAAGGATGCATATTGTCAAAATACATCTGATAGCCTTAGCAATGTTAGATCATTTTGTGGAACTTAGCTTTTAGTTTTGAGAAACAAGGATGGATGTGGACAAAATGCTTCTGATATCCTTGGCAATGTTAGATCATTTTGAGGAACTTATCCTTTAGTTGAGAGAAACAAGGATGTGTAGTATCAAAATGAGGATGCAAGGAAGCATAGTGTCAAAATCTGATATCCTTAGCAATATTATATCATTTTGAGGAACTTTAGTTTTGAGAAACATGGATACATATTTTCAAAATGTGTCGGATATCTTTATTAATGTTAGATTGTTTTGAGGAACTTAGCTTTTAGTTTTGAGAAACAAGCATACGTATTGTCAAAATGTATCGGATACCTTTAGCAATGTTAGATCATTATGAGGAACTTAGCTTTTAGTTTTGAGAAACAAGGATGCATGTGGTGAAAATGCATCTGATATCCTTAGCAATATTAGATCATTTTTAGGAACTTATCATTTAGTTGAGAGAAACAAGGATGCATAGGGTCAAAATGCATCTGATAGCCTTAGTAATGTTAGATCATTTTGAGGAACTTAGCTTTTATTTTTAAAAAATAAGGATGCATTTGGTAAAAATGCATCTGATATCTTTAGCAGTGTTAGATCATTTTTAGGAACTTATCATTTTGTTTTGAGAAATAAGGATGGATGTGGACAAAATGCATATGATAGCTTTAGCAATGTTAGATCATTTTGAGGAACGTAGTTTTTAGTTTTGAGAAACAAGGATATATATGGCTTCTGATATCCTTAGCAATGTTAGATCATTTTGAGGAACTTATTATTTACTTGAGAGAAACAAGGATGCATAGGGTCAAAATGCATCTGATATCCTTAGTAATGTTAGATCATTTTGAGGAACTTAGCTTTTGTTTTGAGAAATATGGATACTTATGATCAAAATGCATCTGATATCCTTAGCAATGTTAGATCATTATGAGGGACTTATCATTTAGTTGAGAGAAACAATGATGCATAGGGTCAAAATGCATCTGATATCCTTAGTAATGTTAGATCATTTTGAGGAACTTAGCTTTTATTTTTGAGAAACAAGTATGTATATGGTCAAAATGCATCTGATATCTTTAGCATATCTTTTAGTCCAAAAAAAAGTGCTACTACAAACATTATTTTTATAATAGTAAAAATCATGATTCGCATATCTATATCATTCTCATTTTGAATTTAGAAAATATTAAATGTGAATTTTTTATGTTTTAAGTATGTTTCATGTCATTCTAAGACTTGTAATAAAGTTGAAAAAACAATTCTCCCCTCCACTCAACCCCTCCAACCATCCCCCTCCCCCAGTCCTCCCCCTTCTTGAGTGGTGACATGGAATCCGACCATCAGAAGAAATTGTCTGTCTAGTATGCATCTTATATCATCGTGGTCTGCATATTCCATCAACAGCATATAGCCATATCAGGAAAAAACCAGCGGTTAATGAAAACAGCCATGACTCTAACAGAAACATGAAATTTAATTCAAAATTATTGTACTATGAACAACACGAATTTTCATGGTATGCTGATTATAATTAAAACATAAGAACCAACAGAAGATTTGACTTTACAGGCGTGGTTTTTTTATATGATACATGTAAATAAGGTAATATGGATTTTTTAATGTCTAGAGTTTCAAGGATGGAAAATGCCCCATAAAAATGAGTATATATCTGCTTGGTATGATAGTTCGCTTGTATGGTGGGAGTAATATCCGCTTCCTTAGATTGACATAATAGGGGGTACTGACCACTCTCTTAGATTGACCCAAGAAGGGATTACTGCCCGCTTCCTTTAATTAACACAGTAATGTCTGACCTGTCTGCTACCTTAGATTGACATAGTAATTTTCTACCTACCCTCTTCCTTAGATTGACAAAATAATTTTCTACCTGCCCTCTTCCTTAGATTGACACAGTAATTTCCTACCTGCCCTTTTCCTTAGATTAACACAGTAATTTCCTACCTGCCCTCTTCCTTAGATTGACACAATAATTTCCTACCTGCCCTCTTCCTTAGATTGACACAATAATTTCCTACCTGCCCTCTTTCTTAGATTGACACAGTAATTTCCTACCTAACCTCTTCCTTAGATTGACACAATAAGGCAGTACTGTACCGTTGGATTGACTGCCCCGTTGGAATGACTGCCCCGCTGGTATGACTGCCCCGTTGGTATGACTGCCCCGTTGGAATGACTGCCCCGTTGGAATGCAAGGGACTGCCCCGTTGGAATGCAAGGGACTACCCCGTTTTAAGAATTAATCCTATACTACTAACTTTTGAGTCTTAAAATGGAAGTAAAACTATAAATTTCAATTCAGATCAGCCTCCTCTAAATTTCACACGATCACTCCTTCCATACAAACTTTATATGCCCCGGGGACATAACTTACAACCTATTCTCCCAGAAAATTGGGGCTCGTGTAGACCCTAAAGGCCTTTTTGTGTGATTTATGGATTATTTTCGAAGAACTTTCTATCTCAAAATTTATTACACATGTTTTTGGGGATAATACGATGTTTGGGTGGGGGGGGGGGGTAGCTGCCCTCTTATCCCTTTGATTCTAAAAAAGGGCACTAGAAATTCTGATTATCGATTCAAATGAGCCTCCTTTAAAGTTTATACGACAACTCTTTCTATAAAAACCTTATATTTACCCAGGGCGAAAACTACAGCCCTTGCCCTGAGGGCTCTGGGGTGGTGATTATCTTCAAAGATATAATTTCCAGACCTTGCAACTACGCTGAACAATATGGCTATATCAAATTTTTGATTGGATGTGTTTGGGGAAAAGATGAGCGTTGGGGGGGGGGGGGGGGGGGTACGCTCCAATCACTTTCGATTATTAAAATTTGGCATTAGACTTTTCAATTTGCAATCGAATGAGCCCTTTTCAGTATATATATATATATATATATATATATATATATATATATATATATATATATATATAATATATATATATATATATATATATATATATACATATATATATATATATATATATATATATATATATATATATATATATATATATATATATATATATATATATATATATATATATATATATAATATATATATATATATATATATATATATATATATATATACATATATATATATATATATATATATATATATATATATTATATATATATATATAATATATATATATATATATATATATATATCATATATATATATAATATATATATATATATATATATATATATATATCTATATATATATATATATATATATATATATATATATATATATATATATATATATATATATATATATACCTCAAAATGATCTAACATTGCTAAGGATAACAGATTTATTTTGTCCCTATGCATCCTTGTTTCTCGCAACTAAGTGATAAGTTCCTCAAAATGATCTAATTTTGCTAATATTTGTAGGCATGAATATATAATGAGTCGGAGGTAATAGGCTTGAGATTGTCTGTGCAGGATTTCGACTCTTGTTGATAGAAGAGCATCGCCAAGTGCTGAAAACCATGTTGTGACCAAGATGGGCCCAGGATTGCATAAAGCCTCCATTCATGGAGGTCCCAGGGACTTCTTGCTGTCCGGTTCTAAGCCGGCTTAAGCACTTCGGTGTAGACTTGAGAAGATATGTGATCCCCGTCCTGCACTGGTATCCGGGATCATTGCTTTTCCTGAGGCGAAAAAAATTTCAATGATTTAAAGAACATGAAAATTGGAACTTGGAATGTTACGACATTAAAAAATGACTATTGTATCGACATTTTGACTGACGAATTCAGACGATTCGAACTGGATTTATTAGGAGTTTCAGAAACTCATATCCCAGGGGTAGGAAGCATGAAATTAGGTGATATAGAATTTGTTTACTCAGGCAGGAAGGATGGGGTACATAGACAGGGAGTAGGGCTCATGATGAATAAAGAAGCTGCTAAGTCTTGTTTAGGCTGGGAAGGTATTAATAATAGATTACTAATTGCCCATTTTATGACTAGAAAGTTCAGGGTATCAGTTATAGTAGTATACGCCCCTGTAGAACCGACTGATGGAGATACTGGTGACTCAGATGAATTTTACTTACAGTTACAGGAGCAAATAGACAAGGTCCCAGGTAGAAATATGATGTTATTACTGGGAGATTTTAACGCCCAGGTTGGTAGAAATAAGGATAGATGGTATCCCAGCTTAGGTAAATTTGGTGTAGGAAAAGAAAACAGTAATGGATACAGACTTTTGCAATTTTGTAGGTATAACAATCTAGTTATAACCAATACGGTGTTTGGTCATAAAATGGCTCATAAGCTAACATGGCATTCACGTGATGGTAAGACAGCAAACCTTATTGATTATGTTATAGTAAACCGAAGACTGGCAGGATCAATACAAGATACTAGGGTATATAGGAGTGCTGTTATTGATGTTAAAAGTAAAGATCACCATCTAGTAGTGTCAAGGGTTAATTTAAAGCTGAAATATCGGAAGGGTAATTACCTCCCGGGAAGTCATGATGTTAGTAGACTCCAGGATGAGAATTTGAGAGAAACTTTCCAGGAACAGTTGAATACTAAACTTGAGAGTTTAAAATTTGATAATGTGGAAGATGGTTGGAATAATTTTAGAAAAATAATTTGTGAAGTTGCTGAAGGTGTATTAGGGAAGAAAGCTAGAACTGCAGCTAAGAATATTAGTGAAAAAGCTTTATGTTTAATAGAAAGGAGAAAGGACTTGTACAAGAATTATCTGAGTGATAGATCGCATGAAAACAAAAGAAATGTAAGGAAAGTGGAGAAAGCATTGAAATATGAACTAAGGAGGTGTGAAGTGGAGGCCATGGATAAAATTGCCGAGGATTTAGAAGATGCAGCTAGACGGCATAATAGTAAAATATTGTACTGGCACGTTAACAAATTGAGAGGTAGTAGTCAATCCGGACTTGTCCCAGTTAAAGATAGGAATGGGGTGGCAATTAGCGATAAGGAAAAAGCTAAAGCGAGATGGGCCGAACATTTTGAGAACTTGCTTAACCGAGATAGAGTTGCAGGAAAAAATATAGAGGAAAATGAAAAAGTTTGTGATACCTTGGATGTGAAGGAAGATTTGTTTTGTGAGGAGGTATTAGCAACAGTACTAAATGGATTAAAGAATAATAAAGCTCCAGGTGCTGATAGGGTAGTAAATGAGTTTCTTAAATATGGTGGCTCTGAGGTTAGAAATAAGTTATTGAAGATTATGAATATGATTTTTGAAAAAGGGGAAGTACCTAACGATTTTAGGAAAACCTTAATTAAGCCACTTTATAAGAAAGGTGATAAAAGTGAGTGTGGTAATTATCGAGGCATTAGTCTGGTCTCTGTAGGTAGCAAATTGCTTAGTAATATGATACTTTTTAGACTGAGAGATGCTGTAGACAAAGTTTTAAGAGAAGAGCAGTGCGGTTTTAGAAAAGGTAGAGGATGTGTTGACCAAATTTTCACTCTTAGGTTAATAATTGAGAAGTGCCTAAGTTTTCAAACACCTTTGGTCCTCAGTTTTATAGATTATGAGCAAGCGTTCGATTCTGTTGATAGAGGAGCTTTAGTAATGGTTTTATCCTTGTATGGTATACCAGACAAATACATTAAAGTAATTAGTGCTATGTACGAGAATAACACTGCTGCGGTTAAAGTAGGAAATGAGGTTAGCAGCTGGTTTTGTATTAAATCAGGAGTTAAGCAGGGTTGTGTTCTATCCCCCTTTATATGGATTATTTTGATGGACTTTGTTTTAAGGAGCACAGGAAAGGCAATGGGAGACCACGGAATCAAATGGGGAGGAAAAAGTCTCCTAGACTTGGATTATGCTGATGATTTAAGCATCCTAGATGAAAGTGTGAGCAAAATGAATGAAGTTTTAGAGGTTTTGCGAGTTCAGGGTGCTAGCATTGGTTTGAAAATTCATGTTAGGAAGACTAAGTCACTAAGGCTAGGAATAAGTGAAGATGAAAAGGTGACGTTGGGTAATGAAAATATTGATCAGGTGGGCAGCTTCACTTACCTTGGTAGTATTATTAGTAAAGATGGTGGGAGCAGTGAAGATGTTAAAAATAGAATAGCCAAGGCTCAGGGTGTTTTTTCACAGTTAAAAAAAGTCTGGAAGAATAGGAAGATAAGTCTGCAAACCAAGATTAGAATCTTAGAAGCTACAGTGATGACAGTGGTCAAATATGGCTCTGAAGCATGGACGCTTCGAAAAGCGGATGAAGATTTGCTAGATGTTTTCCAGAGAAATTGCTTAAGGATTGTTCTGGGTACCCGGCTGACTGACCGTATTTCAAACAATAGGCTATACGAAAAATGTGGTTCAATACCGCTTTCTAGGTCTATAATGAAAGAAAGGTTGAGGTGGTTAGGGCATGTTGTGCGGATGAAGGATGACAGATTGCCAAAGATTGTTCTTTTCGGCCAACCATCTAGGGCTAAACGGAAAGCAGGTCGTCCCCGTCTTGGATGGGAGGACGTCATAAAGAAAGATTTAAAGGAAATGGGAACTTCGTGGGCGGGTGTAAAAAGGGAGGCTTTGAATAGATTGGGGTGGAGGAGGAGCGTGCGTAGCTGTGTTGGCCTCAGGCGGCTTGGTGCTGCGATGAGTTGTTAGTAGTAGTAGTAGTAGTAAGGATATCAGATGCATTTTGATCATAAGTATCCATATTTGTCAAAACAAAAGCTAAATTCTTCAAAATGATCTAACATTACTAAGGATATCAGGTTCATTTTGACCCTATGCATCCTTGTTTCTCTCAAGTAAATGATAAGTTCCTCAAAATGATCTAACATTGCTAAGAATATCAGAAGCCATATTTATCCTTATATACAAAAGCCATATTAATATCGGAAGTGTAACTATCTTCTGGGAATTTATGACATTGGGAGACACCAGAATGAGAATTTGAGAGAAACTTTCCAGGAACAGTTGAATACTAAACTAAAGAGTTTAAAATTTCTATTTGCTGTAACATACCAGCAAATAGAAATTTCATTGCCTATATACACTTCAGGGTAAACATGTTTTTAAGACCACAGGACGGTGAAGATTAGCGATTAGCCTTTTGGTACATCTTTAAGATTGATTAGCCTAAGTAGGAGGTCTATTAGGATGTTTTTTTTTTAGCAGTTTTCAGGACTTTATAGTGTTCGCCTCCTGAGAGGGATATGCACCAGAAACACTACACTTTAAGTCAAGGAAAACCCGTAATGTTGAAAAACGCCGATACACACCGTAGTTTAATTGAAGGACTGTTAACGAACATTAAAAGTTATTTTTGAAAGGAATGGGAAAGGACACCTTTTCTGTACGAGTAACTTTACGAGCCCTGTTCTTTGTCGGAGGTCAATATTTTATGGTAGTTTTAAGAGAAATAAGTAAAATACGTAGGTGAAAAAAATGCCGTAACTTTGGGAGTCATCTTTTTTCTTCTTTTTTTTATAGCAATATTAACTTCTTATTTATTTCTGTTTGACCTTTCCTGGAGATTAAAAAACAACTATTTTTTTCATGTGAAAGTAAGGAGCAACATTAAAACTTAAATGAGCAGAAATTATTTCGTATAAAAGGGAGGGGGGTTGCACCTTCTTCAATACCTCGCTATTCATAATAAAGATTTTTTAAAAATAGATTTCTATTCTAACAAAACGGCCCTTGTCTTAGGAGTTATTCTTAAAGAATTGGCAATAAAAGTCATACTTTAGCGTAATTAGCGAGGTAGTGAGGAGGGAGAGACCCCCCTATTTAAGGAATAATTTCTGTCCTTTTTAATTTTTAAAGTTGCTCCTTACTTTCATCCGCAAAAAGTTAAATTTAAAAGAAAGTTAAATTTCTGATTACCTCCACGGAAAATTCCAAGTAAAGTTCCTCCCATGTAAAATATCAACCCTCGGAAAAACCTCTTTCATTTTTCCATCTTCGCTGAAAATCCCACGACAAATTTCTTGCGAAGGATTTCACTAGTTTGTTTTAAGTTTTAAAGTTGATTTTTACTTTCAGCTGAAAAAACTCTAATTAAAATATGTTTTAATTTAAGCTTTTTAATTGTTTTTAATTTGAATTCTGATTCTTGTAAAAATGATGGGAAGTACGGCTACCCTCCATGGAAAATCCCTTCCCCTGCACAAAATGTCTTCAAGTAAATTTTGCCCACGTATCCCCATCCCCCGATAATTTCCCCCCTTGAACCATTTACTCCAAACCATTTATATCAGTGATAGTACTCCGAAAATTTTTTTTGCGGACGCTTCCAACTGATAAATTCTCCCTAGCATACTTTCACCTGAAAAAGACACTTTAATCTTTGTCCACTATTCAAGTCACGCCAAAAATCACCTCCCCTCCGTGAAAAATTGTTCCTGAAAATCCCCAATCCCAAGTGGAAAGTTGCTCCCGTGGAAAATTACCCCGTGGAGAATTTCTCCCACATAATTACTGCACGGAGAATTTTCTCGGGAAAAAATACCCCCCTCCCCTGAAAAATCCTCCAGACAATTTCAAACTCTCTGAAAATTTCCCCTGAAAGTATCCACACATAAAATTAAGTTGGCAAAGACAAAATTAAGACAACTATAAAGAATTTCGTATAGAAATTCTGGCAAGTTCCCTGTGAAATTCCAGCAAGTCACCTTGAAACATCCCCCCCCCCGTTAGAAAATTCCTCCCCCCCCTCCCAGAAAAAATGTCTGAATACTTGCCAATAACAAATATTGCACTAAACCATGATCAAATTTCGTAGCTTACAGCCCTTTCCCCAGGGGCTCTGGGAGTGATATTATCCCCAAAGGCATAGTTATTAATCATTTCAACCATGCTGAACATATTCAGGATATGCTGATCTGATGGTGCGAATTTCATTAAGACCAGGAGACTTTTTGGGGATGTTTCCCCATTTTCCAAAAATTTGACAATTTTTTTTCAGGCTCTTAACTTTTGGTGGGTCACGGAAAACTTATTTAACCTTATCCGTTTAGAATCAGCATTAAAATTCAATTCTTTTGATTTATTCATTGTTATCAAAACTCTATTTTTCAGAGTTTTTGTTAATATTGAGCCATATCCCTCCTTTATTCTTTCGTTACTAACAGTTCGTCAGCCCCCAACAGTTTGTTACCACGAACTATTTGACTTTGGTACAAAACCAAGAGGACAAAGGTAGTAACTAAGCTACAAAAGGTATGTGTAGAGACACATAAACTTAATAAAAATAAAACAGTCCGATTACCATGCCAAAAAGAAATAAATAAAATAAATCAACTTTGCATATCCAAAAAATAGGTGGCTGTAGTGGGTTAACGACGTAGGTCAAGCCGAGGATCGAGTAAAACCTTCAATGTTAAAAATCACCGCTATTTACCATATTTTAGCTATAGGATTATTCCCGAAGGTTAAAAGTTATATTAAGTAGAAAAGGGAACGGATTATTTTTCATGGAACCAAACTCATTTTTATTTGTCACTGTAAGGAAAACCCTAAGAACAGTATTACTTCTCATAGTACAAAAACAAATTTACCATGTTTGTGTGTTTTAGTTTTTTTTTTGTTGGAGTTTGAGGGAGGGATAAGGCTATGAAAAAATGTCTTAACAAAACACAAGCATGCGTCAACAAAAAATATTTTGTAATTTTTGTATTTTTTTTTTAATTGACGTCACAAAGGAATCTACTATCTTTGTATTTAAGCGTATTTGTGAAATTGGTTTTAAATATGACCCTAGTTATATTTTGGTGATACAACACTCTTTATATTTGCGAAGACAGCTTTTACTGCCTGTGAATTTTACCTTATCAATTAAATCTAAAAAATCACGTATTACTAAACAAACGTTAGATAAATTCTTGATAAGAAATGAAAATTGCATGTAAGCCACAGGATAGCATTCGTTTGTACTATATGTTTCAGAGCGACAAAGAAAACGGTAATTGTAACTTTGGTAAGTGTATTTTTACTTTTACTATTGTGAACACATGTCTGGCCCTAGATAGAAAGAAACACAATATGCTAAAAATGCTTTTTAGACCTAGAGGTTCTTACTATTTACCTCCCCCCACAGAGACACTCTGAGTGAAAACAGGAAAATATTTTTCAATTAGTTGCAATTTTTGAAGATGAGTGAAATAATTGACCTAGCTATAACGAACATAGCAGTTCCTTTGTGCAGCTCTGTCAATAACTTCTTATCTTTTACACAAAAGAGCCCTTACCTGCTTGAAATGGGTAGGTAATAATGATGAATACAGTCTTACTAATATGACAACATAGGAGAACAACTGTAGCAGGCTGCCTTGAACCTTTCGTGGAACCTGCGAGACTGGGGACTTTGCGGTCTACTCTATTCAAACTTGAGAAGTGGCACCCCTCGAGGAAATTATAGCCTAGTAAACGACACAACATTCGCACAGGATTTTGATTAATGGACAATTCTTCTGGGATTGGTTTGTTTTGACGGGCTGAAAAACCTCTTCCTAGCTTATTTGTCTACTATGGGCTGCTTCCTCATAGTAGCATAAAATTTGTAGGCATAAATACATAATGAGTCGGAGGTACTAGGCTTGAGACTGTCTTTGCAGGATTTAGACCCCTGTTGATAGAAGAGCTCCGCCAAGTGCAGAAACTATTTTTTGATCAAGATGGGCCCAGGACTACACAAAGCCCCCATTCATAATGGAGGTCCCAGGGACTTCTTGCTGTCCGGTTCTAAGCCGGCATAAGTGCTTTGGTGTAAATTTGAGAAGATCCTGGTATCTGGGATCACTGCTTTTCCTGAGGCAAAAATAATTTCAATGATTTAAAGAACATGGGAATCGGAACTTGGAATTTTACAACGTTAAACACTGCTGCGGGTAAGGTAGGAAATGAGGTTAGGTGCTGGTTTTGTATTAAATCAGGATTTAAGCAGGGTTGTGTTCTATCCCCCTTTATAGGGATTATTTGATTTAATTTGTCTTAAGGAGCACAGGAAAGGCGATGGAAGACCACGGAATCAAATGGGGAGGAAAAACTCTCCTGGACTTAGATCATGCTGATGATTTTAGCATCCTAGAGGAAGGTGTGAGCAAAATAAATGAACTTTTAGAGGTTTTGCGAGTTCAGGATGCTAGAATAG
Organism: Artemia sinica; assembly: GCA_027921565.1. Lineage (NCBI taxonomy): Eukaryota > Metazoa > Arthropoda > Branchiopoda > Anostraca > Artemiidae > Artemia > Artemia sinica. The sequence continues at coordinate 206,711 of JAPEVW010000060.1, read as the reverse complement.
GTTTGAAAATTAATGTTAAGATGACTAAGTCACTAAGGCTAAGAATAAGTGAAGATGAAAAGGTGACATTGGGTAAAGAAAAGATTGATCAGGTGGGCAGCTTCACTTACCTTGGTAGTATTATTAGTAAAGACCTTGCGAGCAGTGAATATGTTAAAAGCAGAATACCCAAGGTTCAGGGTGTTTTTTTTTTTCACAGCTAAAAAAAGCTTGCAAGAACAGGAAGATAAGTCTGCAAAACAATATTAGAACATTTGAAGCTACAGTAATGACAGTGGTCAAATATGGCAATGAAGCATGGGTGCTCTGAAAAGCGGATGAAGATTTGTACGCACTACGCACGCTCCTCCTCCATCCCAATCTATTCAGAGCCTCCCTTTTTACACCCTCCCAGAAATCTTTGTCCACTATTCAAGTCACGCCAAAAATCACCTCCCCTCCGTGAAAAATTGTTCCTGAAAATCCCCAATCCCAAGTGGAAAGTTGCTCCCGTGGAAAATTACCCCGTGGAGAATTTCTCCCGCATAATTACTGCACGGAGAATTTTCTCGTGAAAAAATACCCCCCTCCCCTGAAAAATCCTCCAGACAATTTCAATCTCTCTGAAAATTTCCCCTGAAAGTATCCACACATAAAATTAAGTTGGCAAAGACAAAATTAAGACAACTATAAAGGATTTCGTATAGAAATTCTGGCAAGTTCCCTGTGAAATTCCAGCAAGTCACCTTGAAACATCCCCCCCCCCGTTAGAAAATTCCTCCCCCCCCTCCCAGAAAAAATGTCTGTATACTTGCCAATAACAAATATTGCACTAAACCATGATCAAATTTCGTAGCTTACAGCCCTTTCCCCAGGGGCTCTGGGAGTGATATTATCCCCAAAGGCATAGTTATTAATCATTTCAACCATGCTGAACATATTCAGGATATGCTGATCTGATGGTGCGAATTTCATTAAGACCAGGAGACTTTTTGGGGATGTTTCCCCATTTTCCAAAAATTTGACAATTTTTTTTCAGGCTCGTAACTTTTGGTGGGTCACGGAAAACTTATTTAACCTTATCCATTTAGAATCAGCATTGAAATTCAATTCTTTTGATTTATTCATTGTTATCAAAACTCTATTTTTCAGAGTTTTTGTTAATATTGAGCCATATCCCTCCTTTATTCGTTCGTTACTAACAGTTCGTCAGCCCCCAACAGTTTGTTACCACGAAATATTTGACTTTGATACAAAACCAAGAGGACAAAGGTAGTAACTAAGCTACAAAAGGTATGCGTAGAGACACATAAACTTAATAAAAATAAAACAGTCCGATTACTATGCCAAAAAGAAATAAATAAAATAAATCAACTTTGCATATCCAAAAAATAGGTGGCTGTAGTGGGTTAACGACGTAGGTCAAGCCGAGGATCGAGTAAAACCTTCAATGTTAAAAATCACCGCTATTTACCATATTTTAGCTATAGGATTATTCCCGAAGGTTAAAAGCTATATTAAGTAGAAAAGGGAACGGATTATTTTTCATGGAACCAAACTCATTTTTATTTGTCACTGTAAGGAAAACCCTAAGAACAGTATTACTTCTCATAGTACAAAAACAAATTTACCATGTTTGTGTGTTTTAGTTTTTTTTTGTTGGAGTTTGAGGGAGGGATAAGGCTATGAAAAAATGTCTTAACAAAACATAAGCATGCGTCAACAAAAAATATTTTGTAATTTTTGTATTTTTTTTTTAATTGACGTCACAAAGGAATCTACTATCTTTGTATTTAAGCGTATTTGTGAAATTGGTTTTAAATATGACCCTAGTTACATTTTGGTGATACAACACTCTTTAATAATTGACCTAGCTATAACGAACATAGCAGTTCCTTTGTGCAGCTCTGTCAATAACTTCTTATCTTTTACACAAAAGAGCCCTTACCTGCTTGAAATGGGTAGGTAATAATGATGAATACAGTCTTACTAATAAGACAACATAGGAGAACAACTGTAGCAGGCTGCCTTGAACCTTTCGTGGAACCTGCGAGACTGGGGACCTTGCGGTCAACTCTATTCAAACTTGAGAAGTGGCACCCCTCGAGGATATTATAGCCTAGTAAATGACACAACATTCGCACAGGATTCTGATTAATGGACAATTCTTCTGGGATTGGTTTGTTTTGACGGGCTGAAAAACCTCTTCCTAGCTTGTTTGTCTACTATGGGCTGCTTCCTCATAGTAGCATAAAATTTGTAGGCATAAATACATAATGAGTCGGAGGTACTAGGCTTGAGACTGTCTTTGCAGGATTTAGACCCCTGTTGATAGAAGAGCTCCGCCAAGTGCAGAAAACTATTTTTTGATCAAGATGGGCCCAGGACTACACAAAGCCCCCATTCATAATGGAGGTCCCAGGGACTTCTTGCTGTCCGGTTCTAAGCCGGCATAAGTGCTTTGGTGTAAATTTGAGAAGATACTGGTATCTGGGATCACTGCTTTTCCTGAGGCAAAAATAAATTCAATGATTTAAAGAACATGGGAATTGGAACTTGGAATTTTACAACGTTAAACACTGCTGCGGGTAAGGTAGGAAATGAGGTTAGGTGCTGGTTTTGTATTAAATCAGGATTTAAGCAGGGTTGTGTTCTATTCCCTTTTATAGGGATTATTTGATTTAATTTGTCTTGAGGAGCACAGGAAAGGCGATGGAAGACAACGGGATCAAATGGGGAGGAAAAACTCTCCTGGACTTAGATTATGCTGATGATTTTAGCATCCTAGAGGAAGGTGTGAGCAAAATAAATGAACTTTTAGAGGTTTTGCGAGTTCAGGATGCTAGAATGGGTTTGAAAATTAATGTTAAGATGACTAAGTCACTAAGGCTAAGAATAAGTGAAGATGAAAAGGTGACATTGGGTAAAGAAAAGATTGATCAGGTGGGCAGCTTCACTTACCTTGGTAGTGTTATTAGTAAAGACCTAGCGAGCAGTGAATATGTTAAAAGCAGAATACCCAAGGTTCAGGGTGTTTTTTTTTTTTTTTCACAGCTAAAAAAAGCTTGCAAGAACAGGAAGTTAAGTCTGCAAAACAATATTAGAACATTTGAAGCTACAGTAATGACAGTGGTCAAATATGGCAATGAAGCATGGGTGCTCTGAAAAGCGGATGAAGATTTGCTAGATGTTTTCCAGAGAAATTGCTTACGGATTGTTCTTGGTACCCGGCTGACTTACCGTATTTCAAGCAGTAGACTGTACGAAAAATGTGGACAAACCCCACTTTCTAGCGTTATAATGAAAGAATGGTTGAGATGGTTAGGACATGTTGTGCGGACGAAGGATGACAGATTGCCGAAGATTGTCCTTTTCGACCAACCGCTTAGGGCTAAACGGAAAGCTGGTCGTTCTCGTCGGGGATGGGAGAATGTTATAAAGAAAGATTTAAAGGAAATTGTAACTTCCTGGGAGGGTGTAAAAAGGGAGGCTCTGAATAGATTGGGATGGAGGAGGAGCGTGCGTAGCTGCATTGGCTTCGGGTGGCTTGGTGCTGCGGTGAGTTGTTGATAGCAATAGTAGTAGTAATAAGACTACAGCTAATGGTGAGGGCTAGAGCAAACATATTAGATAAATTAATTTATTCTTAATAACCGTTTCTATGAGCACTTTAAAAAAAGACCTCTTGTCTACCACACTCATCCGCATATGCGTGACATTTCACAAAATATCCGTAAAGGTGGTATCAACGCTTATAATACATGCTGCAAAGGCCGGAATAACGAAACTTGTGAATCGGGTCGTGTCAGAGTAGTTCTGTAATATTGAAACCAAAATCTTGCTATTGCTAGATTCGTTCCTTTTGTTTGAATTCTAAGTTCTATTGACTTTCCGCTTATACTTTCTTCTTTAAAGATTCTAGGAAAATCTACATTAATTCTAGAATCAGCAAAACATTTAAAAGACCGAAAAAAAGGAAAATCTTTCTTATGGCTACTATACCTGTCGCTAAAATTATCCCTATGTTACACAAAACAAGCTACTATTGCTAATACTAACAACTCACCGCAGTACAGAGCAGCATGAGGCCAACACAGCTCAGCAAGCTCCTCCTCCATCTTAATCTATTCAACGCCTTACTCTTTACACCCTCCCAAGAATTTGCCATTAGTAGTAATGCATCACTGCTTTCCAGAAGGCCAAAAAGCAAATTCAAGGTCCTGGTTTTCTCTGACACACCCCCAGGAATCTGCACCACCCGGGTTCCCCGTGACGCCATCCCCGAGGACACACCCTTGCATTTTGAATGGTCAGGTGTTAGTTAACTCATAGGGGAAAACTAAGAGATGTAAGCGTTACGACGATGTTTACGTTCGGTTGCTATGTAATATGGAAGACGCAATCTTATGTGACTCAACAAGTGTTTTCTCATAGGGGATTCTAAGCTATGTAATTAGAGTTGAAACTCATGCGTTACTTAGTGGATTTATCGGAAATAACTTAATGAGGTTGCACACGCGGGTATAATATACTTACGGCAAATACATGGGTCTTACATAATGACAGCGCCAAGCAGAGGAATTTTATTAAGACATTTCAACACGTTTTTCCAAGAGATTTCAGGATAACTCAAGGCGTTTTTTCCTTAGTTCTTACGTAATAGGGAATTTTTAAGCATGACACTTTTTCAAGCGAACCCTTTCTTCAGATTCCAAGGGAGTCCCCCTGCTTTTAACTGAGGAGGACACAACCGCGGGTTGTTCAAGTTCAAGTTCCATTTATTTCCATAAATAACAATAACAAAAACAATATCCCAAAGGGCTCAATGGCCCGTTATTTGGGAAACGACACAGAATAAATAACTAATATTAAAACTTGGCATAAACAATACTAAACAATGTCTAATTTATAAATCTATAAGGAAAAGAAGTCAACTCACCGACAGTCCACACGAAACAGCGTCCTTCCCATCACCCGACAATAAATAAAAAAAATAAATTCTATACATCATCGAGAATCCAACGCCAAAAAAAAAAAAAAAAAAAAAAAAAAAAAAAAAAAAAAAAAAAAAAAAAAAAAAAAAAAAAACACCATAAAACAACTATAAATTATTTAATGTTTACCCTCAATAAGAAATTTTTCATCTGTCTTTTAAAGGAGCCAAGTGTTCGTGACTGACGAATCTCAGCAGGAACCAAGTTACAAGCATGTCCCACAGTCACGACCAGACCAAAGCCTGAACGAACCGAGTGAGTAGCCGGAATCATCCCATCCTCCCAGTTTCGAACTGCGTACAAATTTACTTCCCCTACTAGCTTAAGTAGTCCAGAAAAACAAAATGGGAGATCTTCGTGGAAGAATTGATATGCCAACGAAGGTAGAGATATAACATAAATATCTCTAATCTTAAGGAGATCAACAGGAGTGTGTGTAGTCGACTGGAGAACTCTTACCGCTTTCTCATGAAGAATATGAACAGGAGCAAGTACAGAAGAAAATGTAGAACATCCACACAGACGAACAGTAACATATATGAGGGAAAATGAGAGAGAAATATAAAAGACAGAGTATAGGAAAAGGAAATAAACGCTTTAATTTACGGATGATTCCAAGTCCACGGGAAATTTTCCCTCTTATTACTTGAACCTGCCACTTAAACGATAAATTTTCATCCAAAAGAACTCCCAGAAATCGCACATATCGATCCGGGGGGCGACTTATGGAGCCTCTTGGTGTAGGAAGCTCAGTAATTGTGGGGCAGCTCATACCTGTATGGGAAAAATAAGAATGTACGACTTTTTTACATTTAAAGATAGTTGATTTATGTCAAACCAATTAAGTATCTTCTCAGTCATTGCTTGAAGCTTTAGAATAAGGGATGACTCATCCGGAGATGCAGCACCTAGTGTAGTGTCATCTGCAAATGCTACCAGTTCTTCTCGACTATCAGATGTGGACACCGACATAGTCTGAGAGTGAAAATTTGTGACACAGTCCACAGCAAAGATCGGGAATTGGGGCGTTAAGAAGTCAGTAGAGGTCGTTTACATTAATCAGGAAGAGGGTTGGCCCAAGAATAGAACCTTGGGGTACTCCGTATTCAATTGGAACTTCCTTGTCTGTATCTTCCATGGCAATAGATCTGTTAGTAAGGTATGAATAGAACCAATACAGTGCTTCCCCACGCACACCATGATGAGAAAGTTTACCAATGAGGATCTTGTGTGTAAGGCTATCAAATGCTTTCCATACATCAAGAAAAATGGATGCAGGAATAAGATTAGAATCTAAAGATTGTCGTAAAAACTGGAGAAGTTTATTACAAGCATGTTCTGTAGAATACTTTGCGAGAAAGCCAAACTGATGTTGATGGAAAAAAATTTTGCTTCAAGAAATATCACCAGACGTTTGAGCATTGGCCTTTCAAATATCTTAGAGAACACTGACAAAAGAGAGATCGGCCTATAGTTCCCAAGATCCTCACGGTCACCTCCTTTAAATAGAGCTATCACACGCAGCAATTTAAGACGTTGAGGAAATACTCCTAGTTGAAATGACCTATTAATCAAATGGCAAAGTGGGGTGATAATCGATGGAAGGATATGTTTGATTACTTTAGCAGAAATTTTGTCGAAACCTGTTGAAGAATTCTTTAATGACAAAACAATATTTGTAATTTCCTGCACCGTAACGTCCTCAAGAACCATTGATTTCAAGCACGGGGGGCCTAGG
>JAPEVW010000060.1:72500-195000 GCA_027921565.1 Artemia sinica | reverse complement strand
ACACAACCCCCCAGGGCCCAGGGAGTATGCGTTGTAAGTGTTGTCCTGGGGGCGTGTATGATTCTTATGAAAGGGATGCTCGTTTAAACTTCAGAGAGGACTTCTTTGACCGGGAATTGAAAGTTCTAGTTCATTTTTTAAGAGTCAAAAGATATCAGAGGGAAACTATCCCCTCCCCCTCACACACAACGTTTTTTCCCCAAGCCTATTCGGTAAAATCTTTAAAATAGCCGTTTTATTCAAAATAATCCAAAAGTCATATAAGAAAAACTCCTGGGTCGACGCAACCCCCCATGGCCCGAAGGAGGCGTTGTAGTTAATACTCTGGGGACATATATCATTTTTATGGAAGGGTTGTGCAAACTTCGGAGTTGGTTCATTTGATGATTTAAGATTAAAAAGAGATTGGAGAGCAGCTAGCCACCCCCCACCCGCCCCTCCACGTCCTAAATGCCATCAGATACAAATTTTGAGATAAACATTTTTTTTTAGAAATAGTTCAAAGTTCAGATAACAAAAACTCCGGTGTTGACACAGTCCCCCAGAGCCCGACGGCAGGCGTTGTAATTTATGCCCTGGGGGCATATATAGTTGTTATGGAAGGGATGATCGTATAAACTTCATAGAGGGCCCATTTGATCGGAAATTGAAAGTTGTAATTCACTTTTTAGGAGTAAAAAGTGATCGGAGGGCAGCTAACCTCCCACATACTCCATTTATTGTTTTCCCAAAAGCACTTCAGTTAGAAGGGGTCGTCGTATAAGCTTCAAAGGAGGCTGATTTCAAAGGGGGCAAACTTTTTTCACTTTGATATTATTACTTTGATACCAGTTTTGATGCTTTGATGAAAATTTGATTTTTTTTTTAAAGTTTGATTTTGAAATATGAAATTTTAAAAAACTTGAAACTTTAAAAACATTCCAAAAAATAACCTTTTCAAAGAAAAGTAAAGGCCATTGTAAGCTTAAGCTCAAGAGATACAAATACCTGTTAAAACATAAACTCAAAATGACCAGGAATTACTACTAAAGAATAAATGAAACCCAAAACGAACAGAAATTAAATAAACAATCATAGGAAAAAATATACAACAAGTAACAATATAAATAAATAAATAGATCTTAAAGCAAGTAATGCTTAGACTGAAAATGAAAATCAAGCTTAAAACGAAAAAGAAAATGTTTTGCTATTGAAGTATAAATGAAACTTAAAACGGAACAGAAATGAAACAATTCAAGCACACAAACATACAATAGTTATTAACGTAAATGAATATATAAATCTTAAAACGAGGGAAACTTAAATTGAATATGCAAATCAATCTTAAAACGAACAGAAATCACTACAAACAAAAGTTTGGGTATTGCCTCCTTCTCTCACTGTAAAAGTCTAAAACCTACTGCGTCATTGGCGCTTTACTGGAAACTATATGCATCTTGAACGGTCTTGGAAAATATAAACAACATTAAATTAAATAATTGATATTAGTTGATGAAAGATCCATAAGTTCAAGAATTTATTTCGCTCTAATTTTATTTTTATCTTCAATGCTGTAAAAACTGGAAAAATAAAATATTTGTAATATAATTCGTTTTCAGTGTAGCGCCAATGACGCAGTAGGCTTTTGGTTTTTATTTATAGTTAAGGAAGGGGGCAGTATCCAAACTCTTGTTTGTAGTGAAACTGTATTTGTCTTGAACAACTTTAGAAAGAACTAACAAGTTAAACTGAATATTTGATGTATAATGATATTAATTGCTGAAAGCTCACCAGTTCAAAATTTTTACTATAATTTTAATGTTTATGTTCATTATTAAGTACAAAAGAAATACTTGGAATAAAATTGGTTTTCAATAAAGTGCCAATGACGTAGTAGGTTTTAGACTCACTTTTACAGTGAGAGAAGGAGGCGATATCCAAACTCTTGTTTGTATTAATTAAAAAAAAAATTCCACAAAATATGTTTTCCAAAGAAAAGTAAAGAACTCCATTGAATCCAAAATGAGCAAAAATGAGCAAAAATGAAACCCAAAAGGAACAGAAGTTACAATAAATAATCAAGCTAAATTCAAAAGGAGCTGACACTGAAAAAATATAAATGTTTTACGTTTATAACTTTAATAAATCAAATAATATTAACATTTTGATTACTAAATATCAATATATATGTATTAAACTGACAATGCACATTCTTTTTTATTTTTTCAGTAAAGAGCAAATTATGTTCTGTTCTTGGGAAGGCATAGTGGTTTTAAGCCCAACTCATGTTAATTTCTGGTCGTTTTGAGCTTGACTCGGTTATTTATTGTAATTTCTGTTAGTATTTGATTTCTTTTTTGCTCATATTTGCTCATTTTTGCTTTAATGCAGCTCTTTACTTTTTTTTGAAAAACTTATTTCGTGGAAAAAGTTTTTTTTTTAGTTAATTTCTGTTCGTTTTATATTAACATAGTCTTTTCAGGGAAAAAGAAAATAACACTTTAAATATTTTCATTTTTTTTAAGACTTCATAGTTTGGCTTGTTATTTGTATACTGGAGGAAATTTTTGAGCAATTTTTAACAATATACACCCTTTTAAAAATCTGGACACAAATAGTAGTGTTTAATTTAGTTTCATACCTCCTCTAGTTGACCTGTAATGTAAAACTTGATACCTTTCGAAAAAAAATCTGTTTACTTTCTTTTATAGCTTGGATACACTTACGCTGTTTTGATTTGGTGAAATTTTAACAGCAGAAGTAGCCCCAAAAGTTTGAACATAGTACCCTCAGTCTATTGAAAATTAGTATTAACACAGTGTATTTTGATTTAATCTTAAGACAACATTTTGTTTTAAAAAATAATGGGCGAATGGGAGGATGGGCGTGAGAGGGGGATTAGCTGCCCTTCAATCACTTTCGACTATTAAAAAGGGCATTAGCCCTTTCTATTTTCAATCGAATGAGCCCTTTACGAAGTTCCTACAACAGCTTATTCGATACGAAGAGCCCAGGTCTAAAAAAAATAAAATAATAATAATACAATGTACCCAAATCGATCTTTACTATTAAAATGTCAAGCCTTCTAATCAATTTCGACTGTTAAATAGGGCACTAGGCCTTTCGATTTCCAATCGAATGAGCCCGTTTTGATTTTCTAAGACAGCAATTTCTATAAACACCTTATTTGCCCCAGGACATAAATTACAACCCTTACCGTAAGGGCTGTTAGGGGGGTTTTCATCCTCAAAGAGCTAATTTCTAGAACTTTCAACTTCTTTAAACAAAATGGCTATCTAAAAAGTTTGATTGGATGTGCTTGGAGAAATGGTGGGCGTGAGAGGGGCGTTAGTTGCTCTCCAATCTCTTTAAACTATTAAAAAAGGCACTAACCCCTTCAATTTCTAATGAAATGAGCCCTTTTGAAGTCTCTACAACAATGCTTTCAATAAAAACCTTATATACCCCAATGGCATAACTTACAACCCTTGCCCTGAGAGCTGGGAGGGGGTGTCATCCTCAAAGACCTAATTTCCAGAACTTTCTATTACGTTGAAAAAAATGACTATCTGAAAATTTTGATTGGATGCGTTTGGGGGAATGGTGGGCGTGAGCGGGGGCTTAGTTACCCTCCGATCACTTTCGACTATTAAAAAGGGCACTAGCCCCTTCAATTTCCAATTGAATGAGCCCTTTTTGAAGTTTTTATGACAACGCTATCTATAAAAACCTTATATGCCCCCAGGGAATAAGTTACAACCTTTGCCCTGGGGGCTCTAGGGGGTTTGTCATCCTCAAATACATAATTTCAAGAACTTTCAATTACCTCTAACAAAATGAATATCTCTAAACTTTGATTGAACGTGTTTTGGGAAATGGTGGGCGTGAGAGGGGGGTTAATTACTCGCCACTCACTTTTGACTATTAAAAAGGGCACCAGCCCTTTTAATTTCCAATCAAATAAGCCCTTTTTGAAATTTCTGCAACAACTTTCTATATAAACCTTATTTGCCCCCAGGGTATAGCTTACAACCCTTGCACTGAGGGCTCTGAGGGGGTTATCTTTCGAAGAGACCTAATTTCCTGAACTTTCGACTCTGTTAAACAAAATGGATATCTCAAAATTTTGATTAGATGTGTTTGGTGAAGTGGTGGGTGTGAGAGGATGACTAGCTCCCTTTTTGATGCTCGAAAGTGATTCAAAGGCAACTGACACACCTTCCGTGCCCACAATTTCCCAAAACACATCCAATCAATATTTTGATATGGCCATTTTGCTCAACGTAGATGAAAGTTCTGGAAATTATATGTTTCAGCAGGACAATCCTCCCACAGTCTTCAGGGGCAAGGGTTACAAGTTATACCCTAGGGGCATATGGTTCTTATGGAAGGAATGCTCGTATAAACTTCAGAGAGGGCTCTTTTGATTGAAAATTGAACGTTCTAGTTCACTTTTTAAGCGTCATAAGATATTGGAGGGTAACCAGCTTCCCCCGAACCCTTTTTTCCAAATGCATCTAATAAAAATTTTAAGATAGGTAAAAATAGTTCAAAGATCATAAAAAACTCCAGTGTCGACACAACCCCCCAGGGCCCAGGGACAGGTTTTGTAAGTTATGCCCTGGTGGCATATATGGGTCTTATGGTAGGGATACTAGTATTAACTTCAAAGAGGGCTCGTTTGATTGGAAATTGAAAGTTTTAGTTCACTTTTTAAGAGTTAAAAGAGATTGGAGGGCACCTAGTCCCCCCTCCATGTCCTTTTTTCGTCAAACCCATCCGATAAGAACTTTGAGATACCTTTTTTTAAATAGCTCAAAACCATCAAACGAAAACTCTGGGGTCGACACTGCCCTCGAGGGCAGATGTTGTAACTTATGCCCTGGGGGAATATATGATTCTTATTGAAGGGATGCTTTTAAAAACTTCAGAGACGGCTCATTTGATTGGAAACTGAAAGTTCTAGTTCAGTTTTTTAGAGTCAAAAGAGATGGGAGGCAATTAGCCCCCCCCCCCCACGGTCCTTTTGCCCCAAATATATCCTATAAAGATTTTGAGATAGCCATTAAGTTAAAAATTTCTCAAATGTCAGATAATAGAAACTCAGGTGTCGTCACAAACCGCCAGGACCCGGGGGCAGGCGTTGTAAGTTGTGCCAAGCGGCATAGATGGTTTGTATAAAAGGGATGCTCGTATAAGCTTCAGAAAGGGCACATTTGATTGGAAATTGGAAGTTTGAGCTCGCTTTTCAATAGCCAAAGAGATCTAAGGGTAGCTAGCCCCCTACACCTTCTTTTTCCAAACCCATTGTACCGTGAGCAAAATGCGATATATTTAAAATACAAAGATTCTTTCCTTCTAAAGATGATTCTGACAGAAATTAAACGTCCCCTAATTGAGTTCAAATACCTTTTCCAAGAGTATAAATTCTTAATCAGCAAAAAGAGAAATTGCATTCTAGCTTCAGTCAAACAACGACGCTAGTCGGTTTGAATTTCGCTAAGATAATTAGTAACAAAAAAAATGCTACGCACAATATTTCTGAGGAAGTTTAAACTATAAGAGTCGGGTGAACGTTTGAATATACAAAAATATTTAAGACGTATTATTGGACGAGGTTTCGCCTCCTTGGGCCACGTGAGCCAATTGCGAGCCAGTCCTTACAGTGCAGGACGAAAGAACTGCGTTTGGTAGTGGGGTAAAAGTGCTTTTTGAAGATATTCGTATTTGAGAATCAGGACCATTCAGATAGAATTCTTCAATTCTTTCATGTTGTATCTCGGTCACCGTTGTTGTCATTTGGAGTGACCCTCTGCTGTTCACCTAAATATGTAAGTTTCAATAAATCTATTGCTTTTTTACCTGTGTTTATTTCATTTTATATGTCTGGATCTAGCCCAATAACAGGTAATTAGTTCGCAAATCTCCAAGGTAACGTTCCCAGGAAATCTGATCTCCAGATAGCTCAAGAAAAAAAGGCCACATTTATATGTCTACATATTCTACTTTCTCCCATTAATTGAGGGCGGCGCTAGCCTAGTTGACACAATCTTTAGCGCTATAAGCGGCGCTATGGGAGAACCTATAAAGTGTAAGTTTTCAGCTTTAAGGTACGATATTACATTTGCCACGATCATCTTCATTACCGCTATTAGGACGGCCATAAAACTTTTATTGCTACAAATGGCGCGGTCGGAAATTGGATGAAAACTTGCGAACTAATTACGCTATAAAACTTTGTAATTTGAATTTAATTATTGGAGAGATACAGACATATAAGTAAAGTGATTAGACCTATTGTCGCTAAGCTATTACAGGGAAACCCTTTAGAATATCTCATAGGAGATAATAGCCTCCCCCAAAATTGGTTAAGTGAAAAAATAAATTTATTTTGAATTGATTCAATGCTTGTATACATTTATACTATATTTTTATTTTCTTTAAGTTTTAACTGGTGGAAGTTGGGAAAACTGGGTCGAGTTGACTAAGTAAAAATTGTATATTGAAACAGAAATGGCTTTGTCAAAAGAGGAAGGTAAATGGACTTCGCTTTTAGCGGCGCTCGAATTAGCAAAACTTCGAGCAGCTTTGCTTGAACTTTGGCTATTAGAAATAAATTTGTATCCCCTCAAAGAGTTGGGTACAATAGAAAAAATGGAGAAAAGGCTCAATGAAGAATTGTAAAATGAAAAAAAAATAGTATTCAGTTTTTAACAAGTAGAAGCAAGTGTATAATTAGTAGTTTTTTTAGTGTTAGTAATAAATGCAATGTAGTAGTGCCGTATATTACTAAATAATAAAGTATTTGTACCGTGAATTGAAAGAATAAAATTAAAGATAATACGTAAAGAAGAACAAAATCTAGCTGGACCGATGAAACTTTGGTAGAAACAGAAGAATTTTAGGCATAATAGTAGCAAATGGGGTCCTAATTCAGCCTTACTACAGGTACAGGCTATAAACTTGTTGTTCAAGGATAACACTGCTACAATTTAGCAAAGGAAGCACATAAATTGTGGTCCGAACAATTATAGGTTAGAAGCTGCCATTTCCAAGTGTTTTAGGAGCAGAAATGCTTCGAAAATATGGCATTTTACGACGTAATAAGCAATAGAATTACCTTTGTTAAAGCTAACAAATACTAGGTTAGTTATGTAGTTTCACAAGCAAAGGGAAGGAAAAGATATCTAAATATATAATTAAATTACTTGATGAAAGGGATGAAAAAAAACGAGAAAAGTAACCTTATAAGTAAGAAAAAAAAGTGGAAGCTTAGCAAAAGTCGCCGAAGGAAGCAAAAAAAGAGTTGTTACCCAGCTGTGACTGGAACTCTGCATAAGGCGAGAAATTATGCGAAAGAAACCGTTAATCGCAGAAAATTGAGGCATGCGGATAGGTCTTAAAAGGATCTCCTTTACCTACACAGATGACCTTCATCTGAATAATGGTGTTAGAAAAAATTCAAATTCTGAATTAGCTCCGCAAAATGAGTCACAAGAAAGTTCAAATTTGAATTTTATACCATGGCTGCCTTAGAGCCATGTAGATGTAAAACAAGCCAGTGTTCATACTTGTTTACAAAGAATATAAGCCCACATTAGGACAAACACAGAAGGCAATGCATCCTTTTGGGAAAGCTGATATTGATAATTCTGGTCCGCTCTTACGGTTACTCAATGACGAATCATCCTCAAGTCTAGTCTGATTATAAATCAGTAGAGTTTAGTCGAATATCAGATAGATTTTATATCAGATAAATACGATCTGATAGTAGAAATCAAATAGAGTGAAGCCAATAGTCCCTTATATCCCAATTAGTCGACAAATAGATTATGCCTAGAAAGCGAACAGAAACCTTATCACGGAAACAATTACACAGGGCGTTAATAGGTGACACGTAACTTTTAAATAGGTGCAGTGAAACTAATTAAATTACACATATTTAGAATCAGCATTAAAAGGCGATTCTTTTGATATGTATATTGAAAAAAATATAATTTGGGGGAATAAGTTATAAAAAAAAAAAATAGGATAACAGTATAATTATGTGCTGCTAGCTTACTTATTTATATGCTGCTTACTCGAAAAATACAATGCAAAATTAGATTGTATAGCGATTATTAACTTAGCTTTAAAGGTATATCTCAACCGGTCATAAAGGCATATAACAACCAAAATAAAGCTTGGAAGTCCCAACTTTACTTCCATAACCTATCTAATCCTAATATATCTATTCTGTTTTACGCCTACAAACCAGTTTTCTTTGGCCAATGCCACAAAACGGTTATATATAAATATATATATATATATATATATATATATATATATATATATATATATATATATATATATATATATATATATATATATATATATATATATATATATATATATATATATATATATATATATATATATATATATATATAATACAAGTGATGTCAAAACGTCGGCGATCAGGGAGAAAGGCCCAAGGTGGGAAGCTCGTGGTTGACCGATGGTGACAAATAGTGTTTTTAGGTCCTGTGTGGCACATTCTGCCTACTAGGTAGCTACCTTACGAAAAAACAACTATTGCCTTAATATATTAGTAGGCGTTGAAAGCGGGGCGGGGAATCATTGAGCTACATTGAAAAATATTTAAACATGGACCTTATTAAGGCTACTTGATTTTAATCTTCTAACTCAGAATATTAGAATAGACATGTATTGCGTAAAATCAAAATTTGTTTTTTTTATGCCATTTTTTATGCTATTTCCTGCCTTTGACACTATTTAAGAAGTATGCTTACTTAATATTTTCTTTTGAGAATAATTAAAAATACATGAATGTATTTTTTTTGGTCGAGTATCATTTGTATTGCTGGGGTCGACTCCCCTTGCACACGTTAGGTCCCCTAGTGGATAAATATCCGTGTTATTTGCGCTTATTAATTTTATGGGTTATTTGTAATGATGGCAAATATCAGACTTAACTTATTGCTTTTTTTATAAACAGATACCCTTCAACACAATGAATAAAGATTGTCAAAAGTCTGTCTATTGTTCTTAAAAACTGCTTATTTGAAAATGTCAATTTTCTTTTTATGTTGTTCTATTTATTTAAGAGCGAGAGAGGATGAGCATATGTAGGTTTTATTTTTGTAGCTAGACATAAGACATACCTTAGTACTTCAGTTTAAGTAAATCTACGTTCAATTTTTTGTTACAACAAGCATCTTTGATTGCTATACTGACGTATTTTCTGTAAAAGAAAAAAAAAACTCGGTACAGTTCAAGTTAATGACAAACTGTTTTGCTTTGCTCTGTTGGTATAATAGAACAGAGATAACATTTGTAAGCAAATCCCCCCCCAATTAAATAGTTTTTTTTTGCGCACCTTAGACTAAATTAGTCTATGTTACTAAGGATTTGATTAAGTTTTAGATGTCTTATTTTTGTTAGTGTTATTTCTATGCCCTTTCAAAGGATAATAGAAAGGTTGGAACAGAAAATAACCAAAGGTAGGAAGCTCGTGGTCTACTGAGGACGACAACTGGCGTTGGACCACGCTTGTGGGAAGCCTGGGGAGGAACTCAAGGCCCATGCAGCTTTTAATTTGTTGGGTTTTGAAAAAAAAACTACCAGTACAGAAACGACTAATTATGAGCTGATCATGTTCATACTTATGAACACTATCATGATTCTCTGTTCCAAGAGAAACTGTTGGAACTTTGTCTTGTTACAATAATACAGAAAGAATAGACCCAAGTTACAAAACAGAATTACTATTACAAAATGTGGGTACGATAACCATAAAAAAGGGTGTCGACTCGTAACTAAAGAGTCAACCGTCCGAACGCCGTTAATTACCAAGAGCACAAAGATAATAAGTCCCAAAATAACTAACTTCAAGGCGATCAACCTGTCGTACACTATTCCCAATATAGAAAACGAGGAAATAAAAACCTCGATATGGTCAAAAATAGAAAAGAATAAAGGGACGATAAGGCTTACAAAAATAAGAGAAGCATTAGATTCGCAGATTCCCCTATTTACAAATGAAGACCAAAGATTAACGTATGTGGATAATAGATACGGATTGTTCTCAACCAATTTCTGGTGGAACAGACTATTGGCCGTATGTTTCGTATTCGCGACTTCCCTGACCATAAGAACCCTATTGACTTGTAATTACGGAAAAATCCTGAGACTAGGAAGGCAAAAACCAAGAGAAGAACAAGGGGAAACAGCTGAAATGCAGAGGTTAAACCCGGAGCCCCATGAAACGTCTAAGCCAAGAAATAGGGAAGACATTAGAAAACGAGTGGGTATAGAGGCCTCCACTCGTCCTTGTTATGTCTTGTTCCCTCATTGTAGTATCGTTTACGTAAAACCGTGTGGTTATGACGCTGCAACATGCGTTTCTTAAACAGCACGGACGTGCGTCAACAATGCAGGCATGAAATATGTTGTAAAATTAGACCTCAAAATTAACCATGTAGCATAAACTCTGTTTAAATGATTATTTTAAATCTAATGTAAAATTAACTAAGTGTTGAAAGAAGTTAAAATAAAGTGTATGCAGTAGAGTATATTAGAAAGTATAATAAGAGACCACACTTAAAGTTGAAGAATTAATATTTTATAAAGTCGTTAGGCTATAACAACTTAGAAGAAACTTCTATGTATTGAATTTCCCAATGGGAATTATGTCGTTTTATTATAACCAAAACAATAAAAATTTAGTTTTTTGTACTAATATTAGTGTATTTATTTAACTCTGTCTCATAGCGTAAAATTCATGTACCCGATCAATACGTGACTTATTTGTACTATAAGTATTTACTTTAAAGAACGTGTGATTCTGCCTCGTTATTTTTATTACAGGAAGTGGATTGACACATTGGATATCGAGCATTACAATGAGTTGCCAAGTGCAGATACAACCTAGTACCATCTATTTTCATCATACCTCAACCAACGAAGGGTACTCACCATACACTCCAGGCAATTTTCATCCCAGCTTCGTCTACGAAAACAACAGTTACCTTTGATCATTGTTTCTTCGACCACAAACCATACTACGTATCAGGTAACATTATATTTTAATCTCAGTATCCAGTGCTTTATCGAACTATATAATCACATAAATGCTGAGAATCCCATCGATCAGCACAAGATATAAATACATAGATATCGCCTTTGACAATCATTATGGACCACAGAACCATTTGACTGTATAGTGAGGATATTTGATGATCCCGAAAATTATTTATACAACGCAGATTCACGCGTCGAATCCCTTTCGACCATCTCTCAGAATCCATCCTATCCCCTCTGGGTGGAAAGTTCATATCTCTGTTATGCCATAAATGTACGAGATAACTTCTGAAAAAAGGACCTAGAAACCAAAATTAACCCCAGTGATCAAGCCAGTGACAATATGCCCCTCCCACAAGTTAAAGACAATATGTTGAAGGAGTCACTATAGTTTGATGTCAACCCGTTCCAAATCCAAACTTCAATTCCCCCGTGATTAACCTAGGAATCACCGCAAAGGTTAATAGACGCAAGCCATGAGCTAACAAGTTTATAAGAGACACAAAAAAAAACAATTTTATACGAGAATACATTCTCTATGTGCCTCAAAATATCCCAAAAGATAAGGCTCCCTATGAACTATCGAAAAGCAGGTGAGAATGAACTCTGATGGCATATTCCCACACCTGTAGTTGGAAGCATCATTTCCCAGTTGACAATTAGAGAAAGCTCATCGTGTGAACACAATCGTGCTTGAACTGTCCCATGAAGAAACCATAACGTAAGTGCTTTAAAGAATTTTGCCAAGACGAAAAGAGTGAAGGACAATAATTTACAACAGAAGGATTGAGTACACTAAGGACTCGAATGGTAATGAAATAGATGTGAATTTACATATGTTACTTCTTAATAACTTTGATAACTCAAAAATCCCAATAGTGAAAGTGTTTTAATGTTACCAGTGAATATGGTAAACCCAATATTGTTTGTTATAAATCATTCATGTATGTACCGCTAGATGTTCAAGTAGAATTAGGTGTAGTGTTATCATGTTATCCGTTTAATGTAGTGTAGATAGAAAGTAGTGTGCCACATAGACAGCAAAAAAAAAGAAAAAGAAAAGTAATAGAGAAAATTTTTAGCACTCCTGATTAAGCCATAACATAAATATAAAATAATTATGTAGAAGAAATAGTTAATAAAATGCGAACATTTCAAAAGCCCAAAGGCAAGCAAGTCATAATGACGGGACGTCATTAATTAATGGGTCGGGTAATATGTACCGTGAGCAAAATGCGATATATTTAAAATACAAAGATTCTTTCCTTCTAAAGATGATTCGGACAGAAATTAAACGTCCCCTAATTGAGTTCAAATACCGCTTCCAAGAGTCTAAATTCTTAATCAGCAAAAAGAGAAATTGCATTCTAGCTTCAGTCAAACAACGACGCTAGTCGGTTTGAATTTCGCTAAGATAATTAGTAACAAAAAAAATGCTACGCACAATATTTCTGAGGAAGTTTAAACTATAAGAGCCGTGTGAACCTTTGAATCATCAGAAATATTTCAGACGTATTATTGGATGAGGGTTCGCATCCTTGGGGCCACGTGAGCCAATTGCGAGCCAGTCCTTACAGCACAGGACGAAAGAACTGCGTTTGGTAGTGGGGTAAAAGTGCTTTTTGAAGATATTCGTATTTGAGAATCAGGACCATTCAGATAGAATTCTTAAATTCTTTCATGTTGTATCTCGGTCACCGTTATTTTCATTTGGAGTGACCTTCTGCTGTTCACCTAAATATGTAAGTTTCAATAAATCTATTGCTTTTTTACCTGTGTTTATTTCATTTTATATGTCTGGATCTAGCCTAATAACAGGTAATTAGTTCGCAAATCTCCAAGGTAACGTTCCCAGGGAATCTGATCTCCAGATAGCTCAAGAAAAAAAGGCCACATTTATATGTCTACATATTCTATTTTCTCCCATTAATTGAGGGCGGCGCTAGCCTAGTTGACACAATCTTTAGCGCTATAAGCGGCGCTATCGGAGAACCTATAAAGTGTAAGTTCTCAACTTTAAGGTACGATATTACATTTGACGCGATCATCTTCATTACCGCTATTAGGACGGCCATAAAACTTTTATTGCTACACCACCTGATGAAGATTTTGTGGTAAAGATTTTGTTTAAAATAGTTCAAAGGTCGTAAAAGAAAAAAATCCAGTGTCAGTACAACCCCCCCCCCCCAGGTACCAGGGGAAGGCATTCTTAGTTATGCCCTAAGGGCAGGTATTGCTCTTATGGAAAGGATGCTCGTATAAAGTTCATGGGAGGGCTCATTTGATTGGAAATTAGAAGTTCTAGTTCACTTTTAAAGAATCAAGAGAGTTAAGGGCAACTAGCCCCCCCCCACCCCACGCTCTTTTTTCCCAAAGCCCAGCCACTACAAATTTTGAGATAGCCAGTTTTTTGGAAATTATTCGAAAGTTAAATAACAAAAACTCCCCCCACGGCCCGGGGGATAGGCGTTGTAAGTGTTGCTCTGAGGGCGTAGATGGTTTTTATGAAAGGGATGTTTCGTATAAACTTCAGAGGGGGCTCATTTTATTAGAAACTGAAAGTTCTAATTCAATTTTTAAGAGTCAAAAGATATTCGAGGGCGGCTAGCCCCCCTCCCCACAGATACCCTTTTTCCCCAAGCCCATGTCAGATAAGAAAAACTCCTTTGTTGACAAAACCCGCCAGGGCCCTGAAGCAGGCGTTATGAGTAATACTCTAGGGGCGTATATAGTTCTTATGGAAGGGATGTTCGTATAAACTTTGGAGATGACTCATTTGATTTGAATTGAAAGTTCTTGTTTACTTTTTAAGATTCAAAAGAGATCGGAGGGAAAATAGCCCGCCCCCTCCTCCACACCCTAAATACTTCAGGTGCAAATCTTAAGATAGATATTTTGTTAAAAAAAAGTTCAAAGTTCATATATGGCTGATATATGGCTCCTTTAGCTGATACTTCTGCTCCAAATATGTATTATCAAAATTCTTCAAGTTCCACAAAAATGTTAAAACCCTTTGAACCAGAAAACGTCCCTAAATGTAATCAAGCAAGTGCTAGTGAACTTCCTTCGTCAGAATTTTCTCAAGGGAGTAAAGAGGTTCAGCAAACTAATCTTACTGACCATGCTTTAACTGAAGATGATTTATTCTTGAAAGCCAGTGTTAATGAAACATACTTAAAAATTTACAATATAGTCGAATTTGCAAGCGGAAATTCTCACCCAATGCAGTCACAGGCAGCGCAATTGCGGTGCCTAAGTAAAGAACGATGTTGGCACAATATATTATTTATTTTTCTTCCATACCAGGGTGTATCGAAAGAGTTGTCGTAGAAACTTGGAATAGAGCTAATTCAATTGGAAATTGGAACGGCTAGTGCCCTTTTTAATAGTCAAAAGTGATTGGAAGACAACTAACACCCCTTCCATACCCGCCATTTCCCCAAACAAATCCAATCAAAATTTTGAACTAGCCATTTTGTATAGCGTAGTTGACTTCCAAATAGAAATCATGTTTTTGAGAAGGAAAGTCCCCCAGAGCCCTCAAGACAAGGTTGTAAGTTATGCACAGGGGGCATATAAGTTTTTATAGATTAATTAAAAAAAAACTTTTTCCACAAAATAAGTTTTTCAAAGAAAAGTAAAGAACCCCATTAAACAAAAATGAGCAAAAATAAAATCAAATAATCTACCAAGCGTGAAACTACCACAAATCAGCATCGATAATAAATGAAACCCAAAACGAACAGAAACTACAATAAATAACCGAGTCAAACTCAAAACGAGCAGAAATTAACATAAGTTGGGCTCAAAACCCCTATGCCTTCCCAAGGCGAGATCATAATTTGGACTTTACTGAAAAAAAATATAAATGTTTTCACTTTTATATCTTAAATAAATCAAATGATATTAAGATTTTGATTACTAAATATCAGTATATGTATATTAAACTGACAATGCACAATCTTTTGTATTTTTTTCAGTAAAGTGCAAATATTTCCAGAAATTTCAACAACGTTAAACAAAATGGCTATCTCAAAATTTTGATTGGATGTGTTTTGGAAAATGGTGGGCGTGAGAGGGGCGGTAGTCTTTCTCCAATCCCTTTTAACTATTGAAAAAGGCAGTAGCCCTTTCAATTTTAAATCAAATGAGCCCTTTTGAAGTATTACGACAAAGCTTTCAATAACAACCTTATATGCCCCCCAGGGGATAACTTACAACCCTCACCTTGAGGGCTGGGGGGAGTTGTCATCCTCACAGACCTAATTTCGAGAACTTTCTACTACGTTGAACAAAATGTCTATTTAAAAATGTTGATTGGATGTGTTTGGGGGAATGGTGGGCGTGCGAGAGGGGTTAGTCTACGTACAATCACTTTCAACTATTAAAAAGGGCACTATCCCTCTAAATTTCCAACTGAATGAGCCCCTTTTGAAGTTTTTACGACAACTCTATCATTAAAAACCTTATATACCCCCAGGGCATAACTTACAACCTTCGCCCTGGGGACTCTGGGGGGTTTTTTATCCTTAAATACATAACTTCCAGAACTTTCAACTACGTTGAACAAAATGGTTATCTCTAAACTTTGATTGAATGTGTTTGGGGAAATGGAGGGCGTAAGAGGGGGGTTAATTACTCTCCCCTCCATTTCGACTATTAAAAAGGGCAGTTTCAATTTCCAATCAAATTAGCTCCTTTAGAAATTTCTACAACAACTTTCTACATAAACCTTATATGCCCCATGGGCATAAATTACAGTCCTTGCATAGAAAGCTCTGATGGGGCTATCGTCCTAAAAGACCTAATTTCCAGAATTTTCGAATACGTTGAACAAAATGGATATATCGAAATTTTAATTGGATGTGTTTGGGGAAATGGTGGTCGAGAGGGGGGTTAGTTGCCCTTCAATCAATTTCAAATATTAAAAGAGCAATAGACCTTTCAATTTTCAATTGAATGAGACCATTTTGGATGTTTTTACAACATCGTCTTCAATAAAAACCTTACATGCTCCGAGGGCATAACTTAAAACTCTTTCCCTGAGCGTTGTGGGGGGGGGATAGGTTGTCATCCTTAAAGGCCTAATTTCCAAAACTTCCAACTGTGTTGAATAAAATGGCTATCTAAAAATTTTGATTGGATGTGTTTGGGGAAAAGGTGGGCGTGAGAGGGGGGTTAGTTGCCCTCAAATCCCTTTCGACTATTAATAAGGGCACTAGCCCGTTGAATTTTCAATCGAATGAGCCCTTTTCAAGTTTCTACGTCAAAAATATCTCAATAAAAACTTGGGGAAATGGTGGGATAAGAAGGGGTGTTAGGTCCTTTCCAATCATTTTCGACTATTAAAAAGGGCACTAGCCATTTCAATTTCCAATCGAATGAGCCCTTTTTAAAGTTTCTACGACGACGCGTTCAAAAAAACCCTAAATGTCCCAAGGGGCATAAATTACAGCCCTTGCCCTGAGGGCTGCTGGGGAGTGTCCTCCTCGAAAATATAATTTCTATCTGGAAATCCACAACACTGAACAAGATGGCTATATAAAAATTTTGATTGGATGTGTTTGAGGAAAGGATGGGCGAGAGAGGGGGGCTAGCTGCCCTCTAAATCACTTTTGACTATTAAAAAAGGCACTACACCTTGGAATTTCAAATCGAGTGAGCCCTTTTTCAAGTTTTTACGATAAAGATTTCAAAAAAAAAATTATTCCCCCAGGCCATAACTTATAACCCTTGCTGTGAAGACTGTGAGGGGAGTGTCCTGCTCAAAGGTATAATTTTCCTGAACTTTAACTGCGTGGAACAAAATGGCTACTTCAAAATTGTGATTGGATGTGTTAGGGGAAATGATGGGCGAAGGGGCGTTAGTTGCCTTCCAATTACTTTCGACTATTAAAAAGGGCACAACCCGTTTCAATTTCAAATTGAATGAGCCCTTTTTGAAGTTTCTACGACAACGCTTTCTATAAAAACGGTATATGCCCCCAGGGCAAAACTTACAATCCTTTTCCTGAGGGGAGTGAGGAGGTTGACATCCTCAAAGACCTAATTTACAGAACTTTAAACTACATTGAACAAAATGGCTATCTCAAAATTTTGATTGGATGTGTTTGGGGAAAAGGTGGGCGTGAGAGGGAGGCTAGTTACCGTCAAACCATTTTCAACTATTAAAAAGGGGACTAACCCTTTGAACTTCCAATTGAATGAACCTTTTTTGAAGTTTCTATGACAATGCCTTCTATAAAAATCTTATAGTTGCCCTCCAATCAATTTCAACTATTAAAAAGGGCACTACCCCTTTGAATTTCCAATCGAATGAGCCTTTCTTGAAGTTTCTAAGACAATGCCTTCTATAAAAACCTTAAATGCCCCCCGGCCATAACTTCAAACCCTTGACCCGTGGGTTGCAGAGGAGGGTCCTCCTCAAAAGTATATTTTTTATTTGGAAATCAACTACGCTGAACAAAATGGCTATCTCAAAATTTTGATTGGATGTGTTTGGGGGAATGATGGGCGTGGGGGGGTAGTTGCCCTCCAATCACTTTCGGCTATTAAACCAGGCACTAGCCGTTTGAATTTTCAATCGAATGAGCCTCTTTTGAAGTTTCTACGACAACACCTTCTATAAAAACCTTATATGCCCCCAGGGCATAACTTAAAACCCTTGACCCGAGGGTTGTGGGGGAGTGTCCTCCTTTCGACTATAAAAAGGGCACTAGCCCTTTAGTTTCCAATCGAATGAGCCTTTTTTGAAGTTTCTACAACAACGCCTTCTTATATGCCCCCAGGGCATAACGTAAAACCCTTTCCCCGAGGGTTGTGGGGGAGTGTTCTCCTCAAAAAGATATTTTCTATCTGGAAATCAACTACGCTGAACAAAATGGCTATCTCCAAATTTTGATTGGATGTATTTGGGGGAATGATAGGCGTGGGGGGGTAGTTGCCCCCCAATCACTTTCGACTATTTAAAAGGGCACTAGCCACTCCAATTTGCAATCAAATGAGCCCTTTTCGAACTTTCTACGACAACTACTTCGATACGAACTGCCCGGGTATGGAGAAAAAAAAACACATTGTGCCCACATCGTTCTTTACTTAGGCAGCGCTAGCGCGCTGCCTATGAAACCATTGTTATAGAGACTACAAATAATGCTAATTCCCAATAAGGCATCTCAGCAATATCCCAAGAACGACTGAGGATATTATGTTCAACCTTTCGGGGCTACTCCTGCTCTTAAAATTAAACCAAATCAAATTAGGTTAAGCGTATCCAAGCTATCAAAGAAAGTAAACAGATTTTTTTTTTTTTTTTTTTGGCGAAAGGTATCAAGTTTCCTGTTTCAGGTCAACTAGAGGAGGAATGAAACTAAATCAAACATTACTATTTGTGTCCAGATTTTTAAAAGGGTTTATGTTGTTAAAAATTGCCGAAAAGTCTTCTCCAGCATACAAATAGCAGGCCAAAGTATAAAGTCTTAAAAAAATGAAAAGATTTAAAGTATTATTTTCTTTTTCCCTGAAAAGACCATGTCAATACGAAACGAACAGAAATTAACTAAAAGGAACTTTTTCCATTAAACAAGTTTTTCAAAGAAAAGTAAATAAGTCTATTACACCAAAAATGAACAAAAATCAAATCAAACAATCTACCAAGCTTGAAACTACCACAAATCAAATCGATAAATAAATACAACCCAAAACGAATTGAAATTACAATAAATAACCGATTTAAACTTAAAACAAGCAGAAATGAACATGAGTAGAGGTCAAAACCCCTATGCCTTCCCAAGGCCAGAACATGATTTGCACCTTACTAAAAAAAAAAATGAATGTTCATTATCAGTTTAGTAAACATATAGTGATATTTAGTAATCAAAATGTTAATATTATTTGATTTATTAAAGTTATAAAAGTAAAAACACTCCGATGACAAAACAACACCCCAGGGCCCGGGGCCAGGCGTTTTAAGTTATGCCCTGGGGGCATATTTAGTTGTTATGGAAAGGATGCTCGTAGAAATTTCCTAAAGGGCTCATTTGATTGGAAATTGAAAGTTGTAATTCATTTTTTTAAAAGTCAGAAGTGATTGGAGGGCAGCTAGCCTCCCCCAAACTCCATTTATTTTTTCCCAGAGGCACTTCATATAGAAAAAGTCGTCGTATGAACTTCAAAGGGGGCTCTTTCGATTGGATATCGAGAGTTCTATCGAGATTTCGAAAACAGCGGCAGAATTTTTCAAGAAAGATGAAATCCAAGTGGCGAAAGAATTAATATCGAGAGATTCTGCTATTAGTACTCGTATGCGCATGAAATTTATTATGACTGACAATATCTCTGACATTCTGAAATTGCTCAAATATTGCGACGAAAAGAAAATTGCCCTCCCAAAATACGTCATTTATGAGCCAGATGAAGTACCCATTGTTCCTGGGGAAGTAAGTGCTGTTATTACTAGGAAAGTAAACGAAATGTGTTCCAAGCTAGAGTGTTTTATCGAACGTGATCGTCGTAACTAACAAAGCTTTTTCAACTAACAAAGCTTTTTCACAAAATAAGTTTTTCAAAGAAAAGTAAAGAACTCCATTAAACAAAAAGAGCAAAAATAAGGTAAAATAATCTACCAAGCGTGAAACTACCACAAATCAGTATGGATAAATAAATAAAACCCAAAACGAACATAAATTACTATAAATAACCGATTCAAACTCAAAACGAACAGAAAGTAACATAAAAAGGGCTCAAAACCCCTGTGCCTTCCCAAGGCCAGAACATTATTTGCACTTTACTGAAAAAAATATAATTGTTTTACTTTTATAACTTTAATAAATCAAATAATGTTAACATTTTGATTACCAAATATCAGTATATGTGTATTAAACTGACAATGCCCATTCATTTGTATTTTTTCAGTAAAGTGCAAATTATGTTCTGGCCTTGGGAAGTCATAGGGGTTTTGAGCCCAACTTATGTTAATTTCTGCTTGTTTTGAGTTTGACTCGGTTATGTATTGTAATTTCTGTTCGTTTTGGGTTTCATTTACTTATCGATGCTTATTTGTGGTAGTTTCACACTTGACAGATTATTTGATTTTATTTTTGCTCATTTTTTGGTTAATGGAGCTCTTTACTTTTCTTTGAAAAACTTATTTTGTGGAAAAAGTTTTTTAATTAATTTCTGTTAGTTTTGTATTGACATAGTCTTTTCAGGGAAAAAGACATAGCTTGTTGCCACGCTCATGATTTCCAAAAACAAACATCCAATCAAATTTTTGAGATATCCATCTGCTTCAGCATTGTTGAAAGTCCAAAAATTAGGCTTTTGGGGATATAAATCCCCCAGTGCCCTCAGGGCAAGGGCAGTAAATTAGGGGATTCGTTTATTGTTTACATATAGCATATGCTGTTGGCTTTCCATAAAGATTATATTATTACTTTCCAAAAGGACAAAGGGCATTTCAGAAAACTTTGAAGGGAGTATTGAACTAAATCAAAATACTTTATGTGTCGGGTTTTATATTCAGGAATGACTGAGTACATTAACTTGAATTTTCAGGAAATGACATGGGAGATGACCAATTAACCAAAAAGGTGATATTTGCATGTTACTACAATTACCAACACTACTACTGCTACCATTATTACTGCTACTACACTACTACATTTGACATATTGAGAGAAAGTTTGAACTAAATCAAATGACACTATGTGTATACACATTGTCAAAAGATTGTATCACAAGAACAGATTTGGGTTCTAAGTTGGAACTTTCAAAGGATGCTTAAAAGGGAAGATCAATTTACACAAAGGCAATATGTGCATGCTACTACTAACATTATTACCACTAACACTTCTACATTTAATGCTACTGCTATTCCGACTGCTACTTTTATAACAACCGCTTGTAAGGCTAAAAGCATTAAAATATTATGGGAGACGGAAGTCACCAACAACAATAATTATTGCTTTGATGCTTCATTTTATTATCAATTGAATCCAAGACGGGTGTTAGTTTACTTACGTTTTATTTCGCAAAAAGCATAAACATCTACTTTTTTTCTGTCGAGAGGTCACATTTTATCTCTTGGAATTTGGACTTAAACAATCTATGTTCTTAAAGACAAATTTTTGACCATTACTGGTCTAATGCATGCTTCTTTTGTTCTGCCTATATGTGTCCTTATTTGGGCTATGAGATACTTTAGCTTCAATAACAGCCATCATTAAAATATCACTAATGAAAATAGTCTGTTCAGAAAGAATACAGATTACTGATATCACGCTGTAAAATGATTCACTTCATCCATCAATGGTACTTAATTCAATATAAGAAGAGGCAATGCTATTTACACTATTTACATACTTTGAGAGTGGTTTAGCTCATATCTCTTGGAGCTAGTGCTGCGGAAGTGGGCACATTTTTGGAACAATTTTGTTACCTCTTATGACTAAATCTCTTTCACCATTGGTGAAAACAGTCTGTTCAGAAAAAGTACAGCTTACTGATCTCACACTGTAAAATAACTTACTTGATTTGTCAATAGTATTTATTTCAACATTAAAGGTCGCAAGGTTATTAGCACTATCTACATAATTTGAGAGTCGTTTTGCTCATATCCATCGTAGCTGGTACTGCTATGAGGACAGAGGTTGGCACGTTTTTAAAACGATTTTGTTACCAGATTTGATCAGATTTTGAAACAGCATTTCTAAACTGAAATTGTACAGTTCCTTTTTGCTCGTGGAATTTTCGCCGAATCAGTTTCTTGATTCTCAGTTCATCAACCAAATAACAATAAGGGGAATCGTCTTGCAGATTCTTTTCAACTTTTTGAGACAACACTAGAAGTTTTCCAAGCGTAGTAACAGGAGTCTTAATATCCTTGAACTTGGCATCAATGTCTTTCTTGAGCTCTTCTTTAAATTTGCTAAATAATTGTTTTTACTGCATCCTTGATTTTAATATCTATTTCAAGTAAAGCAGTTATTGCAAGTTCAAGTAGTGCAAGCGTTTTATTCACTATGGTGTGTATATCGGCTACATTTACACCACACTGGGCATTACCCTTACAGACAGAACTTTTCCATTTGTAACCTAATCTCCTTGTCAATTTAGTCAGAAGAATATGCTCAGATTTTCTAATCTCAGGAAAATCTGTGCATAGCCATTTTTTTTACCCGTATCACAGTTCATTGCGTTCGATTCTTCGTCTAGATTCTCGTCACAAGCTGCGCAAAAGTGTCTTTGCCTTTTTGGGCTCACCGGTTGTCCTTATGGCGGCATTGTTTAACTTTCATATTAAAGCAACCCTGGCAATGAAAATTCAAAATTAATAGGAACGTGGGAATTACTGAATGTTCAGAAGAAGGAGGATAACTGTTGGATAAATATCGTCTTTCTTAAGTTATATTTTACTGTGTTTTATCCTGCTTAATTATTTGCAATTTCAATTATTGTGCCTTAACTGTTTGCATTTTCAATTATTGTGCCTTAACTATATGCATTTTCAATTATTATGCCTTATTAAAGCAGTGAGAATTTGGCTTGTAAGGGGGAAGGTGCCCAATGGATATTCTTTAAAAAATTACATTCTATAGAATGTAAAAATAATATCCAACTACACTTAGTATCAAGATAAAATATCATGCTAGACAGATAATAACATTTCTAAGACTCTTACACCTTTATCTACCTAGCTGAATATTTAACTGTATATGTAATATACAGAATATCTACCTAGTTGGATATAATGTAGCTTAGTATTTCTGATATATATCCAACTAGGCAGATAAGAAGATTCTCTAAGCAGTTTGGGGTTTATATCCAACTAGCCAGATAAATTGTTTCTCTTAGGCAGAGAGAATATCTACCTAGTTGGATAATAATGTTGCTTAGTTTTTCTGATATATATCCAACTAGGCAGATAAGAAGATTCTCTAAGCAGTTTGGGGTTTATATCCAACTAGCCAGATAAATTGTTTCTCTAAGGCATAGAGAATATCTACCTAGTTGGATAATAATGTTGCTTAGTGTTTCTGATATATATCCAACTAGGCAGATAAGAAGATTCTCTAAGCAGTTTGGGGTTTATATCCAACTAGCCAGATAAATTGTTTCTCTAAGGCATAGAGAATATCTACCTAGTTGGATAATAATGTTGCCTAGTGTTTCTGATATATATCCAACTAGGCAGATAAGAAGAATCTCTAAGCAGTTTGGGGTTTATATCGAACTAGCCAGATAAATTGATTCTCTTAGGCAGAGAGAATATCTACCTAGTTGGATAAGAAGTCTTCTAGGAAACTGTAAATTATCCAACCATAAATCTATTTCTTCTACAATGATATCATCTTTTTTGCACCGTTGCCAACTACCATGCTTTGAAGTGAATAAAGACTACTGCCCGGAAAGAATAATTTCGCTCAAAAACACTGAAGTTTAAAATATTTACGGCAGGTGCCCCTCCTCCTCTTCTGATCATTTCCAATTCATTTGGGAATTGATATAGCTCCTTTTATGGCCACTGAACCTTATCAACATTGCTTTTACTTGTCTTATGTATTTAAAATTATGATTTAGGAGGACTCCCAAATAAGCTGAACTGCTAAATGATAATTTAAATTTTAAAAAATCCATGTTTTGTAGGTTTAAGGTAGTACTATAATAGTAATTTACATCTTCTTCTTCTTCTTCTTCTTCTATTTAACATGTATTATCTTATTTTAGACTTCTTCTTCTTCTTCTATTTAACAGCAGGCGGGCTTTTCAGTAAAACCATTTAGCCCTTTTCCTTTTGCTTCACTCTGTGGGCTACAGAGCTACTGGCTTGATTGCCTCATATTTATTAGATATATTCAGATATCTTTCAGCAGATCTTTTGACTCTAGGAGTTCAAATATAAGATGATAGATGTCGATTTCTATGCTCTGTGTGCAGGTATAGTTGGCTAGGCTCTTGGCTGATAGTGGGATTTTGTGGTGTTTGAAGTATTTTAACAGTTTACAAAGCAAGGTATGTTGTGCAGACGTCAGCATATTACATTCAAATAGGCAATGGTCAATTGTTTCATTATTCATATTACAATGCCTGCAAAGAGGGGACAGGGGAATTGAGCCACTTGAATTAGAAAGCTTATAAGAGAATGCAAGGAAATTTAGTCCATTTGTTCCAGAACGAATTCTATGATAAATTTTAGAAAGATACTTATTGGGAAAGGGGAAAAGGATAGGATTAATCTTATTAAAATTAATATCTGATAGCCTCCATCGGTAAATATCTCTAATTGGGATTGGTCTCCCACTTGGCTGGTCAATATTTATAGCATTTTTTGCTATTTCATCAACCTGATGATTACCACTTATGCCAGAGTGGCTAGGAATGTACTGAAAGTAAGTTTTTATGCCACTTGAAGCAAGATTATCAATAATACTGAGACAATGATACGTGTCAATGTCCAACTTATATTGAGGAGCTGAGGCCAGCAACTCAAGGCTTGATAAAGAGTCGGAATAGATGATAATATTATTCGAATTTTCAATCAAAGGTTGGTTTTGCTTAAGGTGTTCTAATGCCATGATTATGGCATTTAACTCAGCAGACATTATAGATAAATTATTAAATAATCTCTCGCCCATTGCAATTTTCAGGTGAGGAAGGAAAACACCACTTGCAACCTTCTCATCCATTCTTGACCCATCAACAAATATTTGGAAGTGATTTTTATAGGTAATTGTGTTAAGTTCTGCAAATTTTTTCTGGACAAAAGCAATGGGGGTTAAATCTTTATTCCATTTTGAAAATTCAGTATTTATTATGGGAAATGACCAATTCCATGGAGGGGATTGGGGGAAAGTACGTGCAATAGACTTTGCTGGTACAGGGAACTTCTTTTGAATATAGACTTTTTATTCACCTACAGTCAGATTCTTCTTCTTCTAATTCACTGCAGGCGGGCTATTCAGTTGGTACTATTTAGCCCTCTTCTTTTTGCTTCACTCTGTGGGCTACAGAGCTACTGTCTTGCTTGTCTCTTATTTATTAGATATTCTCAGATATCTTTTAGTAGATCTTTTGACTCAAGGAGTTCGAATATAAGATAATAGATAACGGAAAAGAAAAACGCTCACTTCAAAAGGAAAAACGCTCACTAGGTCGCGGTTAACAAGTTGAGTGCTGATAGGCTACTGCTTTGCAAGCTCCTTATGTGGAAAAATGCATTTGGCCTAAACTTTATACAATTATGGACGAGTTAAGTTACTAGTTTAATAGACACTCGAGGAATGACAAGTGAGTCTGCCACAAATTTACCAAAAGCCTGTGGACCAGTGTTTCAAACACCAGAAATTCTGTTCAGCATATTTAAATTGTCTAGGACAAACAAAGGTTATAGCCAACTTTACTCGCTGACAAGTGCGATTTAAGGTAAGGAAAGCACAAACCGAACGATTTTGGCTATCGAGCTCGTTACCACGATACACCCGGTTTTTATGTTGATATTGAGGGCCCAGAAGATCCATTTGTGAAGCTTCAGCCTGTTGATTTCGAACCTCCGCCACAAAGTAAGAAGAACAAAATTTGACCTCTTCAATACCATAGCCATTATTTAGGCTCATCTTCTGAAGAAATAAATTGTAATAATTATTTTGTTTTTCAAAATCTAACTTTTTGGCTCATTCTGCTGGGGAAGTGACTTTTATTTTTACATAAATATTGGACAAAAGAATTATTCTCTTACACTAATGCAACTAAAAAACTCTGTCAATATACTGCATTCTGCAGAGGGATTAACCCGCTTAATAGTAGTTTAAATCATTACTTTCGATAATCATGTCAGCTTCAAAACTCTCAAGCCCGTAATTTTGAGGATTGTGGATGACAAACTTTAAACAGGCTAAGTCCAGAATTCATAGCTAAAGTAGTTATTTTAGTTTGTAATGCATTTGCCACTGTTTAAATTCCGTGCACTATCTTATAGTACAACATATGTGCCTTAAAACTAAGAATAGTTGACAACTTTGCCATAGCCTTGTGATCAGGTAGAAGAGAACTCCAAATAATTTTATATTTTTTGCTGTATTTTGCTATTAAAATGCCATTAAAATGGGAATGTTGTATTTTTATTTTGTAAAAATTCACTTTGTTGAATATCCATAGTTTCTGAAATCTACCATAAATTTCGTGAAGCATTTGATTCTAAGGTTTCTATAATATGTAATCCTAGTATGGCCTAAAACTTTTGGTGTGATTTCATTAGTCTTCATGAAAAAGAAATAAGATAATGAATTTCGGTTGGGTGCTTGTTTTTCATTTTATTTGTTGCTCTGCCAATCCATCTGAAAAGTAATGAAAGTGTCTTTATTACCCTTGATCTTTCTTGAGAAGGAACAGAGTCACTCTTTGACCATTTTTCAGCAGTAGATACGGCTATGTCTACACTTCTTCTAGGGTGTAAAATCAGCTTCAAAATTCTCAAGTCTGTTAAGAGAAGACAGGTGTGATGAGTGTTAAAGAAGTTAAATCCTTAATTCACTGCTAAAATCACTTAACTCTTTGCTATCTGATATAGTCTTCGTCAGTTTTCTACTGCCTTGTACAGTTTCTTTGCCATCCTATGGTGTAACTTTTGTACCTTATAACCAAAAACATTTTAATGCTTAAGCCTTAGCTTTACAATTAGTCAGTAGCCCATATACACAGACATCAGATTGTGTGTTTCTAGTTACTATTTCAGTGATAAAATGTATATTTCGTATATTTAGTACGTAAGTGCATAAAATATCTATAATCTTTTGGTGTAGCATTGAGCTTCTGGAAGCAGTTGATTTTTGTGTTTCTCTAAATAGCTGATTCTAGTTTACTTTAACACTTTTTCTCAAATCTAAAAAGCTGCATGTTCAACGAATGGCAAAATGAAGTTTTGATTGGCTGCTTACTGTTTTTTTTTACCTTTGTTACACTGTCCAGGAGGTAATAAAAGTATTATTATCTCCTAAATATTTATAAAATGTTGTTCCCTAAAAGGAACATGGATTTCGTTGAACTGCTTAACAGTTGCAGATATTTACACTCCATCTCAAACCAGCTAATCTTGTTTCCTGACATGAGGCGTTTCCTGAACCGAGTTTCCTGACATGAAAATAGTAAATTTAAAAGTAACATCAAGCGATACGCAATAATGTTACTAAAATAGTAACGTTAGAAACGGCATATATTAGAAATCACCATTTTATGTAACAATCATTCCATGCTATTCTTCATCATCATCATCAACAGAACAACATTATATACATAGGTTACAGAACATCATTTTAATGCCAGAAATATGTAATAGCGTTTTCTATACGAATTTGTTGTGGAAATCAGACTAAACAATGATTTATCTGGTTTACCACATATATAAAATGCCTTAATGTAGTGTAATTATGTCAGTTACTGGAGATTTTTCAAACTTTTTTTTGTGATATCAGTAGAGAAAATAGCTTTTTTGTAATAATTCAGTTGAAGATGATCTCTCCGGACAGTTATTTCTGTGCTTACCTTGTTGCTGAGTAGCAGCTACGTGTTTTGTTTTATAGATAAGTAATTTAGTATACGTTTCCTTTATGTTACTTTCTATAAACCTAAACTTTATTATTTCTCTTGATAAAAATGTAAGCAAATTCACGCGCTTGGAGTTTTTGTTAACGATTACCGCTCTGCATATTTTGTCTTGCCTTTCTTATAACCCTTTATAGACCATCAGATCTCAAGCATGAAATATGTCTCACAATTTTTATTTTATGATATTTTATCTAGAATTTGTACAAAATTCCTTTGGTCTCAGCAAAGTCAAGATATTTAGTGTATGCTTAAACCTCTTCTTTTGAAAGTTCCATTCTAGGAAAATGTGCTTAAGATTAGTCTGTAAATTGTGTTATTTCTTTCAGTTTTAGCTGGATATGCTTTAAAAAGAAAAAGTAATTCCGTTTTACCGAGCAACTGTGATAAAAATTGGAAAAAATTTATTTTCGGTTTCATTAACAATTTTTAAGTGTTTTGAATTGCCAATTTGCATTTGGCGAGAACCAAGCCTAAGAGCTGAAAAATTAATTAGGGAATCTCTGAGTCAATTTTCTTTCTTTTATAGCTGTCTTTCATTGCTCAAGAAAGATTGGTTACACAATAGGTTTAAAATGTTTCACTTGTTGTCAGAGGTGTATACAGAATTAATGTTTGGGCGATACCAATAAAATTTTACTCCCCCATCGGTATTTTTTGCTACCCCTACCCTATGATTAGTGGAATTTTTGACCTTATAGGGGCATGTGCCCTAAAAACCAGCCACTAGGTCTGCTGCTACTCGCTGTGTGTTATTTTAATGCTGAAATATTTTTTCCTTTTTTAAATTTTATATGAAAGAATTTATAATCAAAAAGTTTCATTGAAAATAAAAGCTTTGTGGTTGTGATTAAACTTGGAAAGCCCAAATTAAAGATAGGGCTAGGCTAACATACAATAGGAATTTTTGTGAGTTTACTGCAGCTGTTTGGTTCATTATGTTTCGACTTACGCCATATAGTTAGGTCTCACTGTTATTCCAATCTCCTGATTTCTGCATATGTTTGAAGGCTAAAACAAATTATTTCTTTACTAACAGTAAAACTACATCTGAAACATTTAATAGAATTCATTCTAACATGCCAATAACATTTCTTATCCCTGTAAGCACAAATTGATATTTTACCTTATTTGTGTAAGTCTTAGGTTAATTTTGTTTTTGAACAGCAATTTGAAATTTGGCTCATACTGACAATATTTTTGGCATTAAAGACTTGCTTCTGTACACTAGAGACAATGAAGGTTATATGTTTGTTTTGGGCATCCTTAGTTGAACAGCAATTTGAAATTGTCCTCATCGTGACAATATTTTTTGCATTAATGACTTGCTTATTTACACTAGAGATGATGAGGGTTATGTGTTAGTTCTGGACACACTTAGTAGGGATGTTATGGAAGTTTTATATTCTTTTGTATCCAGGATTTTTTTGAGGGGGGATATAAAAAAAATTGCTGGGGAGGGGGGCTTACAAAAAAAGCTTTTAAAAAAACATCAAAAGCTTGTTTATATTCAGATTTGCTACGTTTTACGAGTCGGACAAACTTTTTTTTTGTGGTGGGGGGAACCTCCCGCCCCCTGGACACAGCCTTGATAGCTGGAGACCAATTTTATTTCTTTGAATAGTCTTAAAATCATTATTCAGCTGGGTATCAATTAGCATATTTGAGCCTCTCGGAATAATATCATAGTGTTGTTCAAGATGTCTTGTTCAGCAGTTGAAATTTTATCAACTATAGTTCACTGCATCTGCATACCATTGTAATGGTCAGACTTCTCCCAGAAGTCGGCTAGTGTGGCTATGGTAAGTAAGTTAAGGAAAGGATATCAAAAATTGATACATATGGCATTGAACTTTAAAGATAAAGCAATAAAACACTCCACCAAAAGGTTCTTCTCCTTTTAAGTAGCAAGATATACAAACCACGATGAAGATCCTTTGATCTCTTTTTGATTGACTATGGAGTTTCGAAATTTGCTCACAATAAAATTTCGTAAAAAAATCAAATAAAACAATTTGTTCGTTCTGTTAAGATATTCAACAAGAAATTTAAGAAAACAGGACCAATTAAATAGTGTTTAATAGCAGAGTTGCCAACTATCACGCTTTCCTAGATTTGGTTTGTACTTTGTACTAAATTTCTTTCTTTTTGCCAATTTCTAGCTAAAACATTGTCTTTTATACACTTTTACAAAATGATGATAAGAGAAAAGTTCTAAAGAAAAAATTGAAACTCCAAATTAAATTATTCAAACATAATTGCTCGTTGGTACTTTTCTGTGTAACGTGTACCAAATAAAATTGCCTTTCTGGTGTTTTCACTTGACAAGAAGAAGATTCAACTAGCAAGCAAAGAATAAAAATATTGGCTGCCTTAGATGTCAACGTAATTGTAAGAGCAATCATTGGTTTTGATAAGGTAAGAATGAGTATATTATTTGCCTGCAAGAACATTAATGCAAGAAGAACTACCAGAACACAACTTTTCCAGTGTTTGTGTTTAACTCTCAAACTGATAAACTTTTGCAAAAATGTTTTGCACAAGCCCAAAAACATACCCAAGAATTTATTAGATATGCAGTCTATACTGCTAAAACGACCAGAAAAAAGAACAGAAAGAACAGAAAAAAGGTTTGTCGGCTTTGGTCGCTCTAAAGGGTGAGGCTAATGGAGATCAAGGAACACATTCTGAACCAACTTCTTATGCTCTTTTCAGTGGTATAAATTAAATTCAAATACTTTGGGTGAAATCAAAATTATTTCATTTTGTGGCTTATGTCTCCTTTTTACTATAGATAAGATAATCCTCTTCTGTCAAAAGTGTTCCTAGCGAATTCAAAATTAGCCCAATTTTGGCGTTTGTCTGCTTTTTTCTTAACAAAAAGAAACAAATGTCATATCTACATGCAATAACTCCATAAGATAATATTTTTCTGTCAAAACTGGCTTATGTCTCTAACAATACAAAATAAGACATTTCTGACTACACCATTTAATTACTCGGGCTGAGTTTTCCCATGACATATACATAACTCATTTTCGACCAAAATCGCTTATGTCGCACTTTTAATTATCATATCCGAGTGGAACCTGTTCTTTGAATTCTTCACGAGCCACAGAGAAAATGACTAAGCTGGAGATTCTGGGGTAACAGGTGATGAAAATTGCTGCCGTCATGCGCAACCTCTCAGTGAGAGTTGGTTTGTGCTTTCCTTACCTTAAATCGCACTTGTCAGCGAGTTAAGTTGGCTATAACCTTTGTTTGTCCTAGACAATTTTAAGATGCTGAACAGAATTTCTGGTGTTTGAAACACTGGTCCACAGGCTTTTGGTAAATTTGTGGCAGACTCACTTGTCATTCCTCGAGTGTCTATTAAACTAGTAAATTAACTCGTCCATAATTGTATAAAGCTTAGGCCAAATGCATTTTTCCACATAAGGAGCTTGCAAAGCAGTAGCCTATCAGCACTCAACTGGTTAACCGCGACCTAGTGAGCGTTTTTCTTTTTGAAGTGAGTGTTTTTCTTTTCCGTTATCTATCATCTTATATTCGAACTCCTTGAGTCAAAAGATCTACTGAAAGATATCTGAGAATATCTAATAAATAAGAGACAACCAAGACAGTAGCTCTGTAGCCCACAGAGTGAAGCAAAAAGAAGAGGGCTAAATAGTACCAACTGAATAGCCCGCCTGCAGTGAATTAGAAGAAGAAGAATCTGACTGTAGGTGAATAAAAAGTCTGAAATAAGATAATACATGTAAATTACTATTATAGTACTACCTTAAACCTACAAAACATGGATTTTTAAAATTTAAATCATCATTTAGCAGTTCAGCTTATTTGGGAGTCCTCCTAAATCATAATTTTAAATACATAAAACAAGTAAAAGCAATGTTGATAAGGTTCAGTGGCCATAAAAGGAGCTATATCAATTCCCAAATGAATTGGAAATGATCAGAAGAGGAGGAGGGGCACCTGCCGTAAATATTTTAAACTTCAGTGTTTTTGAGCGAAATTATTCTTTCCGGGCAGTAGTCTTTATTCACTTCAAAGCATGGTAGTTGGCAACGCTGCAAAAAAGATGATATCATTGTAGAAGAAATAGATTTATGGTTGGATAATTTACAGTTTCCTAGAAGACTTCTTATCCAACTAGGTAGATATTCTCTCTGCCTAAGAGAATCAATTTATCTGGCTAGTTGGATATAAACCCCAAACTGCTTAGAGAATCTTCTTATCTGCCTAGTTGGATATATATCAGAAACACTAAGCAACATTATTATCCAACTAGGTAGATAGGCTATTCTCTATGCCTTAGAGAAACAATTTATCTGGCTAGTTGGATATAAACCCCAAACTGCTTAGAGTTCTTATCTGCCTAGTTGGATATATATCAGAAACACTAAGCAACATTATTATCCAACTAGGTAGATATTCTCTATGCCTTAGAGAAACAATTTATCTGGCTAGTTGGATATAAACCCCAAACTGCTTAGAGAATCTTCTTATCTGCCTAGTTGGATGCATATCAGAAATACTAAGCTACATTATATCCAACTAGGTAGATATTCTGTATATTACATATACAGTTAAATATTCAGCTAGGTAGATAAACATTGTCTGACTAGTTGGATATTATCACTAGTTTGTATGAAGAATTTACTTATCTGTCTAGTTAGATATATATCAGAAGCATTAAGTTAAAGTATTATCCACCTAGTTAGAGATATTAAGTTGGCTCTTATGCTTTATTGTATTTGGCTAGCAAGATAAAGCTATTTTTCTTTAAAATTTTAATTATTTTCCTAGTTGGATGATTTCTTATTTGCTTAAAAGGATTTTTCAGATAGCTAACTAATTGGATAATTTTGGCAATAACTAAGTGTGGTTGGATATTATTTTTACATTCTATAGAATAGAAATTTTTAGAGATTATCCATTGGGTATACTCCCCTTGTAAGGTCAATATGTATATCCTAACCAAAACCCCCAGTAAACGTTGCCACCCCTTGTAAAATGGTCAATATATACCAAATCATATTATTGACCTACACATAAAGTGAATAGACCACTCAATGCCTTTTTTATGCTGATTACGAATATAATAATCATTCCTATCAGAAATCATTCCTATCAAATTTAGCTCTTTGAGCTCTTGAAAATGACAAAAAATAGGGTGTAAAAAGGCTAATATAGGCTAGGGTGTAAAAAGGCTTTAGTCCTAACTCAATAATATGATTTGGTATATATTGACCAAATTGAACACATCTAGTAAATATTTGCCAAAATCTAGTAAATTTTTTGCCCTGTCATCTGAAAGCATTTTGTTGGGGAATCATACCAAAGGTGGTTGACTGTTGTCTCACTCTACTACTACTACTACTAACAACTCATCGCAGCACCAAGCCGCCTGAGGCCAACACAGCTACGCACGCTCCTCCTCCACCCCAATCTATTCAAAGCCTCCCTTTTTACACCCGCCCACAAAGTTCTCATTTCCTTTAAATCTTTCTTTATGACGTCCTCCCACCCCAGACAGGGACGACCTGCTTTCCGTTTAGCCCTAGATGGTTGGCCGAAAAGAACAATCTTTGGCAATCTGTCATCCTTCATCCGCACAACATGCCCTAACCACTTCAACCTTTCTTTCATTATAGACCTAGAAAGCAGTATTGAACCACATTTTTCGTATAGCCTATTGTTTGAAATACGGTCAGTCAGCCGGGTACCCAGAACAGTCCTTTCTAAACAGTAACAAATTTTTCCTAATAACGCCAACCTTTCCATCAATGATAACAAATTTCTCTTAAAAGTAACAGTTTTCAGTCAATGATAACAAGTTATCTGTTAGAAGTAACAAGTTTTCAGTCAAAGATACCAAATTTTTCTTAGAAGTAACATTTTTTTTTGTTATGATAACAAGTTTTCTGCCAGAAGTAGAAAGTTTCCTTTACACCAACACATTTTTTTGTCAAAGTATCAACTTTTCCTAAATACTAACAAACTTTTACATAACACTATCAAATTTCTCTTAGAAATAACATTTTTTTGCTGGTGATAACACATTTTCTGCTTGAATTGTTTTTAAACAATATTGGGAAAACCGGCTCTCTCCATGGAAAATTCCAGTACTCGTGTATTATATGTCACTCACTATGTGTAAAACTCAAGTACAAACCGGTTTCATCATTGCTTAAAAAATTGGGCTACATATTTACCCATTAGGGGGATGGGTAAAGTATAGCAGGCCTGCATGCAAAATGTGTTAGGTACAATTCTTCTGTATAGTAAAAAGTAAGAATTGTTTTCTGTCTTCAAACTGGCCAAATACTTTACCCCTCCCCCCCCCTTATGTGCAAATATATAGCCCAAATTATATATTTCTCATCTATTTTGTCACTTGTCTTGTTTTGTGCTAAGCTGAAAGAAACTAACAAAGAAACCAGTTTGTTTTCAAGTTTTACAAAGCATAAACTTGAGTGAGTGGTGTAAAATACACAAATAGTAAAATTACTTCCCCCTACAGAAAATGAAAAAAAACTCAAATAAAATTTTCAAATTTGGAAAGCCTTATTTTCTGGGGGGGAGGGTATTTCCTGTGGGGATAAACGTTGGCCACCATTATTGTCATCCCTGGAAGTATGTCCATGGGACCTTTAAACTATTTTGGAAAAGTCAATATTCAGAAATTTTGATCTCCAATGCCAATGGATGGGCCAGTTGGGGCAAGAACAGTCACAGAAGAGAGTTTCATCATTTTTTACCCTTAAAAGTACTAGAACATTCCAGGCTGA
The DNA here is from genome assembly GCA_027921565.1 of Artemia sinica. Classification (NCBI taxonomy): domain Eukaryota; kingdom Metazoa; phylum Arthropoda; class Branchiopoda; order Anostraca; family Artemiidae; genus Artemia; species Artemia sinica. The sequence continues at coordinate 160,552 of JAPEVW010000060.1, read as the reverse complement.
AAGCAACTGTTTAGACCTAATGAATAACTAGGAACACATTTCTTACATATTTGAAGGCAAATAAGCCAAATGACCAAAAGAAATCATATGAGGATGTTGCACAAGCAGATAAAATGCACACTAGCTAATTTTTTACTTTTGTTTTCATTTTGATGACAAAAAGATTTTAATAGCTTTCTCACACCAATGCACTTGTTGCAGTGAAAGCTGCAACATGTGTAATTTTTTGGCAACATCTAGTGAAATGGAAGCCAATCTAGTAAATTTTTTCACCCAAAACTAGTATATCCCAAATGGTCCCAGTGGCAATGCTGCCCCCAGTTCCAGGGTTCACCAATATCAGATGATTATCAGTCAACACTGTATATGATCAGTCAACCAAACACTAGTGTTGGTGGACAATATGGAAATAATGTTTGATGTTTCAGCCCCTATGTCATTCAGCCAGTATCAGGCTTGTAATTTTTCTCAACAGGTGCAGTGGCAGCCCCTGCAACAAGCTGTTCATGTCCCAGTAAGTAACTTTAACTGACAACTTAGTGCAGTCAGCATCAGTGGCTACAATCTACCTGTCAATAACAGGAGCCAGGTTCTTGCTAATAATAATGGCTTTCCATCATTACCAGGAGACTCTGATGAAGATATGTTAAGTGTTAATCCTATGTTGGCAGAAGGAATAATAGACAGTAGTGAGGATAGAAAAATTAGATTCCTAAGTCTAGGATTGAACCCTTCTTTGGGAACAGAACAAGTAGGCCTAAGTTCTGCTGATCTGAGCACACAGAGTAAAAATAAAAAACAAGAAACTGAGTGAGCAGTTACAAACCATTGTGATATTCCTATAAATGAATTGTTTCTGACAAGGGTAGAATTTGAAGTGACAGATAAGAATCAAAAATTGGCAGATGAATTTTCTATACTTAAATCATTACAGGATTGTGTTTCCCCCATCAGGCTTGAATTTAAATCAAATAGAGAAGTAAATATGCTGTCAGTTTATGTCAATGCCAATGAAGAAGCAGAAAAAGTTAAAAAAATTCAATCAACTCAGCAGCAACAATTTAAGAAATTTACAATTAAATTTCTTGTGAATTATTTTTCTTGATTTAACAGTAGTTTACCAAACCAATCATGCTCAAAACCCTCCTTGGGGCAATACTGTGGTGTTTTCTTTGTGAATGGTGAAGTTTTCCCCACAGTAGAGTGCAGACAGTCTGGTATCATAGTGGTATCCTTTTCTTGTTTAGCTTAGAGCTTATTCCAATAGGCAATGCAAAGAACTCCCCCTAAAAAAAGTCACCCTGGATCCCACCCCAAATACTAATGAAATTGATCCATTTATGCCTCATCCTGGCTGGTCAAGGCTCACATGATAGTTCAAATTCTGAGAATAGGACAATGATTAGTGTTGGGGCTAATGTCACTATAGATGATAATGCGTTTCAAGAGATCCTTTCTAGGAGCTCCAAAAAAGAAATAATCTCCCCAATGAAAAGTATTTCCCCTCCCCCTGCCCAAGATTCTCCTTCCCAAAACTTAGGAATTTACCTCAAAATTTCTCCTATTACCCCGTTTGAGATAACAAAGATTACTACAATAAGGGTTGCAATTTTCAAATTTTTAAAATCAATGTTCTCTCTTAACATTCATCATGATGGATCTTTGCTAATAGCTGTGCAAGATAAGAAATCAGCAGATATAATAATTAATCTAAAATCTCTACTGAATATCCCAATTAATTCATCTAAATGGAACCAAACCAATCCCCAACAAAAATAGTAGTGTACAATGTTCCCCAAGAAATACCTATTCAGGAGCTAAAAGAAGGGCTCTCAGATAGGGCTGGCAACACAATCCCTGTTGAAGATGTCACCCAACTAGGTAAACCCAACTCTACTGGCCTAAAAACAAGTAGATCTTTCTTATTTAGCCTACACTGAAGGAAAAAATTAATATCCCAGTTTCAGACAAATCAAACCACACACGGAGTACAAGCCAAAGCCTATCCATTGCCAGAAGTGTCTCAAACTGGGACACGCAACAAACAAATGCAGCAAAATTCTCCTAGCCAGTAGTAATTGTAAAGGCTCCCATCCTAAAGAATTGAAAACTTGCAAACAACACTCAGCCTACATGTATCAATTGTAAAGGCCCACATGAATCTACCAATAAATCACTGTGCCCTGCATATAAGAAGACAGCACTAACACTCCAAATAGCAACAGAGAATGCCATTCCATACCCTTTTGCTTCTATGGAAGCAAATGCTGCCCAACAACACCAAATAAAACCCATAATGAAATCAACCAAAACTACCAGGTCAAACACTCCCAATGCAACATGTACCCCTTACAAAACACCATCCTCTAAGCCCCCTAGCTCACATCCCTACCAGAAAGAATCACCAAGCCAACAAGCCTCCTTGTCCTGTGATATAAGGTCAGCCTGCCCCCCCCCCCTCCCAAGAAGAAAAACTACCAGGAATTAATCCCGTAACTGACAAACAGGATGCACAACCAAACATGCAAATTCTAAATATAAGCTTATTCATTCTAAAGTGTAATGCAGTTCAGGCCATGAATACACAACAACTACAGAAAACAAAAATCATAGCTGAATTGGCAAAAATCTACATCCCTAATCATATGCTTATTCAAGCAAAAAAAGATCTTGCTTTACTATTAACAAAGTTCAGCATTGATACACAGACATTTGAAAAATAAATCAACAAAACAACACATATCAATTCTCCAGTGGAACATAAGATCACTTACAGAAAATAAGTTAAATGAACTAGTATCTTTTATGAATAATAATTTCATTGATATTGCTTACCTCCAGGAAACTCATTTAACCCAAAATCAACAAATTAAGTCTCTGGGAGATATACTATCCTGAGAAAGGATAGATCATCAGAGAGAAAAGGGGGTGGAGTAGCTTTAATAATTAATAATACTATAAAGTTCTGTGGCATCAACTTTCCATATTTTGTAAATGATGTTGATGTAATTGGTATCAGTGTTTGGCTGAATAATACAAAAACTTACATAATAAGCTTTTATAACCCTAATGGCCAAACTAAAGATGCCATGGATTTCTTCAGTTATATAAGTAATTCTAATATGTTGAAAAATATCATTATTTGTGGAGACTTTAATGCCCACAGCCTTTTGTGGGGGAAATAAACCAGCAAATAAAGCTGGTAAGTTCATTGAGTTTATGATTTCAAATAATAATGAATACCTGTTGCTACCCCTCCAAACCTGAATAAATATTTCAACCCCAAAAATTGCAGTTTCTCTACAATTGATCAACAAATTGTGTCATTAAATATTTTGAATAAAATTTATATAGATAAAATTGATAGTCTATGTACAGACCATTTTGTCATAGTTTGTTCCCTAAATGAACCTGCTGAAACTCTTTCATATGCCTCCAACTAATTAACACTAAAGCAAATTGGCCTATTTTCCAAAATAAGCTAAATCATGAAATTACAAGTTTCACCTAAAATTCATGCATCTCAAATACAACAGCTGACGCATATGCTGAAGTTTTGGCATCCTTACTAATAAATACAGCTAATCATGCTATCCCCAGGACAACACCCAGGAAAACCTTCCCCAAAGCATGGTGGATGAATGAGTGCCAAAATAAATGGAGAACAAAAAGGCAGCTAGGAGAACATTCCTAAAAAAACCATCTCCTACTACATATTTAAGAAAATTACAGTCAGAATCTAATCTAAAAAGGACAATAATAAATGCTAAATATAACTACTGGAATAATTTTGCAAAAAATCTCTCCAGAGAAACACATGAGCCAATTATCCATAAAGTCATAAGGCACATCTATGGGGGAAAAAAACTTCCCTCAACCCACTCCTGTATGAGCTTATGCATAATAATACCCATTATGACAATGATAATGAAAAAGCAAAGTTATATGCCACTGTTTTTGTTAATAAGCTAACATCAAATAATTGCAGCAAAACTTCCCCAATTCTTATGAATCCATGTGACCAACCTTGCCCTGGATCTGAGTATATAACCAGCCCATTTTCAATCCAGGAAATCAATAATGCAATACATCATATTAGGACCAAGAGTACCAGCAGCTATGACAATATACACCCTAGATGGATAAAGAATCTCATCCCTTCATATAAACAAGAACTTCTAAATTATTATAATCATGCTTGGGCCTCATCTAAGTTCCCCAATATCTAAAAATATTCGTCCCTCCTACCAATTCTAAAGAAAAATAAACCCAAAAATAACCCTGAGTCTTATAGGCCTATAAGCCTTACTCCTGTGATGGGAAAAATAATGGAGAAAATGATCTATTGTCGACTCCTGGTTTGTTGAAAAAAATTATATGATCCCTCACACTCAAACTGGTTTCAGGAAACACCATTCCTCAACAGATGCTTCCATATTGTTAACAAATGCAATCAACGAATCATTCTCAAAAATAATGTCCTAGTAGCAGCTTTCCTAGATTTTGAAGGGGCATATGACAATGTGAACCACAAAATCTTTTTAACTAAACTTGCTAGCCTTGAACTACCCTCCAAGCTAGTATCTTTTATAAAATCTTTCATAGAAATGCGAAGTTTCATTGTTTGTGTAGGTTCAGCCTCTTCACCCCAAAAAACAATAACCAAAGGCCTTCCTCAGGGTGCAGTCCTGAGCTGCCTCCTCTTTGCCCTATATCTCTGGGACATGAACCTCCCCCACACGAATCAACAATATGCTGATTATCTGGTACTATGGTCATCTGGCAACACCTTTGAGATTGCACAGTCAAAGCTGCAAAAAGTACTTTTCCAATTTGAAAAATTTTCTCAATATTCAGATTTACCCATTGCACCCACCAAGTCGAAAATAATCCAATTTCACCAAAAGCGAAATTATGTTAATGCAAGACTAACTCTAAATGGAACAACTATTCCAGAAGATAATCATATTAATTACCTAGGTCTCATACTTGACCAAAAACTTAGCTTCCACCTCCACATTTCAAACATAATAAAAAAAGTGCTATAGAAAAACAAGAATGCTAAAGACTTCTTTCCACACCCTGGGTTTGTAAGGGGAAAACCTTACTCCAGTTTTATAAGTCACATATAAGACCCCATAATGACTATGGGCTCATCGTTTATGGCGCATGTGCAAAGACCCAGATGCAAAAAATTGAAACAACACAAAATGATACAATACGTCTCATATTTGGTCTTAGGAAACCCACACGCACGAAGTTTCTGCTTATGGAGAGTGGATTAACAACAATAAGGGAGAGACGTAGCTTTCTCTTGATAAGACATCTCAAAAAAATTGAATCAAATAGCTCACACACCCTACATAATTGGTTAAGAAATCGAGCCATGTATAGAGGCATTGCAGATGAGTATGCCAATATTCAGAAGAAGTTCCCTGTACCCGCAAAGTCTATTGCACCTACTTTCCCCCAATCCCCTCCATGGAATTGGCCAATTCCCATAATAAATACTGATTTCTCAAAGTGGACTAAAGATTTAACCCCCATTGCTTTCGTCCAGAAAAAAATTGCTGAACTTAATACATTTACATATAAAAACCACTTTCAAGTTTTTGTTGATGGGTCCAAACTAAATGAGAAGGTAGCAAGTAGTGCTTTCCTTCCTCACCTGAATATTGCAATGGGTGAGAGATTGTGTACCGGGAGTAAAACACGATGTATTTGAAATACCAAAATAAAGTTCCTTTCTAAAGATAATTCCGATTTCTTATAATTAAGCTAAATCTAGTCGCAAAAATGAAAAGTCCTTAATCAGCAAAAAGAGAAATTGCATTTCTAGCTTCAGTCAGACAACGGCGCTAGTCGTTCGAATTTCGCTAAGATAATTGTAGCAAAAAAAAATGCAATGCATAAAATTTCCAAGGAAGTTTAAAAGGCAAAAAACTGTGTGAACTCCTGAATCATCTGAAAAATCTTTAAGAGATTATTGGACGAGGATTCGCGTCCTTGGGGCACGTGAGCCAATGGCAGGCAGTCCCTAGGGCGCAGGACGAAAGAACTGCGTTTGGGAGTGGGTAAATGTGCCTTTTTAATTTTAATCTCTATCCAGCTCTGAAACGATTAGTACGAAATTATTTTGGCTACCGTTATTATCATAGAAGTGACCCGTTGCTGTACAACTAAGTATGTAAGTTCAATAAATCTATTGTCCTTTTTTATCTCTGTTTATTCCATTTTATATGTCTGTATTTAGCCTATATAGCTAATTAGTTCGCCATATCGTGTGCCAATAAATTCTTTTATCGCTACAAATGGCGCGTGTCGGAAATTGGAGGAAAACTGCGAACTAATTAGGCTATTAAAACTTTGTAATTTAAATTTAATTATTGGAAAGATACAGACATATAAGAAAAATGATTAGGCCTATAACCGCTAGGCTACGATAGGAAACCCCTTATATCTCATAGGAGATAATAGAGTCCCCCAAAATAGGTTAAGTAAAATAATAAATTTATTTTAAGTTGATATAAACGCAAAAAAAAAAAAAAATATTGAAATATTGTATATTGAAACAGAAATGGCTTTGTCAAAAGAGGAAGGTAAATTGACTTCGCTTTTAGCGGCGCTCGCGAAACTTCGCTAATGCGAAGTTTCACATTAGCAAAACTTCGAGCAGCTTTGCTTGAACTTTGGCTATTAGAAATAAATTTGTATCCCCTCAAAGAGTTGGGTACAATAGAAAAAATGGAGAAAAGGCTCAATAAAAAATTGTAAAATGAAAAAAAAAAAAAAAAAAAAATAGTATTCAGTTTTTAACAAGTAGAAGCAAGTGTATAATTAGTAATTTTTTTAGTGTTAGTAATAAATGCAATGTAGTAGTGCCGTATATTACTAAATAATAAAGTATTTGTACCGTGAATTGAAAGAATTAAATAAAAGATAATACGTAAAGAAAAACAAAATCTAGCTGGACCGATGAAACGTTGGTAGAAACAGAAGAATTTTAGGCATAATAGTAGCAGATGGGGTCTGTTGGGGTTCCACCCCTGTTTCTTTTCCTTGCAGATAAATGACCTATTTTCGTTTCTTTAATTACATTAGTGACCCTTTTGGAAGAATACAAGTAAGGTATTTTCTACAAACTGTGTAGTATTTTCCGTAACCCAGGCAGGGTAGGAATAGAGCTACAAGGCACTGTCATTATTATATTGACAGGGAGGGTTATTACCTCCAAGGAGAGAGTAGAAATTTTCTAGCCGTAACCCAAGGCGGGTACATTTGGCTTTAGAAAGTGGCCATTTGACCACTCGATCGCGTTACCATACCCTGAGACAGGGTATACTGTAAATAGGGTAGTACCAAACCCGATATTTGCAGAACCGCTGGGGTAGGAGCGGGAATCTCACTAACATTAGGGCCGACAAGGGGTTCTCCCATTCGAGTAAGTGGCATAGCAATCTTTTTGCGTCATTCGAGTAAGTGGCATAGCAATCTTTTTGCGTCATTCGAGTAAGTGGCATAGCAATCTTTTTGCGTCATTCGAGTAAGTGGCATAGCAATCTTTTTGCGTCATTCGAGTAAGTGGCAAAGCAATCTTTTGTGTCATTTTTTGCCTTTAAAAATGGTGACCCCGCCCATACACCCCAATAAATGGTGCCGGCGGTAGCTAGCACTACGAACATTGGCGGCAGCGGCATAAGCACACATCCTAGGAAGCTTAGCAAAAGTCGCCGAAGGAAGCAAAAAAAAGAAGAGTTGTTACCCAGCTGTGACTGGAACTCTGCATAAGGCGAGAAATTCGGCGAAAGAAACCGTTAATCACAGAAAAATGGAGGCAGGGGGATAGGTCTTAAAAGGGTCTCCTTTACCTACACAGATGACCTTCATCTGAATAATGGTGATAGAAAAAAAAATTCAAATTCTGAATTAGCTCCGCAAAATGAGCGAACAAGAAAATTTGAATTTTAAACCATGACTGCTTTAGAGCCATGTAGATGTAAAACAAGCCAGTGTTCATGTTTGTTTACAAAGAATGTAAGCCCACAGATGACCTTCACGTGAATAATGGTGTTAGAAAAAATTCAAATTCTGAAGTAGCTCCGCAAAATGAGTGAACAAGAAAATTTGAATTTTGAACCATGGCTGCTTTAGAGCCATGTAGATGTAAAACAAGCCAGTGTTCATGCTTGTTTACAAAGAATAATTAAAAATACATGAATATATTTTTTTTGGTCGAGTGTCATTTGTATTGCTGGGGTCGACTCCCCTCGCACACGTTAGGTCCCCTAGTGGATAAATATCCGCGTTATTTGTGCTTATTAATTTTATGGGTTATTTGTAATGATGGCAAATATCAGACTTAACTTAATGCTTTTCTTATAAACAGATACCATTCAACACAATTAAGAAAGGTCGTCAAAAGTCTGTCTATTGTTCTTAAAAACTGCTTATTTGAAAATGTCAATTTTTTTTTATGTTGTTCTATTTATTTAAGAGCGAGAGAGAATGAGCATATGTAGGTTTAATTTTTGTAGCTAGACATAAGACATACCTTAGTACTTCAGTTTAATTAAATCTACGTTCAATGTTTTGTTACAACAAGCATCCTTGATTGCTATACTTTGCGCACCTTAGACTAAATTAGTCTATGTTACTAAGGATTTGATTAAGTTTTAGATGTCTTATTTTTGTTAAGTGTTATTTCTATGCCCTTTCAAAGGATAATAGAAAGGTTGGAACAGAAAATAACCAAAGGTAGAAAGCTCGTGGTCTACTGAGAACGACAAATGGTGTTGGACCACGTCTTGTGGGAAGCCTGGGGAGGAACTCAAGGCCCATGATTGTTTTTTGTAATTTTTTTTGTGTAAACGATCGTAGGAAGGAATATTTCTCAGTCCTTCAAGTGTAAGAAATTAGTATTCTTATGCCAATCAGGGCCAGTCAAAGCAATACTTAAAGGTTGAATAGAAACTTCAGTGAGCTAGTTAAGTTTTCGTTTTTGGATCTGAATGCTTTGAAAGAGAAACAGAGAGTTTACTTTCTTATAGCTCCGAGGCGAAAAAAAAAGAAAAAAAAAGAAAAGCTTTTTAATTTCATTATATTATATCTATGACGTATGCTGTCCTACGGCTCTGTGTTAAACATTACTTCCAAAGAGAAACAGAGACATTAATGTCTTTAGCTCCTTGGCGAAAAATTTAATTCCACTAGTTTATATCTATGACATATACAATAACAGAGAGATCACTGTTCTATAGTTCTGTGACAAAAATGTCCTTTAATTTCATTGGTTTATCTATGACATATATTGTGCTCTAATTTTTGTGAAATATTTTCGCAAGTCAGTCACGTTATATCTTACCTATACTGACTCAGGTCCCCTCAGATTTTCTATGAAAAATCGACCCATGTCCTAACCAAGATGGATATTATCAAAAAAAAAAAAACAAGATATTATCAGTACAGAAGCGTCTAATTATATGAAATATTTTATCTTAGTGCAGATTATAATTATTTTAGGCCTACCAGTGTAATTATGCGCCGCAAGTTTGCTTATTCATGTGTTTCTTACTCGAGAAATATAATGTTTCTTACTCGAGTAATATATGTACCAATAGCCAACTATTGGTAACTATAACCAAACAACCTATGGTACGTTTATATGTAGAATTTCACGGCGGATGTGAAATTATATCTCAATAATAATATGTAAAATTTTAAAACCATTTAATCAGTTAAGATATATGGATTGAAACCCTGTGTATGTCCAATGGCGACTAAGTAAAACCCACAAGGAATTCCCTATTAATGTGAAGGTGTTTCTCGCTTAACGGATTCTAATAAGACTTTAATATAATATTTATTTATTTAGTGCTGAAGGATTTGCTCAAACAATAGCCTTCTAAAAAGATATTGATGTCAGTTCTTCATTATGCTTATATTCTTTGCCAAGCATTAACTGGAATCTACGGAGGCAAGCTTGGAAATCCTGCATCTAATGACCTTATTCGAAAAGCGAATATGATGCACCAATGTTGACTTGTAATTACGGAAAATCCAAGAGAAGAACACGGGGAAACAAAGAAGAACACCTCTGCATTTCAGCCGTTAAACCCGGAGCCCCATGAGAACGTCTAAGCCAAGAAATAGGGAAGACATCAGAAAACTAGTGGGTATAGAGGTCTCCACTAGTCCTTGTTATGTCTTGTTCCCTCATTGTAGTATCGTTTGCGTAAAACCGTGCGGTTATGACGCTGCACATGCGTTTCTTAAACAGCACGGACTTGCGTGAACAATGAAGGCATGAAATAAGTCGTAAAAATTAGACCTCAAACTTAATAATGTAGGGTAAATAACGTTTATTTAATAAGTATTGAAGAAGTATATAAGCCCTTTATCGATGTTTCCGTTCTCAAAACAAATTTGAAAACATCTCTGTTTTAAATTTTTAAATTTTCATTGTGAGTACTAATATTAGTGTATTTATTTAATTCTATCTCATAGCTAAGAAATTATAACCCAATTAATGCGTGAATTATTGTATATGTATTTACTTCAAAGAACATGTGATTCTGCCGCGTTGTTTTTATTACAGGAAAGTAAATGGACACTTTGGTCATTGAGTATTACAATAAGCTACCCAGTACAGATACAACCCAGTAGCATCTATTTTCATCATATCTCAACCAACGAAGAGTACTCACCATAACTCCAGGCAAGTTTCATCCCAGCTTCGTCTACGAAAACAACAGTTGCCTTCGATCGTCGTTTCTTCGACTATGATATGTATCAGGTAACACTATATTTGAACCTCAGTATAAAGTGCTTTAACGAACTATATAATCACATAAATGCTGAGAACCACATCGATCAGAACAAGATAAACGCTATTTAACGATATTTGAAGTTAAGAGATACTTAAAGACATTTGAAGATATTTGAAACTGAAGTTAGAGACAATTTGAAGTTTAATTCTGAGAACCCCATCGATCAGAACAAGATAGACGATATTTAACGATATTTGAAGTTGAAAAATACTTAAAGACATTTGAAGATATTCGAAGACGAAATTAAAGACAATTTGAAGTTTAATTCTGAGAACTCTATCGATCAGCACACGATAAACGATATTTGAAGTTAAATGACACTTAAAGACATTTGAAGATATTTGAAGCAGAAATTAAAGACAATTTGAACTTTAACTCTGAGAACACCATCGAGCAGTACAAGATAAACGATATTTAACGATATTTGAACTTAAATGATAGTTGAAGATATTTGAAGCTGAAGTTAAAGACAATATATTAAGAGAGTCACTATAATATGACGGCAACCCGTTTCAAAAGGCACAAATGAACAATTTTACGCGAGAATACATTCTCTATGTGCCTCTAAAATCCTAAAAAATGATATGCTGAGAAGAAAAACACCAACACCTGCAGTGGGAAGAATCCTTTCTCAGTTGACTATTAGAATGATATTTAACGGTCATTTCCCAGTTGACTATTAGGGAAAACTTACCGTGTGAAGACAACTAGACTCAAACTGTTCCATGAAGAAACCATAACGTAAGTGCTTCGAAATTTTTGCCAGGACAAAAGGAGTGAAGGACAGTAATTTACAACAGAAGGGTGTAGTACACTAAGGACACGAAAGGTGATGAATAGATGTGAAGCTACATGTGTTACTTCCTAATAACGTTGACAATTCAAAAATCCCAATAGTGAAAGTGTTTTAATGTCATCAGTGAATATAATGAACCAAATATTGTATGTTATAAATCATTCATGTATGTACCACAAGTAGAATTAGGTGTAATATTATTATGTCATTCATTTAATGTAGCGTAGATAGAATGTAGCATGCCATATAGACAGCAAAATCAAAAAAAAAAGCCTTGTAAAAATTGAATTAAAAAAAAAAAAAAAAATCTTTAGTATAGTAGCTAGCCTAGAACCATGAATAATCTTAGTCCGGTAGATGAATTTTAGATAGGGATGTAGAATAAAATAAGAAAAGTAATAGAGAAAATTTTTAAAACTCCTGATTAAGCCATAACATATATATAAAATAATTATGTAAAAAAAAAAAAAAAAAAAAAAATAGTTAATAAATGGCGAACATTTAAAAAAGCCCAAAGGCGAGCAGTTACTAATGACGGGACGTCATTAATTGATGGGAAGGGTGATATGTACCGGGAGTAAAACACGATGTATTTGAAATACCAAAATAAAGTTCCTTTCTAAAGATAATTCCGATTTCTTATAATTAAGCTAAATCTAGTCGCAAAAATGAAAAGTCCTTAATCAGCAAAAAGAGAAATTGCATTTCTAGCTTCAGTCAGACAACGGCGCTAGTCGTTCGAATTTCGCTAAGATAATTGTAGCAAAAAAAATGCAATGCATAAAATTTCCAAGGAAGTTTAAAAGGCAAAAAACTGTGTGAACTCCTGAATCATCTGAAAAATCTTTAAGAGATTATTGGACGAGGATTCGCGTCCTTGGGGCACGTGAGCCAATGGCAGGCAGTCCCTAGGGCGCAGGACGAAAGAACTGCGTTTGGGAGTGGGGTAAATGTGCCTTTTTAATTTTAATCTCTATCCAGCTCTGAAACGATTAGTACGAAATTATTTTGGCTACCGTTATTATCATAGAAGTGACCCGTTGCTGTACAACTAAGTATGTAAGTTCAATAAATCTATTGTCCCTTTTTATATGTGTTTGTTTCTCTTATATGTCTGAGTCTAGTCCGATAATAGGTAACTAGTTCGCCAGTCTCCATGGTAAATGCTTCCAAAGGAATCTGATCTCCAGATAGCTCAAGAAAGAAGAAGCCACATTTGTATGTCTACATATTCAATTTTCTCTCATTAATTGAGAGCGGCGTTAGCCTAGTTGACACAATCTCCAGCGCCATAAGTGGCGCTATAGGAGAAATCTCTATCGCCACGAGCAAATCTTTTCTATCACTACAAATATAACTTCAATGGTACAATTGTATAATAATGTATCTATAATGTCTGCAGAGTTAAATGCCATAATCATGGCATTAGAACACGTTATGAAAAACCAACCTTTGATTGCTAATTAAATTAATATTATAGTTTATTGTGACTCTTTGTCAAGCCTTGAGTTGCTGTCTTCAGCTCCTCAGTATAAGTTGGATATTGATACTTATCATGGTCTAAGTATTATTGATAATCTTGCTTCAAATGGTATAAGAACTTATCTTCAGTATGTTCCTAGCCACTCTGGCATAAGTGTTAATCATCAGGTAGATGAAATAGCAAAAAAATTCTATAAATATTGACCATCCAAGTGGGAGACCAATCCCCATTAGAGATATTAACCAATGGAGACTATCAGATATTATGTTTAATAAGAATAATCCTAATCTTTCCCCCTTTCCCATCAAGGATTTTTCTAAAATTTATCATAGAAAACGTTCTGGAACAAATGGACTATATTTTCTTGCATTCTCTTATCAGTTTCCTAATTCAAGTGGTTCAGTTCCCTTGTCTCCTCTTTGCAGGTATTGTAATATGAATAATGAAACAATTGACCACTGCCTATTTGAATGTAATACGCTGACGTCTGCACAGCATACCTGGCATTGTAAACTTTTAAAGTGCTTCAAACACCACAAAATCTCACTATCAGCCTAGAACTTAGCTGACTATACCTGCACACAGAGCACAGAAATCAATATCTATCATCTTATATTCGAACTCCTTGAGTCAAAAGATCTACTGAAAGATATCTGAGGATATATAATAAATAAGAGGCAACCAAGCCAGTAGCTCTGTTCAGCCCACAGAGTGAAGCAAAAGGAAAAGGGCTAAATAGTATCAACTGAAAAGCCCGCCTGCTGTAATAGAAGAAGAAGAAGTAGGTGGTAATGTCTGCAGAGTCAAGAAGCACTTTGGTAATGTCTGATGCACTTTTGAACAACAGCAACTCTATAAGAAAATTAAAACAAATTTTCTTGTGAATTATTATCGCTTCTAATCAGCAGTTATACCAAACCAATCCTGCTCAACTCATCCTCAGGGCTATACTGTGGTGTTCTCCTCCCCATAGTATAGTGCAGACGGTTTGATATCATTCCATTTTCCCTTCTTGCTTTAGTTTTGTTTTTCTCTGTTTAAAGCTTTTTCCAATAGGCAATGTTTAGAAGTCCTCCAAAAAAAAAATGTCCCCCCAGATCCCAAACCAAATTCCAGTGAATGTGCCATAGTGAAAGATACCCATCTTGGCTGGTCAAGCACACTTTCTCAAAGTTCAAATGATAGCTCCAATTCGGAGAATAGGACAATGATAAGTGTAGGGGCTAATGTAACCATAAATGATGATAATGGGTTTCAAGAGGTCCTCTCTAGAAGTTCTAAAAAAAGGAAAAAAATCTCCTCAATTAAAAGCATTTCCCCTCTCCCTGCCCAAGATCCTCCCTCCAAAAACTTAGGAATTTACCTTAAAATTACTCCCACTACCCCCTTTGAAATAAAAATGATCTCTGCAATAAGAGTTGCAATTTTTAAATTGCTAAAATCAATGTTCTCTCTTAACATTAACCGTGATGGATCTCTGCTAATAGCTGTAGAAGATCAGAAATCAGCAGATACAATAATTAACCTTAAATCCCTTCTGAATACCCCAATTATTGCATCTAATTGGAACCCAAAACAATCACCAACAAAAATAGTAGTTTATAAGGTTCCCCCAGAGATATCTACTCAGGAGTTAAAAGAAGGCCTTTCAGATAGGGCTGGAAACACAATCCCAGTTGGGGATGTTACCCAACTTGGAAAACCCAACTCTAATGGCCTAAAAACTAGTTGATCCTTCTTATTCACACTGAAGGATAAAATTGATATCCCAGAAAAATTATTCCTATTTGGGCAAATCAAACCACACAAGGAATACAAACCTAAGCCTATTCAGTGTCAGAAGTGTTTCAAACTGGGACACACAACAAACAAATGCAATGAAATTCTCCAAGAGTGTAGTAATTGTAAATCTTTCCATCCTAAAGAGCTGACAACTTGCAACAATACTCAGCCTACATGCATCAATTGCAAAGGCCCACATGAATCTACAAATAAATCATTATGCCCTGCATACAAGAAAAGAGCTTTAACACTCCAAATATCAACAGAGAAGGCAATCCCATACCCCTTTGCAGCAATGGAAGCAAATGCTGCCCAACAATACCAAATAAAGCCTGTAATGAAACCAACCAAAACCCCCAAGTCAAATGCCCCCAATGCATCAAGCACCCCGTATAAAACACCATCGTCCAAGCCCCCTAGCTCAAATCCCTATCAGAAGCAATCACCAAGCCAACAAGCCTCCTTGTCCGGTGAGATGAGGCCAGCCTGGCCCTCCCTCCCAAGAAGAAACAAACCAGAAACACTACCAGGAATCAATCCATTAACCAACAAACAGGATGCACTACCAAAAATGCAATCCCCAAATATATGCTTATTCATTCTAAACTGTAATGCAGTTCAGGCCATGAACATACATCAACTACAGAAAACAAAAATTATTGCAGAATTGGCAAAAATTTACATCCCAGATGATATGCTCATTCAAGCAAAAAAAGATCTTGCTTTACTCTTAACAAAGCTGAACATTGATACACATTCATATGAAGAATAAATCAACAACACAACATTTATCAATACTCCAATGGAATGTAAGATCACTCACAGAAAATAAGCTAAATGAACTAACATCATTTATGAGTAATAATTCAATTAATATTGCTTGCCTCCAAGAAACTCATTTAACCCAAAATCAACAAATTAAGTCTCTGGGATATACTATCCTGAGAAAGGATAGATCTTCAGAGAGAAAAGGAGGTGGTGCAGCTTTATTAGTTAATAATAATATAAAATTTTGTGGCATCAATTTTCCAGATTTTGAAAATGATGTTGATGTAATTGGTATAAGTGTTTGGCTGAATAATTTAAAAACCTACATAATAAGCTTTTATAACCCTAATGGCCAAACTACAGATGCCAAGGATTTCTTTAATTATATAAATAATTCTAATATGTTAAAAAATATCATTATTTGTGGAGATTTCAATGCCCACAGCCTTTTGTGGGGGAATAAACCAGCAAATAAAGCTGGTAAATTTATTGAGCATATGACTTCAAATAATAATGAATTAGTTGTTGCTACCCTCCAAACCTGAATACTTATTTCAACCCCAAAAGTGGCAATTTCTCCACAATTGACCTACAAATTGTGTCTTTAAATTTTTTGAACAAAATTTACATAAATAAAATTGATAGTCTATGTACAGACCACTTTGCTATAGTTTGCTCCCTAAATGAACCTGCTGAAACTTTATCTCATACATCCAAATATATCAACACTAAAGCAAATTGGTCTATTTTCCAAAATAAGCTAAATGATGAAATTACAAGTTTCACCCAAAGTTCATGCATTTCTAAGACAACAGTTGACACACATGCTGAAGCATTGACATCTTTACTAATAAATACAGCTAATCATGCTATCCCCAGGACAACACCTAAGAAAACATTCCCTAAACAAATTCCTAAAGCATGGTGGACAAATGAGTGCCTAAATAAATGGAGGATAAAAAAGGCAGCTAGGACAGAATTCATAAAAAAACCAACACCTACTACATATTTAAAAAAATTACAAGCAGAATCTAATCTAAAAAGGACTATAATAGATGCTAAATATAAATACTGGAATAATTTTGCAAATAATCTCTCCAGAGAAACAAATGAGCCAATTATACATAAAGTCATAAGCCACATATGTGGGAAAAAGACTTCTCCCAACCCACTCCTGTATGAGCTTATACATAATAATACCCATTATGACAATGATAATGAAAAGGCTAACCTATTTGCAACTCTTTTTGTTAATAAGCTAACATCAAATAATCAAAGCAAGCTGTCCACAATTCCTATGAACCCTAGTTACCAACCACGCCCAGGATCCGAGTACATAACTAATCCATTTTCAATCCAGGAATTGAATAATGCAATACATCATATTAGGTCCAAAACTAGCAGTAGTTATGACAATATACACCCTACATGGATAAAGAATCTCACACCTTCATACAAACAAGAACTGCTAAATTGTTATAATCACGCTTGGGCATCTTCTAGGTTCCCCAATATATGGAAATGTTCGTCCCTCCTACCAATCCTAAAGAAAAATAAACCAAAAGATAACCCTGAGTCTTATAGGCCCATAATGATTACACCTGTGATGGGGAAAATAATGGAGAAAATGATTTATCACAGACTCCTCTGGTTTGTTGAGAAAAATAACATGATCCCACACACTCAAACTGGATTCAGGAAATACCACTCCTCAACAGATGCTTTCATTTTGCTAACAAATGCAATAAATGAATCTTTCTCAAAAAATAATATCCTAGTGGCAGCTTTCCTAGATTTTGAAGGTGCTTATGACAATGTGAACCACCAAATCCTTTTAAATAAACTTGCAAACCTTGGAGTACCTCCTAAGCTAGTATCCTTTATTAAATCCTTCATAGAAGTGCGAAGTTTCATTGTTTGTGTTGGTTCAGCCTCTTCACCCCAAAAGACAATATCCAAAGGCCTACCTCAGGGAGTAGTCCTCAGGTGTCTCCTTTTTGCCCTATATCTCTGGGACATGAACCTACCCCACACGAATCTACAATATGCTGATGATCTGGTGCTATGGTCATCTGGCAACACCTTTCAGATAGCACAGTCAAATCTGCAAAAGTCACTTTTCCAGTTTGAAAAATTCTCTCAACATTCAGATTTACCCATTGCACCCACCAAGTCAAAAATAATCCAATTTCACCGGAAGCGAAACCATGTTAATGCAAAACTAACTCTAAATAAAACAACTATTCCAGAAGATAATAATATTAATTACCTAGGTCTCATGCTTGACCAAAAACTTAATTTCCACCTCCACATTTCAAACACAATAAAAAAATGTTATAGAAAAGCAAATATACTAAAAAGACTTCTTTCCACACCCTGGGGTTGTAAGGAGAAAACCTTACTCCAGTTTTACAAATCACATATAAGACCCCATATTGACTATGGGCTCATTGTCTATGGTGCATGTGCAAAGACCCAGATGCAAAAAATTGAAACAACACAAAATGATATAATACGTCTCATATTTGGTCTTAGGAAACCCACAAGCACCAAGTTTCTGCTTATGGAGAGTGGATTAACAACAATAAGGGAGAGACGTAGCTTTCTCTTGATAAAACATCTTACAAAAATTGAATCAAATAGCTCACACACATTACATAATTGGTTAAGAAATCCAGCCATGTATAGAGGTATTGCAGATGAGTATGCCAATATTCAAAAGAAGTTCCCTGTACCAGCAAAGTCTATTGCACCTACTTTCCCCCAATCCCCTCCATGGAATTGGTCATTTCCCATAATAAATACTGAATTTTCAAAATGGAATAAAGATTTAACCCCCATTGCTTTTGTCCAGAAAAAATTTGCAGAACTTAATACAATTACCTATAAAAATCACTTCCAAATATTTGTTGATGGGTCAAAAATGGATGAGAAGGTTGCAAGTGGTGTTTTCCTTCCTCACCTGAAAATTGCAATGGGGGAGAGATTATTTAATAATTTATCTATAATGTCTGCTGAGTTAAATGCCATAATCATGGCATTAGAACACCTTAAGCAAAACCAACCTTTGATTGAAAATTCGAATAATATTATCATCTATTCCGACTCTTTATCAAGCCTTGAGTTGCTGGCCTCAGCTCCTCAATATAAGTTGGACATTGACACTTATCATTGTCTCAGTATTATTGATAATCTTGCTTCAAGTGGCATAAAAACTTACTTTCAGTACATTCCTAGCCACTCTGGCATAAGTGGTAATCATCAGGATGATGAAATAGCAAAAAATGCTATAAATATTGACCAGCCAAGTGGGAGACCAATCCCAATTAGAGATATTTACCGATGGAGGCTATCAGATATTAATTTTAATAAGATTAATCCTATCCTTTCCCCCTTTCCCAATAAGTATCTTTCTAAAATTTATCATAGAATTCGTTCTGGAACAAATGGGCTAAATTTCCTTGCATTCTCATGTAAGCTTTCTAATTCAAGTGGCTCAATTCCCCTGTCCCCTCTTTGCAGGCATTGTAATATGAATAATGAAACAATTGACCATTGCCTATTTGAATGTAATATGCTGACGTCTGCACAACATACCTTGCTTTGTAAACTGTTGAAATACTTCAAACACCACAAAATCCCACTATCAGCCAAGAGCCTAGCCAACTATACCTGCACACAGAGCATAGAAATCGACATCTATCATCTTATATTTGAACTCCTAGAGTCAAAAGATCTGCTGAAAGATATCTGAATATATCTAATAAATATGAGGCAATCAAGCCAGTAGCTCTGTAGCCCACAGAGTGAAGCAAAAGGAAAAGGGCTAAATAGTTTTACTGAAAAGCCCGCCTGCTGTTAAATAGAAGAAGAAGAAGAAGTTAAATAGAAGAAGAAGAAGTTAAATGCCATAATCATGGCATTAGAACACCTTATGGAAAACCAACCTTTGATTGCTAATTCAAATAATATTATAGTTTATTCTGACTCTTATCAAGCCTTGAGTTGCTGTCTTCAGTTCCTCAGTATAAGTTGGATATTGACACACTTATCATTGTCTTAGTATTATAGATAATATTGCTTCAAGTGGCATAAGAACTCATCTTCAGTATATTCCTAGCCACACTGGTATAAGTGGTTATCATCAGGTTGATGAAATAGCAAAAAATGCTATAAATATTGACCAGCCAAGTGGGAGACCAATCCCCAATAGAAATATTTACCAGTGGAGACTATCAGATATTATGTTTAATAAGAATAGTCCTATTCAATTCCCCTGTCCCATTAAGTATCTTTCTAAAATTTATCATAGAATTCGTTCTGGAAAAAATGGACTAAATTTTCTTGCATTCTCCTATCAGTTTCCTAATTCAAGTGGTTCAGTTCCCCTGTCCCCTCTTTGCAGGTATTGTAATATGAATAATGAAACAATTGACCACTGCCTATTTGAATGTAATACGCTGACGTTTGCACAGCATACCTTGCATTGTAAACTGTTAAAATGTTTCAAATACCACAAAATCTCACGATCAACCAAGAGCCTAGCCAACTATACCTGCACACAGAGCACAGAAATCGATATCTATCATCTTATATTTTTATTTCCTTGAGTCAAAAGATCAACTGAAAGATATCTGAGGATATCTAATAAATAAGAGGCAACCAAGCCAGTAGCTCTGTAACCCACAGAGTGAAGTAAAAAGGAAAAGGGGCTAAATAGTATCAACTGAAAAGCCCGCCTGCTGTGAAATAGAAGAAGAAGGAGGTGTGTTAAAGTATAAGCTCAGAAGAAGGAATATACTAAAAGAGGGATTATCAAGGGAGTGTCCTTGTACTTGAGTGATGAACAATTAAAAGAGTGCATAGAGTCATCTGTTCAGACTACTGAGGTTATATGGCAGAAGAAATACAGCAGAGAGTCAAGGAAACTTGAAGATAGCTATGCTGTTATGGTGGTGTTTTCTAGCAATTCTTTGCCACCTATTGTGTGGTGTTGTGGTGGGAAAAAGGAAGTTTTTGTATATAATTGTAGAATTCTTCATTATTTAAAATGCCAACATTGTGGTCATCTACAGTAATACTGTACAGCATATGAGCCAGTTTGCTTAAGATGTTCTGGAAAGCATGAGTTCATGAATTGCCCACTCAAAAACAGTGATTCTACAGAAAAAGTACAAACTTATAGATGTGCGAATTGCAAAGGTTGTCACTCTTCAACATCTAGGGAATGTCTTATCAGGCAACAAAATTGAAATGTATTACTGATGGCAGAAAAATACAACATGGGATACAAGAGAGTCCAGTTTGTGTACAGAACATATGCACAAACAGGCTGCAAAGAATCCCTCAGCCACAGCTCATTGAGTCTGAAAAGTAACCATAATACATCAGAAGTAGATATTCTTATGCCTATTGTTTTAGCCTTGGCCGTCACACCTGTAATTTTTCAAATACAGGATAGCAGTATAAACAGCAGAGTAGATCATTTATGCAAAGTTATCCAGGCTTTGACCAGTGTAAAATTAGATAGTCTCAAAATTAGAGGTGCTATTTTAAATTTTCACTACAAGGAACCAGAACAACTAACAATCTGAAGATAATAACATGGAACTTACAATCATTTCTTAGAAATAAAAAAGAAATCTTCCTAAATCGTATGGGTGATGAAAATATTGACATCTTCTGTATGCAAGAAACTTGGCTTCAGAATAAAATATTTCAAAAACTATATCCCTACCAAATTATGAGGGAGGACAGAAGCAGTGGTAATGTTGGTGGGGTAATGATAGGAATACAGAAAAATATACATTTTGTTCCACTTATAATGCATTCTATGAACTCTATGAATAACGAAGGAATAGAGGTAATTGGGTGCAATGTATCCATAAAAGGTAAAAAACATCTATATATAATTAATATTTATAATCCTTCAGGAAACAATGACATTGGTACCAAGTTACTTGCTTTAGTCAGTGAAATCCCAGACCGGAATGCTCATAGTATTACTGCTCAATTATAAACCAAGCTGGAACCAGTGGGGAATATCTACTCCTAAATAGCACATTTTGTTTATTGACTCCCAAAGGTTTAAGAATAAGGCATAATTCCCAGAGGTTAACATATACCACCATTGATCTTCAGTTTTGTAGGCCCAATATTGCAACTAAAGCAAATATTGTTTTAGATTCAGCATCTTTTATAAGTGACCATAATTGTATCTTGATTGAAGTAGCCCAGCATCTAAAGAAAAAGAAGAGTCATGGAAGAAGTTTCTTGATGGCCTTGACTTTTTAAACCATCATCCAATGTTTTCAGATTTATAAAGTCAATGATGGGTACTCCACCAGCTTGCTCCAATCCTCCTTTATATTTGAATGGTCATGCACTAGTTATAGATGAAGACAAAGTTAAGGCAGGATTGGAACTTCTCAAATGCACTGTTGGTCACCATGACCTAGACTCTGAGGGAGATGTACATACTATCAAACAGTTCATGGTAACAAACTGTAAGTAAGGAGCAACCTGGCTCAATAGTAACCTAAACTCTAAAAAACGGAATTTTAATACCAGTAGATGCATCAAAAGAATCGGATTTTTATGCTGATTTCAAGTTTTAAGTTTCATCAAATATAGTGTGACCCATCAAAAGTTACAAACCTGCAAAAATTTGCCTTATTTAAAAAAAGGGGGAAAAACACCTTAAAAGTGACAGAATCTTAATGTAAATCAAACCATCAGACTCAGTATAACAGAAAACCCCACTGTAGATGTTTCAAGCTCCTATCTGCAAAAATGTGAAATTTTTTGTTTTATGCCAGAAGAAAGATAATGGATGCGTATTTAATTTTTGGTAGGGGGGGGGGGTGAAGGAGAGGGTTCCTTGGGAGGATCTTTTCATGGAGGATGTTTCCTTGGGGGAAGGGACATTTCTATGAAGGAGTTGCCAGATTTCCCAGCATCATTTAAAAAACGATCTGAAATTAAATAAAAAAAAACAAGCTTTTCAACTGAAAGTAAGGAGCAGTAGCGTATCCAGGGGGGGGCGGAGCGGCCCGCCCCCCCCCCCGCCCGAAATTTCTTTTCTTCTTTTGTTTTAAGTGCCAATATAGTAAGTTCCGAAATGTTCACGCTTTTAAGTTATTTGCAACACCCAATCTTTTTTTCATTTCTTGTTAAATGACTATCCATTTCTCCAGCAAGCTTATATCATTATTTTATCATCAAACATGCAGTCGCCTCCTGTAATCAAACAAGATGTCAAGAAATTTTTCTCACTATTTAACCCCCGCAGCTATAAGCACTAGCTTCTCTGCAATGAATGAATTGCGATAAGGAATCGGACTAAGAGGCGATAGTTCATTCAAAGTTTCAAACGCTGCTATAATTCCAGCGTAAGCTAAGCATTGAAACGGAAAGGTCACGTGAGAGGAAAGAAAGAAAATTACCTTAAATCGCATGTCCAGCGAGATATCGTGGTTTTGAGCCCCTTGTAGAAATCTCGCTGTCGGGGTTCTCGCTTGATGCAAGCGAGAACTGTTGGCGTTCTCGCTTGATGCAACGTGGGGCATGCAGCTTCTTGGTGTGTCCTCTTGTGGTAGTTGAGAAGGACGGGGAAAAGACATGACTTAATAGGTCATTTTCTAGCAACTTACGAGTTGCTATTACGTCTCCTCTTTTCCTACGGTATACTAAGGTAGGGAGTTTGAGTAAGGTGAGACGTTCCTCGTAAGATTTGTCTTGGAATGCAGAGATAAGCTTAGTTGCTCTTATTTGGACACTCTCAAGTACTTTCACATCCATCTTATAGTACGGAGAGGCTAGGGTCATGCCAAATTCCAGGTGAGGACGGACCATGGCTTTGTACAGTTTCTTAATCGCTCCCGACTTCCTGGTGGTAAATGTTCGCTTTATGAGGCTAAGGGCTTGGTTTGCTTTTGCAACTTGAGCTCGTGTGTGGCAGTGAAACTTCAGCTCATTGTCAACAATAACCCCCAGGTCCTTCTCCTCACTGACTGCCTCAAGCTGGGCGTCTTCTATGTGATATGCAAGTTTTGGATTATTGCGTCCAAGATGTAGAACTTTACATTTTAAGGCATTGAACTGTAGACACCAATCCAATGACCATCTAGATAGTCTGTCCAGATCTTCTTGCATAGTTGATAGATTTAGGTCGTTCTGGGCCAGTACTAGGAGCTTGCAGTCATCAGCTTATAGCGTCAAAGGATTCTTCAGGTTCGTTGTACAGTTATTGATATACATGCTGACAAGCTTAATTAGTTCTAGTTAGTTCTTGTATCCAGATACTAATATGAAACTCGTGCCTTACTTGAAGAGCGGTTTCTCGGGTTTTTTGTTTGTAGAAATCTCACCGGCTCTGCAGTAGTGAAACAAATCATCAGCCAATGCATTGTGTTCGGCTTTAAAATGGAGCCATTTGTGGGGGTTGGTTTTGATGGGGCCAGCAACATGTCAGGCTGCTATTCTGGTGCACAGGCAGAAATTAGGAAACAATATCCGCATTTGATCTACACCCACTGTGCATCGCACAGCTTAAATTTGGCTTTATTTAAAACTAGTAGGGTAGCACTTGTTAGGTCAACCTTTGCTACTATACAGCAGATTATATCATTTTTATCATCCTCACCAAAAAGATCAAATATGTTTGTAGAAGCGGTCACTGTCGTTTGTCCCTATAGTCCTGTGAGGAAGCTTGTGAAGTTGTGCGAAACGAGATGGGTGGAGTGTCACGATTGCATTTTAGTTTTTATGTCTTTGTATTGTGCGATTATTTCCGTACTTGAGGAAATAGTTGGTAGCATACGGTGCGATACAGAAGTTATTTCAAAAGCGAATGCGTTGGTTTCAGCAGCAACCGAATTTAGTTTTATGTTCACGATGGCTATGCTAGAGTTTGTAAGTGCCATAATGCTCTCTGTCTCTAAGGCGCTGTAAGTCGAAGATTTAGACTTAATTGAGTGCTGTCGGCATGTTAAGCTATGTTCTGATACTTTACTGCAGTCAAAACAAAATAATTTTTAAACAATTTTTCAGAAAGCCTATGAGCTTGAACAAGAGTTAAATGCGGCTCCGGCTATTCCAAGGTCTATCTGCCGAAAGTCCATCAACGATAATGAGTCCATCAAGGTTTTTTATCGCGAGTCATTGTTCAAACCTTACTTTGCTTCACTTATTGAAGAATTTGATCAAAGATTTTTGCGCCGCCAGGAGGCATCTTTCAAAATCGGAAGGCTTTTGCCAGCTAACAGCGTGTCATTAAAAATTAATGAATTTGTGAACGCTGTTGCTGTTTACAAAGGATTTCACGGGGGTAGACGTCTGGTGGAATGTGAGTTAGTCCTTTGGAAACAGAAGTGGCTCGGAATGTCTGAGAAACCATCAACTGTTGCTTCGACTCTTGCGTCATGCGATGCAAAATTTACCCCATGCATTCGAAGGCTTTTGAAGATTTTTCAGACATTACCAGTGACTACCGCTTCTGCTGAGAGGAGCTTTAGCTGTCTTAAGCGATTAAAAACATATCTGCGGAGCTCAACGGGCGAGGAGCGTCTGAACGAACTAGCTCACATGACCCTGAACCACGACATCCAGGTCGATGCTGACCAAGTTTTTGATCGATTTGCAGCCAAAAAAGACCAGGGGCTGTTACTGTGAGAGGTTAGGTCGTCTTTCGTTGCTCGTTTCTCTAAGTGCAGTTGATTCTGTTTTTTAAAATTTAATTGTGCTTCATCCTCTGTAAACAATGTTAATATCAATACATTTCTTGCTTTCATGGCTGCTATATTAGGTAGACTGAGGCCCCCACCCCTCCGAAACCAAATTCTGGGCAATTGTCTTTGATATAATATTATTTTTTATTTATTTGGTTCTCTAAAACAAGGGACCCATTGGCAAATATAAGGAATAATGCACTTCTTCTTTTATATTTTCCAAATTCTGCTGCTTCGTGGCAGTTCCAAAACATCTACTCGCCCAAAATAGAAACTCTCACTGCTTCTAACTTTTTTTTTAAATTCTGACTTTGTTGGCAAAATTTTGTCATTCATTCTCAAACAAAAAAAAGTCTACAACTAGAAACACTCATGACAAGTGTGTACTTTTCATTTCTTTACCTAGATACCC
Organism: Artemia sinica; assembly: GCA_027921565.1. Lineage (NCBI taxonomy): Eukaryota > Metazoa > Arthropoda > Branchiopoda > Anostraca > Artemiidae > Artemia > Artemia sinica. Next base: position 134,757 of record JAPEVW010000060.1, on the reverse strand, counting down.
CCCCCCATACCCCCCGCCTGAAATCTTGCACTATGATAGATAATTTTCTTGCTCACATGACTGCTATAAAAAGGTAGACTGACGGCCCCCCCGAAACAAAATCCTGGATACGCCACTGGTAAGGAGCAACGTTAAAACTTAAAATGAACAGAAATTGTTACATATATGAGGGGGTTTTCCCCTAGTCAATACCTCGCTCTCTATACTAAAATTTTTTAGTACTTTCAAAAGACCTATCTATTCTAATTAAACAGCCTTTGTGATTCAGGGATTTGTAATTTGAACAAAGTTTGAACTTAGCATAAAGAGCAAGATATTGACTAGGGGGCGAACCCCCTCATATACATAATAATTTCTGTTTATTTGAAGTTTTAATGTTGCTCCTTGCTTACAGTTGAAAAAACTTTTTTTTTTTATTTGAAAAATAAACCACATCAACAACCAGAGTAATGAAGAGCCTTATAAATGATCCATTTACAATTGTTGAACTGAATAGTGTGATAAGTAGCTTGCCAGCTACCACACCAGGCAATGATGGAATTTACCCCCCCCCTCTTCATTAAAAATCTATCTGAGACTTGGGTAACAACTCTTTTAGACATCATAAATGATCAATGGTTCTATAATGAATTTCCTGGAATATGGAAAGAAGGTATTGCATATATGCTACCTAAGTATGGCAAAGACCTAACCAGTTTAAATAGCTATAGATTATTACCCTGTTGCCAGTTATTGGTAAAGTTTATGAGAGACTTATAAAAAATAGAATAAATTACTTCGCAACAGAGAAAAAGAATTTGAATGATTTTCAATGTGGATTTGTCAAAGATTGTAGCACAACTAAAAACTTGGTAATGTTTCAAAAAACTGCACTGCATTGCTTCCAGAACAAACTGATTATGGTAGCCGTATTCTTAGATCTGAAGGGTGCCTTTGATAGCATTGTCCATAGGGAAATTCTGAATAACCTTATAGAAGCCAAGTTTAAGGGAAGGATACTTGCAATAATTTATAGTTTCTTAACCAAACGTAATGTCAAGGTCAAAGTTGGAAAACACACTACAGTTGACCAAACAGCACCTAAGAGATCAGTTCCTCAAGGCTCTGCATTGGGTCCCAACTTTTTTAATTAAAGTGTCATCCCCATAGATGATGGATCTGCTTTCCCATCTGTCTTTGCTGATGATATAGCTTTATTGGCCACAGGAAGAACAATAAAAGAAGTAAAAGATGATTTACAAAGTTCATTCAAGCTCTGGAAACCTGGGCCTGCAATGCTGACATTGAATTTTCCTTGGAAAAAACGGTACTTTCCCATTATATGGGCATTTACAAGGAAACCAGTCATGAAAAACACGTTTTTGACGGGTTAATTCAAGAAACGGCTATAGAGTAATGCAATCCATAACGTTGTTTTCATCACGTATACGATATTTAAACTGTTTTTTTGGGGGGTTTAGGAGAGGGGAGGTACCTAGGTTAGGTTAGGTCAGGTTACATATTAAATATATGCAATGCTTTACCCCCACCCCCTAATGTGGTTTATCTTGGATAAATCATGTTAATGATGTAAGCAGATCATGCAAAAAAGACTGAATGTGATAAAAATGCTTACAGGACCCAAACATGGAGTAAAAGCTCCTTTCCTTGTGGAGTTTTACTGCAAATATGTTCATCCAAGAATTGAATATGGCTTGCAGATATATGGTTTGTCAGAGATTCGTTCTCTGAAAAAACTTGACACAATCCAAAATTCAGCACTTTGGATTGCCTTTGGAGCCAGGAAAACAATTCCTACAAAATTTCTGCACAGTGAAGCTGGAGTACCATTAAGTTTGACCCGTATGAAAATTCAAGCACTAAGTTATCTTCAAAAGGTTTGGATCAGTGATAATAATCCTATTAAAACCAGAATAATCAAGACCAGTAGAATACTTACAAAGAATCCAGATAGAAGAATGGATAAGCAGTATTGCATTGAATTGGCTCTTTCATTATTACACAAAGAAGATATTACACTGAACCTAACAATGGTATTGAAGGTTCCCCCAGTGATACAAATTCCCCCTTGGACACTGAAATCCCTATCAGGAAGCACTGAATTCCCTGCAATCATAATACCACATGCACTTCCTATCTTCAATTTTTCAGGCAGAGTGCATTGCAATTCAAATTACCGTCAATATGATCAGAAGATACTGCCAAAATTATGAACCATATGTAATATTTTGTGACTCTTCAGAGCGTTCCAATAACAATTCTAAATTTTCGTCTAAAAAAGAATAAAAGTTCTGAAATTCATAAATGTTATTCTACATTGCTTGATTCATTGAATTGTGGCTGGTCAATATCTTTACAATGGTTGCCTGATCATGCTGGGATCCCTGGTAATGAGTCTGTAGACAAGCTAGCTAAAGAATCCATATTGGATGGTGAAGTTTTAATGCCAGACACACCAAATGAAATTAGCCAAATTGCTAATATAATACAAAAGATAACAAGAAATGACTGATTATTGCTATGTAATACGGCAACAAGAAGAATAAACAGACAGCTTAACCTCAGCCAAATCAAATCTCGGAATTTACTATCATCTTAATTGACAAAGAGGAAGAGCCGCTTTTCCTATAAGATCAGGACATTGTGGTACAGTAAGTTACATGGGACGTTAATATGGTGAAAATCCAAATCGTGAAAATTGTGGAACAAATGAAACATTGCAACATATTTTATTTGATTGTCCATCATATGTAAACTATAGCAAAAAGATTATGGATTTTTTTTTTGCATTGAATGGTTTACCAATGCAGATAAATCATGCTACATGGAATAGAGAACATTCATTAACAATAATTAATCTCATATTAGATTTTTTGTCCATGACTGATAAACTTGGAAGTGTGTAGTGCCTTATCTATAAAATTGTATACAGTGTCGTCTTTTAATTTGCAGCATCCGGAAGTTTGCTGCACATTGAAGAAAGAGAAAGAGAACAAAATCTGGTCACAAGGTCCTTGAAGACGTGAGGTGACCTCAAATCAACTCAACATCACCAAATGTTCTGAAAACTAATACGTGCAATCAATTCCAAAAACTGTAGTAGCATCAACTATTCAAAATTTGACTGGTTTGTGCTTAGTTCTTTAGTAGTTCATATGCTTTTACTGTGAAAATGATTGTCAACACTAATAGGACATTAATATCAAGCATTTTGGGAATTTTTATATCCTTGGTTTTATTTCACTTTTTTACAGTATAAAATCTGATATGTTTGTTTGGACATCCCATAGTGTTCGGAACAATATTTTGGTGCATGTCTACGAGCAGTCTAGTACATGAGGAAACATGTTAAGAAAACAATTCTTACTTCATAATATGCAGAATAATCCTAGTTAAAATATTTTGCTGGGGGAAAACCATTAGCTCAACCTTTTTCCTTGTATTTCCAGTTTTTCTATCACATTTTAAATATTTGTCTGTATTTGCTAAGTTTTGAAAATTCTTTATAAACAAACACCCAAATGCCATCTAACTAATCTTACTTAACCTAAATTACCAGTATGTGCCTATTAATATGGTTTTGGTAGGTGGCATTGATGGCTAACTATGAAAATGCTGTCAAATTCATGTTTATTTTTCAGAATTTTGGTTAAAAATTGTTTACTACAATGAAATAATTGAAGATAAAGGTTCCCCCCTTTAAAATATGTGAACTAAGATTTTTCTGCATATTATGGAGTGAGAATTGTTTTCTTAACATGTTTCCTTATGTACTGGAATGCTTATAGGCTTATACCCATACTTCATCTAAAGTTTGGTGTTAAAATAAAATTACTTCTTTCCAAAATGAAACAGAGTAAAGGTGTAGGCTAGTGGCTAAATATTCTTTATAGATTGTTTTGGGTACCTGTTTGACTGACCATATCTCTAGCAGTAATCTGTGCAAAAAAGAGGTTTAAAAATATTAAAAAATATTGCTTCATACAGCAATAACAAGAGAATGGTTGAGATAGCTAGTACGTGTTATCCAGATTAAGGATGACAAATTGTTGAATAGGTTGAGAGGATGTTATAAAAAAAAGATTTAAGGGTAATTAGAACTTCTTGGGAGGGTGTTAGAGGGATGCATTGAATAGATTGGGATGGAGAAGGAATGTATGTGGCTTTGCTGGCCTCAGGCGGCTTAATGCTGCTGTAAATTGTTGATAGTAGTAGTTTTAGTATTGTGGTTCTACAAAAAGAGGTAGGTTAGAACTAAAAGAGGTGCACTTTTTGATTACTAATTTTATATTCATTTTTATACAGACTAGAGTTTGGAATATGTGTTGCTTGCCCAATCACAAAGACTGACTAAGCAGCCATGGAATCAGTCTAGAGGAGCACAAAAAAATATATTAAGGACCTCTATGATGTTCCTTATCCATCCTGTATCTGTAAGCTTAGAATACCATCTCTAACATATCAACACAAACATGGCAATATGATAACATCAACCTCAACTTCTAGGCCCACTATAACAGCATTATTGGGAAAGCAAATCGTGTTGCAGGATTTTTAAGGCGCAACTTCACTTTTGGAAATGATAAGACCCTTTGCCTTCTCTACAAAGCTCTAGTACGGCCAATCCTTGAATACGGTCATTGCACTACACGTCCCTTTTACAACAAAGTTATCGAAGCTCTCGAAAAAGTTCAAAGACGAATAACAAAGTTCTGTCTGACTCTGAGAAACTTACCTTACAAAGATAGGCTCCGCAACCTCAAGCTTTTATCACTAGCTTATCGACTGCACCGAGCAGACCTCATTGAGGTATACAAGCTTTGCTACGACGCCTACGAGAACATCCAGGCTACCGATGTTCTCAACTTCAGCCACAGGAACCTTCGTGGTCGCAACCTCAAGCTTCAAGAGGAGAGGTTCCAAAAGTATATTGACCCATGGGCGTTCAAGAACCGAGTAACACAACCCTAGAACAAGCTTCCCTTCGAAGTCACTAATGCCAACTCGTTCAGGCAGGAACTGGACAAATACTACAGTGAAAGTGCCTATAACGTTGGTCAATTTAAAAGATTTTTGTAGAGGCCCTGTGGCCTATTTGTTTTGCATTATATTATTATAACAGCATAGAAGCTTCTAAATTCTAAGAATACCATTTCTGGTCTTTTTCAACTGGACAATTCAAAGAAAACTCATGGTCAACCTCATAAGCTTTTCCAGAAATGAGTAAATACCCGATTAAGGAACAAATTCTTTTCAAATAATGTTGTCAGCTTGTGGAACTCGCGCAGTGAAAAAACAGTGACCTCTACGAGCATGGATAGGTTCAAGTCATCAGTAGACAGGGAGTGGCTCAACAAACCATAGTGCCCTGGTTGGGATGCCACACAGATGACTAACTGTCATTTCTGAAACCAGTCAACACAGAATTTGTCCTAGCTAGCAAGTGTAATTTAAGGTTGGTAATTAATGGTTTTGTTTGTGTTTTTGAAAATTCATCCCCATCCCCATTAAAGGTCTCATGTTGCTCTAGGCTATGTTAAAAACTAACACAATATTTCATGAAAACTGATCCAAAAACAAATAAAAATGAGGAAATATGGTTAATAGATATTTGCTGGATGTTGTAAAGCAAGAATTTTATCATTTTTCGGTCAGTTTAATAAAGCTTTGAGCTGTATAAGACTATTAAAGGATAGCTGGGAATGAATTGTTAAACATGTGAACAAAATATCTGTTTTGTTCACCATAGGTACAATCTGTTTCTATGGTGACAGTCCTAAGGAAGATCAAACAAAGCAAAGCTCAAGTTGAGGAGTTGATCCACCAAAAAGCTAATGGGGAGGTGGATATGACAATTCTTTAGGTTGCCATTGTACAAAAAAAACTTGCTAGTTGGAGCAACCTTCTGACCTCTCCAATGTTCCACTGATGACTCTGCCTCCTTCTACCCCTGTAAATTGTTTAAGTGATATAGTCATGCACCATTTAATCTTGTCTCTGAAATGCCTAGTAGTGTTAATAATAATGTTTCTTTGTCTGATGCTGACCTATCTTTTGCTTCTATTTCTAGTGTTTCTTCTGCAATAACTTGCTAACCTACTGTTTCTTCCTTGTTATTTCACAGTGTGGTATCGAACAATATTCCTAATTCTTTGGTTCCTGCTTATATTAGTCCTGCATCCTGATACTAGTCATGAATTAAAGTTATCAAGTATTTTGCACTAGGTTGCATCAAGACACAGTCAATTGTAGGCAGAAAAAAGCCAAGACAGATAGTCCAAGCATTTGAGAGGCAAATGTTTAAATGTCTGGGGTACGGGTAAATAGCAGGAGTATGCATAAATCTCTTATTGGACACACACTTGTTTGTTTGTTTGCCTAGAGTCTCAGCCATGCTAACCAAGAATTTAAAATTGACATAAGACCGTTAGATTGCCTGTAATGAGAGGCAAACAAGGCCCGCTTGCCTATGGTCTTAAGAAGGTTGACCAAAAATTTAGAATTGACATAGGACCATAAATTTTTCTTGAAATAACAGGCAAACAATCGTTTAAAGCCATCTTTATCTTTCCAATAGTACCTATTAATTGCCCATGCTCAGCTCCACATTCTGAAAAAATTTTGAATTTTTCACAAATTTTTCAAATTTTTGGGTCACTTGCCCGAGACTCTGGGCGGGTGGACACCCCCAAATATTGTCCCAAATTCCTCTCTCAATTTAGCGCTTGTTCACAGATGTCATAAGTGTCTCCAGTCACTTTCCCAATAGTATCTATTCTTTGCATCAGCTAAGTTCATTAATCTGAGCCAATTTCCACTTTTTCAAGTTTAGGGTCACTTGCCTGAGACTCTGGGCAGGTGAGGTGGGCAACTCCAAGAATTGTCCTAACTTCCACTCTCGCCTTAGAACTTATTCACGGATACCTAAAACTGTCAATGATTAGACTGTTTCCGTAGCGGTAACCATGCATGCGCTATACACATACCAACAATATTCCTACCTCTCAAGGAATGAAGTTTTATACTTCCAATGTTGATAGCCCCCCTAATAAACTTTCTGAACTTTCCTTTTATATGTTAATGGCAGATGTGGATGTTGCAGCAATTACAGAAGTTGTGAAATTACACCTTGTCAGCCTTATCACCTGATGAAATCCAAATTAATGGTTACCAACTCTTTTCTAACCTGAATTTCCCACTTTGTCACAGAGGATTGTGTTTATATGTAAGAGATGGACTAAAGGTTAGTCTGATTTATTTTAATTCTCTTACTACTGATGAAATTGAGTCTGTTTGGATAAAAATACACAATTGTAATGTTTGGTATATAAATCTTTATTTAAAACCCAGGCACCTATAATAAAGAACACTATAAGCAAAGCAAGCAAGCATAACACATCAAGGCAAATAAGCATAATCACGCAATAGCAAGCTGGTGTATAACCACAAGCATAAAGCAAGGTATCACATAATGCTACATCCCCCTTCAGCTATTTCCAAGAGAAGATTTCCTTCTACCTCTAGGCATGGAGGCGCTAGGCTTATTCTGCTAACTGCTAATAACTTGGCTCACACAATTATCACTCACTACAGGACACAACAGAACACTACACCGGGAGGCGCAAGGCTCACTCCCATCAGTTGCCAATGGGTTTTGGCAGACGTACACTAGAGACAATTGCCTCATTGTCACTTCGTTATTCATTATAGGTTTAGTCTCTCTGGTGGCTTCACCACTCTGCTGGATCTTGTGGCCTGAGCACCTGTTGCTTGTGCTTGGATTGTGCTAGACGGTTCACTTGCTGACAGGTGGGGCTCATCTATGGCCATACCAGGCTTGGTGGCGGTAGTCGGGAATCTCTGCAATGATCTGTGCAGACTCATGCTTGGGGTAGTGTCAGGACACTCTGCAACCTGTCGCAGGTTTAGTGACCTTGACACAGCCCCAGAGGGGTACTTCATGGCAGGTCTATTATCAGGTGTGAGTGGAGAGGCTGCTTTGATTAAGTGTCTTTGGTTGCGGCGAAAGGTTGTACCATCTTTAGTTGATAGGTAGTACGATCTAGGCTCATCTGCCTCTTTAATTATTTCCCCGCTTTTCCACGGCGCTTCTGGCTGTTTTCTGAAGAAGTCATGGTCACCTCTGAGTTCGGGATGTTCTCTAGCATGCCGGTTATGGTAGGATTTCTGTCTGTGTTGAGCCATCTCTCTGCTCGCCAAGAATTCAGAAGTCATTACCACTCTCTTTTCCAAGTGCTTTTCTGTGCATGGCAGTTCCGAGCGGAGCTGGCGACTCATGAGCATTTGTGAGGGGGCAGCTAAACCGTCTATTGGGGTGTTACGGTATTCCAGAATTCCAAGGTATGGGTCCGATTCATTTTCACTTTCCTTGGTCATGATGCTCTTGCAAGTCTGGATAGTCTTTTCCACTAATCCATTTGACTGGGGGTATATTGGACTTGAAGTTTTTAACTCGAATTCCCAGTCTCTGTCAAACCTCTTGAATTTTTGGGACACGAATTGTCTACCATTATCAGACATCATGAACTGGGGTATGCCATGACGGGCAAAATGCGACTTCAGTTTAAAAATGACTTCTGCAGATGTTAATTCACGCAACAGATCTGTTTCAAAAAAGCGACTATGGTAGTCCACCACTAGGAGGCTCTTAGGAGTGGAGACACTAGGAGTGCCTCTTTTTTTAGACTCCTTCTGTTTTTTTTGGCATGTGTAGCAGCTGACAATCAGATTTTCTATGTCTGTGTTCATTTGAGGCCAGTAGATGAGCATTCTTGATCTCTGTTTAGTTTTCTCCATCCCTAGATGGGACGCGTGTAGCTGTTTTAACGTGTCGGATCTCATACATGCTGGTACCACTATCTTGTCTCCCTTGAATATGATTTCGTCATTGATGCACAGTTCGTGTTGGACTCCCCAAAATGGAAGTACGTGACTAGGACATAGCTTGCGGCAAACTGGCCAGCCAGTTTCTATAATTTGTCTGAGTACAACTAGCTGGGGGTCTTCTTTAGACTGTTTACGGATTTCTTGCAGTTTTGAGTCGCTCACCGGAAGTAACTTGACAACTTGGTGTACATACGTTTCGAGTTCTCTCTGGCTTGCTTTGTCAATGACTGACAGGTGGAGCCTTGATAAAGCATCAGTGACTGGTAATTCTGCGCCGGGTTGGTAAGTGAAACTCAATTTGTATGGCTGAATCTGGAGCATCATAATCTTTTGTAGTCTTGCTGGGGCCTTGTGCAAAGGCTGTCGTAAGATGGTTTCAAGAGGGTGATGATCAGAGAACACATTGACTTGCCTTCCATAAATGTAATGATAGAAATATCGGCAGCCAAATACAATGGCGTAAAGCTCTTTCTCTAGCTGTGAGTATCTATGCTTGGTAGGTGTAAGAGCCCCTGAAGCGTATGCTATTGCCTGTCCATTCGTTGAGATGTATGCTCCTAGGCCGTGTGATCGACTATCAGATCAATTGAGGCACTTCGGTGATCAAAGAAATGAAAGTGCGACACAATGGAGCCCTTTATTTCCTTTAAGGCAACATCGTGCTTTATTTCCCAAACAAAGTCTTTTTCTCTGCAGATGTCACGAAGGTCCTTGCATTTTTTTGATAGATTAGGGATGTATCTGGCTAAGTAATTTAGCATTCCTAGGAGGGTGGTCTGCTCTTCTTTGTTCGCTGGCTTCGGCGTTGCATTAATTGCAAGTAGCTTCTCTGGATCAGGGTGCATCCCTTTTTTGCCAATCATCTGGCTAAAGTATGTTATCTCTTGTACACCAAGTTTACATTTACTGAGGTTGAACCTCAGCCCTTTTGCTCGTGCCCTCTTTAAGACAGCAACAAGACGCTGATTATGCCCTTCCAGGGTTGAACCGAAAACTAGCAGATCGTCTATGATGACTATAAAGCCAGTGAGACCTTCAAACACTTCCTCAATGCACCTCTAGAATTCGTCCTGCGCTGATATAGTGCCAAACGGCATACGCTTGAAACGGTATCTTCCAAAGATAGTGTTGAATGTAGTTAGGTCTGAGGATTCCTCATCTAGCAACAATGACCAGTATCCTGAACGTGCGTCTAGCTTTGTGGAGTACTTTGCTCCATGCAAGTTGGATGTAGAGTCTTCTAGCGGTGGAATAGGGTAGTGGGGTCTTCTGATGGATTTATTGAGATCCACAGGGTCAATACAGAGGCGGAGAGTGCCATCTTTCTTTTGAACGGCCACCATGGAGTTGATTCATTCAGTAGGGAGAGTCACCTTCTCAATGGTACCGTCTTTCCCCATTTTATGAAGCTCTGCTTTAAGCTCGTTGCGAAGAACTGATGGAATTTTCCTTACAGCATGAACCATAGGGATGGCTCTGTCCTTCAAATAAAAATGGCACTTGCCATCCAGCTTTCATACCCCTTTGAAGACATCATTAAACTCTTTAATAGTCTCCAAAACAGAGTTGCAGATTGGTACTTTAGTGCGTGCAGCAGAGTTGACCTTCATGATCAATTTAATAAGGTTCAGATCCAAGCTTGATCTGAAGCCAATTATGGGAACAGGGTCTGCTTCTACAATGTAGAATTGTTAGTTGGAAGGCCTTGATTGTTCATAGGTACAGCTCAAAGTACATGTCCCTCGAACGGGAATCCTGCCACCACAGTAACTAGTAAGCTTCTGCTTAGCCTTGGTTATTTCTGGCTTTGGCAAGAGCATGTCAAAATACTTGATAGGAAGGATATTTGCTTGCACTCCTGTGTCAATTTTGAAGTTAACTGGCAACTGGGCGTTTATTTTGAGGGAAACTATGGCTTATTGCTTTTTATTTGTTCCGAGACTTCATGAAACTACATTTACGACCTTGTTGCTTCTGCAGACGCGTGCAAAATGGTTAGGCTTGCGGCACTTTGTACATGTTTTTGCTTTTGCAGGACATGCGTGATTAGGGCTGTAGCTGCCTCCACAGAAGTAGCATTTTCTAGATTTTGGGCTGGTGGTCTTGGACTCCTCCTTTCTTCTGCTTGGGCGGCGATTGATTTTGTGAATGGAATCGACTTCTTTTTTTATGCTACCTTCCTCAAACGTTCTTAGCTGTGGCTGGTTGTTTCAAACATGCGACATTTCTCTATAGTTGTTTCATGGGTTAGGGCATCCCCTTCTACCTGCAGGCGCTCTATGATACGTGGGTTCAGTATTTCACAGACTATTCTATCTCGTACCATTTCGTCTGTGTCCCTGTAGCTACAGGCCTGAACTAAGGTTTTCACCTCTGTTATGTAGCTTTCTAATGCTACAACAATCAAACAATCTCAGTTAAAGTGGGTGTTGTTTATAGAAGCCCCAGTGCTCCATGTGTTTTCAACTCTGAATCGAATTTGGTTGCTGTGTTATCACATGTGATGTCCAATTTGCAAGTTATGATCTTTTCTTTCTAGGAGATTTTAACCTTCCTAAAATCCGATAAATAGATGGATCTGGTTTTTGCTCTAGAAATCCTTCTTTTTGACTCCCCTCTCTGATAATTCTCTGTCAAACAATTTCACAACCAACTCGTTTCAGGGAAGACCAAGTTTCCAACGCTCTTGATCTGATTATTCTCAGTAATCCTGACCTTCTTATAAAAAATGTAAAATAATCGCACCCATTGGTAATAGAGACCATGTTGTAATTATTTCAGATTTATGTTTGCCTAGTAAACAACCCTCTTCCAAGCAACAAAATATGTCAATTATAAACGAGTCTCCAAAGGACTTGCCAATGTCAATTGGGAACAGCTTATCACCAATGATATTAGTGAGGGTTGGTCTAACTCTTATCATATAAAAGTCTACCTTTTTAACTACAGAAACAAGTAAGCTAATTAATAGAAAACATCAAGCATGGAATCATTACAGGAAAAAGAAAATCTCAGAAAATTATCAACTCTTCAACCAGACAACCAACCATATCAAGCAGTTGAAGAGAAGGTCTGAGGAAGTGTTTTCTGATGATGTTGGCAAAAGTCCTAAATCTTTCTGGCGTTATGCCTCTCAAAAATGTTGCAGCAGACACACTGCCCTGATATCCTGCCGAATAGACCAGTTGCTGATCCTGAGCTGAAAGTTGAAACTCAACCAATAATTTGCATCTGTTTTTTCCTCAAATTCCACTATTGTTTTTCCCCTGCCTCTTATGTATGATGTATCACATAATTTGGAACCTATTCTGATTAATGATTCAATAATTTTAAAGGAACTTATGTCCCTCAAAATGAATAGGTCTGCTGGTCCAGACTGCATTCATCCGTGTATCCTCCATGAATGTTGAACAGTCTTGTGTCAACCTCTTTTCTTACTGTTCAAGTTATCATTAAACCTTTCCAGACTACCTCTAGATTGGAAAATAACCCCTATCATTCCAATATCTGAGAAAGTTAGAAAGAACCTTGCTGAAAATTACTGACCTATCAGCATGACATTGGTAGTTGCTAAGGTTCTTGAAAGAATAATCAATTCTGGAGTTATTAGACATATTGAAGCAAATAATATCTTGTACAACTCACAACATGGCTTTCGTTCTGGAAGATGAATTAATGCCTATCTCCTTGAATCATATGACGATATCACTAAGTTACTTGATACAGGTGTGCTTACTGACTTGATTCTGCTTGCCTTTGTAAAGCTTTTGACAAAGTTTGTCACAAGCAACTTGCAATCAAATTACGTGCTGTCAACCTTCAAGAGAAGTCCCTGCTCTGGATTCTTGATTTTCTTTATATGCTATCTCAATGTGTTCAGTTATTTGATGACTCTGGTAGCTGTATTCTTTCTTTGTCAAAGCATCTTTTGAGTGCAGTTCCTCAGGGGAGTCTTTTGGACCCTATACTTTTTAATATTTTCATCAATGATGCTCCTTCCACTATCAGCAGTAAACTAACACTCTATGCTGACGACCTGAAGCACATTGGACCAGCCTTGTCCTGTGAAGATCATGCCGCCCCGCAGAATAATTTTGGATTGCCTGATCAATGGGCTGAGGCTTGGCTTCTTAAATTTATTGTTGTCAAGTGCCATGTCATTCACTCTGGCAAAATGAACTCTTGTTGATCTTATTTTCTCTCAGGTCACCCACTTTCCTCTGTAAATACTAAGCAAGATCTTGGAATCGCTATAGATAATGAATTGATATTCAGCACTCATGCTAAGAAGTCTGCTACTGGTGCTAATTCAACCATGGGGCTGATTAAGCACACTCTTTCCACTCATTCCCCTAAAGTCATCAGTCTTCTGTATAAGGGACTTGTGCGTCCTAAGCTTGAAGTTGGAATGCCTCTGCCTCCCCTTATTGTAAAAAAGACATAAAGCGTTGGAAGATATGCAGAGACGTGCCACCAAAGTGATATCTGGCATGCAAAAACTTTCCTACCCTGGTAGACTAGCAAAGCCGAAACTCCCAACTCTTATATACAGGACAAATAGAGGTGGTGTCATTTTAACCTATAAGTTAATGAGGGCTAATACACTCCCAGCAGTATTTCCCACTGATGGTCCTAACTCAAGAACTAGAGGTCATCAGTTGAAACTTGTTAAGCAGCCTATCCTATCCAGAGTCCACACTCAATTCTTTTCCTAAAAAATCGTCAACAGTTGGAATAGACTCTGAAAAAACTGTTACTGCTGAATCTGTAGACATCTTCAAACAAAGACTGGATGACGAGTGGTCCTCTAGGGAGTGTAAACTCAACTGGGAAGCTATGGATCAGCACAGTGCACCTGATCACTAAAGAATCCTGAATACAACTCAAATCGTCAACTCTTTAGCTCTACAAGGAGAAATCCTTATATTACTCCAAGCTGCAATTTAAGGTAAAAACTGTGAAAATGAAACTAAAATTAGGAATCTAAAATTGACTGTCTTTTTGTTCTAGCATGTCTCCTTATGGAAAGCTCCTATTCTAGACTTTCACCAGAAACACTATAGAATTCTGAAAGCAACCTTAAAAATTTCGTAATATTACTTATATCATTCCTAATAGCACTTCACTTTAAACCCCCCTTTCCTCTGTTATAGCCAAAATTATATATTTCTCCACATGTCATAGATAAAATAAAGAAGCAAAAAAATACATATAGAATATTTAGTTTGCACTACATATTTATAAATTAGGAGAGGGGTAAAATGGTGCACTTTTATGAATGATATATTTAAGTATTTAGAATTTTTAATGCAGTCTTCAGGATTTTATAGCCTAGTGTTTCCTCTTGAGGATAATTAATTCTGCACCCACACCTAAAATTTTACTATAAAATTCCATTCAACAAATTTTCAAATTTGCTACCTGTTTCAATTCGCCCCTGCTTCACCACTTTAAGATACCTGGAAATAGCCAATCCCTCAGTTAATCTCTAAGTTTTCTGGTTTTGTTTTTCAAATTGACATTATGAGTTAAATCCTGATAAGACATGAATATATAAAAAAGATAAAAACAAAACGGTTACCTTATTAACAGTTAAGAACAAATATTTTGATCATTATGCCTTCCCTAAATCCTGATTTATGGTAAATTATTGCATCATGGACACAATTGCATTCATTCCAGACTTCATTACAGCCACTTTGGAGGTTATAATTTTAAAGTCTCTAATTGGGAGCAAAAAGTTGTACCTTGCATGCAACTATATTTTAGACTGAAATGCAGGATAGATCACACTGCCTTTCTAAGAGCCAAGACTCTTGTCTTTGGCTGAATCTATGTAAGGTGAGGAAGCTGAGAGTTTTAAAATTCATTTATGGTTTTAGTTTGAAAACTATTTTTATTGGTGAGATTGGAGTAAGTGTGTTTTCTTTTTTTTAATTGTTATATTTTGCTGATGATGAAAGAGATTTGGGGGTTGTTGTGGATGAAGACCTCAAATTCAGCTGCCAAATCCGTGCTACAGTAGCAGGGGTTAACCAGACTGTTGGTATCATCAAGTGAACAGTCACTAGTAGATCCCCAGCAACAGTGACTAAACTTTATAAAAGCCTGGTGAGGCCTAGTTTGGAGTATGGAATGTACGTCACCACACTAATTAATTAAACAGACCAGATGGCTCTCAAATCTGTTCAAAGATGGGTGACAAAATTCGTAAAGGGTCTCAAAGATAAAGAGTATGGATTTCGGCTGCAGAGCCTGAAGCTACCAACTCTGACATACCATCAATACAGAGGCAATATGATAATGACCTATAATTTGCTAAAGTCTAACAACAAACCAGACTCCAGACTCTAACAACAAAGATATGTTTGAATCTGTAGTCAAGTACGAGAGGTCATTCAGTAAAGATGTTCTGCAAGTGTGCCAAGACAAGAAAAAGTAATTTCTTCTACAATCGAATTGTAGGTCTGTGGAAAGGTCTAAGCGAGAGGACAGTGGGATCTTCAACAATTGATAGCTTCAAATCAAATCTCGACAAGCACTGGGCAACAAAACCGTGGCTCACTTATTGGGATGCAGCATATGTGCCGCAGCCCCATCATCACTAACTGGCGTGCACTGGACTCGTCCATATCGCTAGCAAGTGCGATTTAAGATAATTTAAGGTAATGGCTGTTGTATGTATGGTCAAAATATCTGCTTAGGTTGTGTTCACTGTCTTCAAAAATTTCCTTATTATCTTCTGTTGTTTTACATGTTTTCACAATAAAGTACTGATCTTTCATATTAGTATTATGTTTTATAAAAACTAAAGAAAACTAGTTTTTATGTGTAGACAGGACTTTTTTCAGCCAGGCTTAGGGTTTTTTTTCCCGGGGTGAACAAATCGAACCAATGGTCCTAGAAGATTGGCAAAGGGCTCGTTTGAATGGAAATTAAAAGTTCAAGTGCCCTATTTAAATGACCAAAAAGATTGGAGGGCAACTAGCTTTACCCCCCCCCCTCCCATGGCCATTTTTACCCCAGTGACATTTGATCAGACTTAGAGATAGCCATTGATTTAGAATAGTTGAAAGGTCCAATACTATGGCTCTGGGGGCCTCTGGCAAATTTTATAATTTGCCCATTTGCAAATTGGAAATATACAGGCATTGGTAATATACAGAAAATTCTTGGGGAAAATATTCTGCATGGGGGGGGGGGAGGATTTACCACAGAGTGAATTTTCCTCGGGGATGAATTTTCTAGCAAAATTTACACAGGGGAAAGGGCTGTAAGTTCTGCAATTTCTCCATTGTTTACATATGGTATTTGTTATTGGGAAATATTCAGAATTTTTTAGGGGATCTTTCACTGGGGGATTTTCTAAGGAAAATTCGTCACTGAGGGGGGAGGGATTCCCAATGTTATTTGAAAATGATAAGACATTAAATTAAAAAAAAATAGTAAGGAGAATCCTCCAGGGGAATTTTCAGCAAGGGGGGAATTGTCCTTATAGGGGAGAGTTTTCTGCAGGATGATTTTTTGCGTGGGAGGAATTTTCCACAGAGGGGGAATGCAGGTTTCCCAGCATTATTTGAAAAACAATAAGAATTTAAATAATAAAACAAGATTCTTTTAACTGAAAGCAAGGAGCAACATTGAAACTTAAAATGAACAGAAAGTATTTTGTACATGAAGGCTGTCCTCTCCTCCTTCTCTTGCTTTTTATGCTAAAGTATGACTCTTTGTCAAAATTCTTTAAGAACTACTACTGAAACACTAGGGCCATTGAATTGGAATAAGAAGCTTTGTTACAAGCTAAAAAAAAATAGCATAAAGAGCAAGGGTTGAGGAAAAGGTAGCTCCCTTCATATTTGGAATAATACTGTTGCTTTTAAGTTTTAATTTTGCATGTTACTTTCAGTTGAGAAAACTTTTTTTTATTCAATTCATCAAATGAAACTCAGAATCTTTTAATCCAGGTTTCTTATGGGGAACGTTATTGGTCACCTCCTAAAGGTATAAGTCTGTACATGCCTGTTCTGAGTTCTCTTTTCTTCTTTTTTAGTGAAGTAAGTTTTGGTAAGTTTTCAAATTACATACACTTTTGTAAAGTATAAATGAACAATGTTTCACTGTAGGTTGCTGTGATGCTTTAGTTTAGGATGCTATCAAATGAGGTTCAGTTTCTGTTAATGCAGTCTTTGTATAGGGAAAATTATTTATCACCACCAAAAGTTATAAAATTTGTATGTTTCTGTTCTGAGTTTTTTTTTTTTTCTTTTTTTTTTAGTGCAACCCACGTAGTGAGCACTTTTGTGAAGTATAAATGAACAATGTTCCACTGCGTGCTGCTGGGATGCTCTTGTTTAGGGTGATATCAAATGAGATTCAGTATCTGTTGATGCAGGCTTCATATGAGGAACATCATTGGTCACCTCCAAAAGGTAGAAAAATCTTTCTAGATAAATACTTCAGTGTACCAAAAATGTCCATGGTCATAGTTACACTGTGGCTTAGATTTATTCAACATTTACTAGTAAATATAAGTCAGGGGGAGGGGGTTGAAATAAAATTTGCTAAAAATCAGCTTAAGTAATTTTTTTAAAGGTTTAGTTTTGATCTAATGAGCAAAGTTGTAATTTGCAAGTACCAATATGTGAATTTTTAAAAAAGTTATTTGTAAATCCTCCTATTGAAATTATCCTATCCTACAGTAGGGCAACCTATATTGAAATTTCCTCTTCTTCCTTTTATGTTTTTGGTTGATTTTATTGCATGAAAACAATCTCTAATTTAGCTCATTGAAGCAATAAAGGACTTTCCACATGCTATAATTTGTAGTTTATACTAAAAATGCTTTTTAAGAAGGAGCTGGGAGTAATGAAATTATTATCAGCATGGTCGTTTTATTTTAATTCAAAAAGTGTAGTGGCTATGTTGAATGTAAATTGTAATTATTAGAAAGTTCTGCAAAGAGGGCATCTTCTTCACAGAAAATAATTCACCAAAGTTTAAAGTCTTGCTAAGCTAGTTAATTTTATATCCTACTTTAAAAACGAGAACTTGTATGATCAGTGATTAAAAAAAAATTATAAACAGGTACAGAGAAGATTACTTAGATCAGACATAGAAACAAAAATGGCATAATTATGAGAGAAAGCATGAATACAAGCAAATTATCTTTCTTTTTCTGTCTGTGGATCTACATATGCTTTGTTTTTGTGCCAGGTTTTGCTGGAAGGTAATATAAAGACTATATGTAGTAAATGTATAGGTATTCGAAAACGAAATGAGTGCTTAAAAAATGTATTATTTCCCGTGCAGCTATTTAGTGCTAAATTGGTATAAGAGCAAACAAAGAAACAACGTAGGATAGAAGAGAAAAGTGGAAATCCATGGAATAGGGAAATCCAGGGATTTCACTAGGTGCTCTAGTGACCTCTTTTTTCTATTTTAATAAAATTTGTCTTTTTGAATTATCTCTTTGAGGATTTGGTGTCCAAGTTGTATCTTTCTTCTAGGCTCAAGATTTCCAGAAAACAATTCTGGAAAGTTGACCTCAAAATCCCCACTCACAATCCATTTGTTAATTTAAGTAGAAATGTAAATGTTGATCAAATTTTTGTAAATTTTGTAACCATGTAAGACTTAGAGCCTAGAGTTGTAATCTGATTCATACTTTGACTTACTTGACTTATCGCTCTTGCTCAGCAGGGGCGCCAGCGTAGAGGGAACTGGTTGACAGCGCTGTCAGTCTTCTTCAAGCAGCCCTGTCCAGGGCTAAGGATGGGGCCTCATTTGGGTCGATGTTTCGGTTGAGGAGGCGTTGATTTATAACATCAGCCCATCTGGTGCGCGGCCTTCCTCGAGGACGTTTCCAGACAATCGAGGGATTGAAGTCCGATATGATCGTTGCAGTGGTAGTTAGCGGGAGGCGGAGTAAGTGGCCGTACCATCTTAGAGAACGAGCTTCTACATGGGAGGAGAGGTTCACCAACTTGTAGGTCCTCAGGATCTCAGTATTCCGGATCTTGTCATACCATTTGAAGCCTTCAACTCGACGCAGGTGTATAGTTTAGATGGCATCGACCTTTCTTAGCTGTGTCTGGGTTATCGGCCATGTCTCAGAAGAGTACAGCATGATGCTTTAGACTGTGGCGTTGTAGATACGGGCTTTTGTAAGGCGACTAATTTGCTGTTTGTGGAAGACTGCTCTCAGGAGCCGTCTGAATACAGAGTTTGCCTTGGCTGATCTGGCTGAGATTTCGGCGTCAAGTGTGCCATTTGATGATATAATTGATCCGAGATAGGTGAACTGCCTTACCACGTCAACAGCTTGGCCGTTGATCACAACAGTTAAGGGTGACACCGATGCGGTCTTTTCTATGGGCATGATCTTCGTTTTCTTCCAGTTGATTTGCAGCCCAACTGCGGAGGCAGTGTAGGAGAGCGTCTCGAGTACAGACTTAAGTTGGTCGATATTTTCGCTGAGGACGGCTACATCGTGGGCAAAGTCAACATCAGACAAATTCCTCCCGGCATAACTTATGCCAAAAGGGTGGACACGGTGTGTATCGTTCAAAATGTGGTCGATGACGCAGTTAAACAGCTCAGGTGCAGCAGCGCATCCTTGCCGTACACCATTTTTTATGGGGAAGGAAGAAGAAAGCTTCCCGTTAACAAGGATGGCGCTTTCTGTGCTGCGGTAGAGTTCTTTAAAGAGGCTGACTATCTTTGTTGGTAGGCCCGCAGCCTTCAGCATTAGCCAAAGGGACTGCCTGTCAACAGTGTCAAAGGCAGAACGAAAGTCAATGAAAGCTATGTAAGCTTTCTTGTTGAATTCCAGTGTCTTCTCAACGATCTGTCTGACAGTATGAATCTGTTCAGTTGTCGATCTTCCTGGCATGAATCCGACTTGTTGGGGGCGGCGCAAAGCATGTAAGCGTTTCAGCAGGAGCATTGCAAACAGCTTTCCAGGAACAGAGAGTAGGGTGATACCTTGATTCATAAGTGGGATAATAAGACGGGGTTTTCTGAAGTCTTTGTTTGAGTGCATTTTTCTGAACCGGTTGTTCGATCTCAGTCAACATTCAATGAGAAGTAAGATTTAAGTGTCCTAGTTATGGGTTTCGAGTTTCCTGACGCAATTAAGTCATGAGGGTGAGTGGGAAGGAGGGGAAGCTCTAAATTCTCATTAGTATTTTAACCAGAATTTTCTGTTAGGTCTCAATCAAAATGGAGGAAAAGTAAGTTGAGTCATAGTCATCCCTTCTATTGTTCCGTGCCGAATGTCAGCTCTCTGGGGGATCAGGTCGCGAAGCTCTTTTTACAAGGACATATATCTGAAAGGTTGTCAAATCTTGACCAAACTCGGCTGGTTGTTAGAGGCAGCTTCCTAGTTAAGCTGTTCGGGGGTCCAGACTCAATGCTAAAACTTTGGGAGAAGAGAAGAGTATGGGCTGGTTTCTTGTCATCACCAGAGTTATTGGGTAATAGAACCGTGTACCTCAACTCAAAATCAAGCCAACCTCTCGGTAATAGTGTAGGGATGGCTAAAGTTCTTGCTATCAGAACATTTACCATAAATGTTGTTCAGGTTTCGATGAAACTTGGTAGTAAGAGAGCTAATTGTTGGGGTTCAGACATTTTAAATGTTTGGGGTTTAGGCTTTTTGGGGTTAAGACATGATTTGGCGTCCTTAGAGGAAGGGTTCCTAAATTGTTGTCGTCATATCCTTCACCAGAAGATGTTGTTTGATCCCATTGAAAACATGATGAGAGAAAACATGCAACTCCTTGGTTCTGCTTTTTGGTTGTCCAGGAATGATTTTACCTTTGTGACGGTAGAGGGGCTCCTAAATTTAAGTCATCAAGATATCACCAAAAATATGGGCATTTAGTCTCAGAAAAAACTTAGACAGTAAGTGCTGATTTTCTATTTCCGATCCTTTTCAGAGCATGGGGCCAATTTCATCTTTGAGAAGGGCTAATCGCATCCCAGTTAACCATAGGAGGATTTGCAGCCGGGGCTGTAGTTGAACTTATAAGGGTGTTGAGTTTTATTGATATATTATAAAGCATTTACTATTAGAAGCAAGTACCATATAGACATTTAGATCTTGTTTCAGTTTTGGTCAAGGTTCACCTTGGTATTTGTAGACTGACCGTTTTAAGGACGGACCATAGCCGTAAGAAATCGACCAAGGTTGTATGCACAGATAATCAGTAAAATAGAAACTTTTAAAAATGAATAATAAATGCATGTCGTTTCTATGACTACTTGAAGGATGAAAACACTTGTTTTTTGTGTTGTTTTTACAATTTCAGTAATATTAAAATTTTCACTCAAATTAATGTAAATGTAAGAGTTTTGTTGTCATTTGCGTATTGTAATTCGTTACACATGGGCCATGTCCTTTGTGTATCATTAATTAAAAAAAAATTTTTCCACAAAATGAGTTTTCAAAGAAGAGTAAAGAAAGAAAAATAAGAAAAGTAAAGACAAAGAAAAGTAAAAGTATTAAACAAAAGATTAGCAAAAATAAAATCAAATAATCTAGGAAGCGTGAAACTACCGCAAATCAGCATCGATAACTAAATGAAACCCAAAACGAACAGAAATTACAATAAATAACCGAGTCAAACTCAAAACGAGCAGAAATTAGCATAAGTTGGGCTCAAAACCCCTGTGTCTTCCCAAAGACAGAACAAAATTTGCACATTACTTTTCTTTGAAAAACATGCTTTATGGAAAAAAATTTTTAATTAATTTCTGTTCATTTTATATTGACATAGTCTTTCCAGGGAAAAAGAAAATTAAACTTTAAATCTTTTCGTTTTTTTTAAAGACTTTATAGTTTGGCCTGCTTTTTGTATGCTGGAGAAAAATTTTCAGCAATTTTTAACAACATGCACCCTTTTAAAAACCCAAACATTAATAGTAGTGTTTAATTTAGTTTCATACCTCCTCTTGTTGACCCGGAATGGAAAACTTGATACCACTCGCAAAAAAATCTGTTTACTTTCTTTGATAGCTTGGATACACTTACGCTATTTTGATTTGGTTAAATTTTAAGAGCAGAAGCAGCCCCGAAAGTTTGAACGTAATACCCTCAGTCGTTCTTGGGATACTGCTGAGATGCCTTATTGGGAATTAGCATTAACGCAGTGCATTTTGATTCAATCTTATGGTAACACTTAGTTTTTAAACATAATGGGCAAATGGGAAGGTGGGCGTGGGAGGGGGATTAGTTGCCCTCCAATCACTTTCGACTATTAAAAAGGGGACTAGCCACTAATAATTTCCATCTAATCACTTTCGATCTAAAAGGGCACCAGCCCTTTCTATTTTCAATCGAATGAGCCTTTTTGAAGTTCCCACGACAACTCTTTCGATACAAAGTGCCCTGGTGTAAACAACAACAAAAAAAAATAAAAAAAAAAAATAATACATTATACCCACATCGATCTTTACTATAAAAATCTCAAGCCTTCCAATCACTTTCGACTATTAAAAAGGGCACTAGGCCTTTCGATTTCTAATCGAATGACCCCTTTTTGAAACGACAACGCTTTCTATAAACACCTTATGTGCCCCTAGGGCATAAATTACAACCCTTACCCTAAGGGCTGTTAGGGTGGTTGTCATCCTCTAAGACCTAATTTCCAGAACTTTCAACTACGTCAAAAAAATGGCTATGTCAAAATTTTGATTGGATGTGTCTGGGGAAATGGTGGACGTGAGAGGGGCGTTAGTCGCTCTCCAATCGCTTTCAACTATTAAAAATGGCACTAGCCCTTTCAGTTACCATTCAAATGAGCCCTTTTGAAGGTTCTACGACAACACTTTCAATAAAAACCTTATATACCCCTTGGGCAAAACTTACAACCCTTGCCCGAGGGCTGGGAGGGGTGTCTTTCTCAAACACCTAATTTGCAGAACTTTCTACTACGTTGAACAAAATGGCTATCAAACAAAATGAAAATTTTGATTGGATGTGTTTGGAGGAATGGTGGGCGTGAGGGGGGGGTTAGTTACCCTCCAATCACTTTCGACTATTTAAAAGGGCACTAGCCCTCTCAAGTTCCAATTGAATGAGCCCCTTTTGAAGTTTTACGACAATTCTATCTATAAAAACCTTATATGCCCCCAGGGTATAACTTACAACCTTTGCCATGGGAGCTCTGGAGGGTTTTTCATCTTAAATACATATTTCCAGAACTTTCAACTACGTTGAACAAAATGGCTATCTCTAAACTTTCATTGAAGGTTTTTGGGGAAATGGTGAGCGTGAGAGGGGGTTTAATTACTCTCCACTCACTTTCGACTGTTAAAAAAGGCGATTTCAATTTCCAATCAAATGAGCCCTTTTTGAACTGTCTACAACAACTTTCTATATAAACATTATATGCCCCCAGGGCATAACTTACAACCCTTGCACTGAGGGCTCTGAGGGGGTTATCCTCCTAAAAGACCTAATTTTCAGAACTTTCAACTAATTTGAACAAAATGGATATATCAAAATTTTGAGTGGATGTGTTTGGGAAAATGGTGGGCGTGAGAGGGGCGTTAGTCGCTCTGCAATCACTTTCAACTATTAAAAAAGGCACTATCCCTTTCAATTTCCAATTGAATGAGCCCTTGTGAAGTTTCTACGACAACGCTTTCAATAAAAAACTTATATGCCCCCAGGGTATAACTTACAACCCTTGCCCTGAGGACTGTGGGGGGGGGGGAGGGGCTGTCATCTTTAAAGACCTAATTTCTAAAACTTTCAACTACGTTGAATAAAATGGCTATCTAAATATTTTGATTGGATGTGTTTTGGGAAAAGGTGGGCGTGAGAGGGGGGTTAGTTGCCCTCAAATCACTTTCGACTGTTAGAAAGGGCACTATCCCTTTGAATTTCCAATCAAATGAGGCCTTTTCAAGTTTCTACGACAAAGATTTCAATAAAAACCTTATATGCCCCTAGGGCATAACTTATAACCCTTGCCCTGAAGACTGTGGGGGGAGTGTCCTAATCAAAGGTATAATTTCCTGAACTTTAAATTGCGTGGCACAAATTGGCTATCTCAAAATTTTGGTTAGATGTGTTTGGGGAAATGGTGGGCGTGGAAGGGGTGTTAGTTGCCTTCCAATCACTTTCGACTATTAAAAAAGGCACTAGCCCTTTTAATTTCCCATCAAATGAGCCCTTTTGAAGTTTCGACGACAACGCGTTCAATAAAAACCTTATATGCCCCCAGGGCATAACTTACAACCCTTGCCCTGATTGCTGTGGCTGGTTGTCATCCTCAAAGACCTAATTTCCAGTACTTAAAACTACGTTGAATGGCTATCTCAAAATTTTGATTGGATGTGTTTCGGGAAATGGTGGGCGTGGAAGGGGTGTTAGTTGCCTTCCAATCACTTTCGACTATTAAAAAGGGCACTAACCACTCCAATTTCCAATTGAATGAGCCCATTGAATGAGTTTTTATGACAACTTCTTCGATACGAAGTGCCCTGCTCTAAAGGAAAAAAAATATAAATAATGCATTGTACCAACATCGTCCTTGTATGCCCCCAGGGCATAACCTAAAACCCTTGCCCTGAGGGTTTTGGGGGAGTGTCTTCCTCAAAAACATATTTTCTGTCTGGAAATCAACTACGCTGAACAAAATGGCTATCTCAAAATATGGATTGGATGTGTTTGGGAGAATGATGGGCGTGGGGGGGGGGGCTAGTTGCCCTCCAATCACTTACGACTATTAAAAAGGGGACTAGCCACTCTAATTTCCAATCAGATGAGCCCTTTGCGAAGTTTCTACGACAACTCCTTCGTTGCGAAGTTCCCTGGTATGGAAAAAAACAAAAAAATAATAATACATTGTGCCAACATCGTTCTTTACTCAGGCAGCGCGATCGCGCTGCCTATGATAACTTTTAGGATTTAGTGCTCGATAGCTACAAAGAAAGTACAATAATGAATTGATTGGATTCTTAATTTCTAAAAGTATATGGTAAGAATGATTGTCCATAGGACTCGATACCCATTTTTTTAGGACAGAGGACATACAATATTCAAAAAGTGTATTTTTCGGCTACTATTTTCCGGTTTCTTGAAGGAATTCCAGGAGAGAATTGTTTATGAACCGAAAACTACTTACGCTTTTAAGTTCATTGTACAAGCTGTCTGGCTATTTGACGTCGATAGTTGTTTTTTTTTTTTTTTGTCTTTTTCTAAGCAAATCGTAATTCACTCTAAAAGTAATTACATTCAATTAAATAGTAAAGTGGAATCACAATTTGTAAGTAAAATACCTGCCATCTAATTCTGGTTTTTAGTACTATATCAGTATAATAGCAAACTAGATATTACAGCACAGAAAAATGGAAATACTGGTGAACGGGGTTGTTTTACAGCCTTTTTTTTTTTTCGATAAGAAATAACTGTCCACGATTGTTTGTAACTAAATTTTTCAACCCGAACACATGCTGATGTCACTGTTGCCAGATACCAGTTCTGAAAATCAGGCGTCTGTTTGGAGACGCGCAAATGCAAAGATAAAAATGATTTTCAGGAATATAAATTTGGTTATTCTGTTCTCTGTTTCCATGGAAAACTTTGTGCAATATGTTCGAACCAAAGAATATGGCTAAAGGGCAGGAGACGTGTAACTTTTTTCAGCACCGATTTCAGCAGCTCAGTCGGCAAACGATAGCGGTTCAAAAACAGTGCCCTTTGCGCAAGATTTTCAAAACTGAACATAATGGACACCAATAGTGAACTGCAGTTTATAAATAGTTCCATGATTTATCTCAAATTATTTCTTTTGATTTTTGCTGTTGAAGAGAAGGAAACAATTGAAGATTGAAGCAGCTCAGGAAGAACATCCACCAAAGAAATGAGCATGGGTCAGACCATCTTGGATGTCCAGAATCGGAAATTCGGTGCCGTTTTGTAATTCGGCACCGGAAACATGACAATTTTCACGCTCGAATTGCTGTCGTTTTCGTTGCAATTTGGTGCTGAAAAAATCTACTTGTGACCAGCCCTAACTTATAAGAGTGGGAACCGGTGCTGATGTCGACACACACCATCTAGCTTTTGGAGACACTTGGTATTTTTCAAGCTCTCTAATCATTCTTCTGTTAGGAACTGAGATCGGACATTATTACCCCGAATTTATTAATTCCACTAATTAAATTAATGATTCTTACTATTACACTGAAAAAATGCCTAGTGTCGCAAAACGCTTTTTTTTTGCTGACACTAAAGCTAGTTCATGGTCTTATAAGTTACCCATACTCTTTGCTTAAACCTTATCTTTGTACATTTCTGCTAGCAAAGTCGGTGTAATTAGCAAAACATATTTTTGTCACGGAAATGACAAAATAATTCCATAACCGCTACTGGATCTTTACCTTTTTTTAAAGATTGAGACGTCAAAACATGCATACACAAGCAAAAACACAAGCCAAACAAATTTACGAGCAAATAGACCAAAAAATACCTACGAGGTAAGCTAGCCAACATTTCTTTTATTTTGTCCTGGATGGGCCATCATACCCAGGACCCTTCCTAGAGCTGGTGGCGCCTGGGGCAAAATTAATTACTGCACTCACCCTCCCGACTCAAACATAAATAGAGTAAGCCCCAGAAGCCCGATCCCTGGCACACCTCCAGCCATACCCCCCAGCCACGGCACCTGGGCAGCTTGCCCTGGTCGCCCACCTCTTTGAACGACCCCAATACAATTAATGTTATTATAAATGGGACATAATGGCTCAGACCCGCCATCTTGTATAAAAATGAAACTCCTAAAATAGGTTATATGTCTTGGAAAAACTTAAATTCGTTTTACCTTTGCTTTTTCACTGTGACTGAATTTTACTGTGTTATCAGGTCATTTGGAGGAAGGAGAAAATGAGAGGGAAGCTGCATTAAGAGAAACTATGGAAGAAGCTGGAATAGGTCTCCAAGATTACGATATTCTCAACTTTAAGGAAAGTCTATCCGTAAGCTTATTAATATTCTTACTCTTATCAATTTAATTTGGCATATATAATTTGATTTAACCCAAATATGGACCAAGTTAAATAAATGATATAAACGACAAAAAAATCTTCATAATTAAGAATGATAATACCAAATTAGTCTATGAGTGCCGGGTAGACGCGTGGCTCTTGAAGGATGTGGTGTCAGAAGATTTTCCTATGGAAATGCTACTACTATTACTAACAACTCACTGCTGCACCAAGCCGCCTGATGCCAACGCAGCTTCGCAAGCTCCTCCATTCCAATCTGTTCAAAATCTTCCTCTTTACACCATCCAAGGAAGTCCCCATTTTCCTTAAATCTTTCCTTAGGACATCCTCCCAACCCATTCGGGATATCTTGCTTTTCGTTTGGCCCTAGACGGTCGGCCTACAGGAACAATCCTTGGAAATCTGTCATCCTGCATCCGCAGAACATGTCCTAGCCATCTCTACCTTTCTCTCATTATAGCCCTAGAAAGTGGGACGGAACCACATTTTTTCGTGCATCTTAGTGTTTAAGATACGGTCAGTCAGCTGGGTATCCACAATAATCCGTATGCAATTTTCTTGGAAAACATCTAGCAAATCCTCCTCCGTTTTTCGGACCGCCCACGTTTCAGAACCATACTTGACCACTGTCATCACTGTGGCTTCCAATGTTCTTCCTTGGTCTGCAGACTAATCTTCCTATTTTTCCAATTATTTCAACTGTGAAAAAACACCCTGGGTCTGTGGAGATGAGGTAACAAAATTAAGAAAAGTTCATCTTTTAGACTACAATTTTTAATTTTTCTTATTTGTTTTTTTTAATGATTTTATAAATCTTGTGTTTCCTTTTTTGCTTTTCTCCGGATTTCGGTTCGTCATGTTAATAGATTATCTTCTTATTTTAATTTTCTTATATTATGTTACTGTGAATGTCCGAAATCTGGTTAATGTCGATATTCACCGGTGTATGTCCGAAACTCCTTTTTCTCTGCTTTTGATTCAATTAGCTTTGCGAATCAGCTTTTTCAGTCTTATGCAAGCTTTGATGGTAAAAGTTAAGGCTAGGTTAGGTTGAGTTAAATTAAAATAGGTTATAAATCTCAGAAATAGGTCAAAAACTAAACCCATCACCATCAAACCTTGCATAAAACTGAAAAGGTTGACTGGCTACGCTGACTAATTCCAAGGGGGAAAAAAGTATTTCGGAGATTCACCTGTGAATGTTGATATTCACCAATTTAGGACATTCACGGTAACATATATATAATTTTTTTTCATAATTTTCATATTTTATATATTTCCCATATATAGGTATTTCGTTTTTTATTTGGGCAACTTCCATCACCCGAAAGTTCCCAATCCACTGCTCCCCATTCACACAAATCCCCACCACACCACCACCCATACCAGAAATCCTCACTGCACTATTACCCAATAGTCGAATTCCAAATAACTTATAATTTGTACCAAATTCTAAATTTTCAGTTTTTGAGGTTAATGAGGCTGACACGGCAACGTGAGCAATTTAAAACAAAACACAGAATGTAGCCTGACAAATGACTCCCTTGTATATTCATAAACAGCTCCCAGTTTCTAGCAGAGTTTGTATGCAGAGAAACTCTTGAATTCAGATTGTGAATTGAAGCTATTTGTGAATAATTTATATTATCAAGTTTCTTTTCCAGCTTCCAGTGTCATTTAGCAAATCGGTTTTTTCTTCTTCTAAAGCACAGCGCTTGGACTCTAAAATAGTCTCCTTTTGGCATCAAAAGAATGTCGGGCTGAGTTATTTGCATTCTATCTTCGTCTTCTTTTTTCCAATGACAGTTACAATACTATGACTGCTCAAAACTACCAAAAATGTAAGCATTGTTGTGCGCTTAAATTATGCCATCTGTGGGTCTGTTTATTTTGGCCTATCTATTCCTGGAATACTTTCCAGCACCCCCCCCCCTTACCTTTTGTCTGCTTGGATGATGTTTGAAATGTGACAAAATGATATCATCATAGCTGTCCTCTGTTTATCTTCTTTTATTTAGTTTCTTTTTCTGGTACTAAGGATATATTATCTATTTCCAGTATGAAGTAAAAGGAGTACCGAAGGTCTCCGTATATTTCCTGGCACGACTTAAAAACCCAAACAAAAAGATAACTATGTCAGAAGAACATCAGGACTACAAATGGCTCAACTTAAAAATGGCCAAAGATATTGCCAAATATCCAGATATGTGCAGCCTTCTTGATCGTTGTGAAGAATTCATTCGAACTAATTGTATGTGATTTTATTTCAGGTATTCGCTTTGCATTCTATACACTGCCGTGATGTTTAAGTGTATGTGAAATTTTTGTTGTGGTATTTTCCCAAATTAAAGTAGTCTCCGATGAGCTTGTAAGTTCTTTTTTTGTAGTCACACTTTTGAGAACTATCTTAACATCACATGTTCTAGATGTGTCTCTTGAGGACCAGAAGCCAAACTGACCTTTGGTTGGAATTGAAAAAGGAAGGGGCCCTAAATCATTTTAAACAGGACATTTAACGGTAGAGATGATAAAGTCAAAGTAAGCCCCTTACCTGTAAGTTTTGGGAGTCTATATCCGATCTGACCCACGTGGAGAGGGATGGGCTACCTAAACTCATGTTATAAGGCAGAATCGTATCCATGATTTTTTTCAGGGGGGGGGGGGCAAAAAAAACTTTAAAAAACTCATCCAAAATTTGCTTATATTCATTTTTGTTAAGTTTTACGAGTTGGACAAACATTTTGAGGGGGGGGGGGGTGTTCAAACCCCCCATCTTCACCCTGGATACGGCCTTGTCAAAAGGATATCAGACAGAAAAATGGTCGTATATTAACCAAACCGTGTCGGAAGTAAGAGCTAGACTTTAATTATGCATTTCGAAGGTCTAACCCTGAAGGGACCTTCCTGGGGGAGGAAAGAGAAGGGGTCACTAAATTGTAGAAGGGAATACTGGATCCCAACGAAGCTTGGTTGAAAGTAAGAGTTGGTGTCCAATCTATGCCTTTAGGAGGCTCATACCCATTCTTTTTTCTTTGGGGGGAAAATTGTCCCAACAATTTCTTTTATCGTAACTTATTGTCAGATCTCATCCAAACAGGGTGGTAAGTAAGAATCCTAAATACTCCTTTTACGTATTCACACCTGACCTATGTCGCAGGAGGGGTCCCAAAATTATTGTAGCCGGAACGAGTTGTCAGGTTTGCAGTACAATTTGGTGGAAAGTGAGAATGATTTCCACAATTTACTTTTTCAGGGTGTGAACACAGAGATGTTCTTAGTTTTTTTTTGTTTTTTTTTTTTTTTAGTCATGATGACGATGCTGTATAATATCAACTAAACTTGAGGAGATGTGTAAATATCCTAGTTTTTTTCTTCAGGCGTCCAGAACAAATTTATTCTCCTTGGGGGGTTATGAGGGTGACTCTTAAATTATTGTCATTAGGGTTTAAAAGGTATCAGTGGATTGACTGAACATAAATAGAAGTATCAGTTATTCTCCTCGTGACTTAGGTTTTGAGGATCGTAATCTCTTTATTTGGTGGGATTTGTTCAAAAACACCTGTTGAATAGCTACAGTTAGAGTCTCAGTTAGGATTGTGCTCGGATATGACCAAAATTCGAAAAAGAACAAAACCCAGTCATATGCTCTAATAAAAGTGTTTAAGGGAAGGGCTACATTATTATCGTTCGCGTCTATAAGCATTGGATACCAATTAAACTTGGTAGGAATTAACACCAAGGGTTTATGTTGCATACTTTAAGGTTCATGTCCGTTCTGATGTACATTGTTGGTAGTACTGCTACGCAACTGTTCAAGGGTCTTAGTTGATGTGACATTTCAAGTGGCCTTGCTACCGGAGTTCAAGTTTCTATTTATTTTTTTTTAAGTTAAAATTTTATGGTCTATTGTATTTTCTGTCTATTTTTCGTTCCAACTTTATTCATAGTAATCTGTGCTCGTTTTGAGTCATGGAGCAACATGTTGCTCTATGCCAATTGTTTTGTGGGGCAACGCTGCTGCTTTCTTTGGCTTTTTAGTTTCTCGTCGTTATAATTGATTGATATCTTAGTAATGGTTAAAGATGAAAATTCGAGACGTCTCTGGGATAAGAAAATCGCAATATAGAAAAACTTTCCTTTTAAACTTAAAAAAATTCTTTTATTTTCCATAAAAATTAGAAATTAAGTAAACTTTTTAGAAGCCACCTAATGTTCAATTCCTGTAGAACAGAAAATTATATTTTTAGGAATCACTTAATATTAAATTCCTGTAGAGCAGCAAATTTACCTTATCGAGAGGTGAGAGCAAAGATTCTAATTTTCTTACATATTTTTGGAAAGGTCTATTAAAATATTCCTATTTCTAATTTGTTTAAAACTGAACAATTTAGGTATATTTTTTTCTATTCTTTATGCATATTAAAGTTTAGCCTCTAAGGTAAACGTTCGACCACTCTACCTATGACGTGATTTATTATGGAGGAGGGGATGTGTAAAGCCCTGTAATCATGACCAGGGTTGGCTCGAGGGGGGGTGACTCACCCCCCTGGTTTTTGCGAAGTCGTATAAGTCGTTTATTTTTACCTCATGGAGGTCCAAGGTGCTCAATGCTGAGGCAGTCTAAGTTGTATTTCCTTCTCCTGGAAACGCTTCTGCATTTTCAAACTTCTCAGTAAAAAAAATGGCTGATTTTGACAAACTCAGCTTCAATTGTAAAAATCAAATACCAAATTCGCTTGTTATTAGAATAGAGTCGTTTTATTTTATTGTGTAATTTTAATTTTCTAATGTCGTTTTTCAATAGAATCGTTTTAATTAAACCAAGTTTAAAGGGACCAGACTGGAAGCAACTCATGCCTTAAAAACCTGCTTATGCTTGCGTATGATTTGTTTTTGTCTGGTCGTTCAGATCTAGCCCCTACTTTCTGTGGATTAAACTGTCTTTTTGTGTTTAAATCGTCTATTTTGGCCTTATCCAGTTCCCAGATGCTCAATTCAGTCAGAGACAGTCTACGTTGTATTTTCCTTCTCTTGGAAATACTGGGATTCTCAGACTTCTCAGTAGAGAAATGGTTGATTTTAGCCTTGCTTAGCTTCAGTCGTAGATACCGAAAACTGAATTTGCATGTAAATAGAATAGAGTCGTTTTATTTTATCGTTTAATTCTTCTTTTAAATAATTTCAGATTTATTAAAAAAAAATATCTGGTCAGTTAAGAAACTTGTTTTATTTTTGACTAATAAGAATACACAAGGTTAAAATACATCTGATCTATTAAAAATGTTTGATCATTTAAGAAACTTGGGTTTATTTTTGATTAATTACAAAACTTTGGAAACTGACACAATAATGACGCTTTTTCGTCTTTGCAACAAGTTCTCTTCGTATTTTAAGTTCCGAGAAAAAATTTTCCTTCAAATCTTGGGCCTATCCATGGGCACTGTTTTGTCTCCTTATTTGGCAAATTTTTACGTGGATTTCATTGAGCTGTCTGCTTAGAATAGTTTCTACTTAAAACACTCTCTGGTATCGTTTCTTTTCTGTTTGGGAACATGGACGGGACTCTCTAAGAGATTTTTGGCACATTTGAACTCTTTTGATTCGAATCTTTAATTCACAAGGCAACTGGAAGGTTCAGGAAAGCTGCCTTTCTTGGATGTTTTAATTATAAAGAATAATCCTGGCCTGGAATTTTCTATATATAGAAAGATAACCAATAATGATTGGTATCTATATTTCTCGTCAAATCACCATTTCTCGTCAAAAGAGAGTAATAATCTCTTTAGTCGACAGAGTTCTAAAAATCTGTTCACGTAATCATGTAAATTCTGAATTAAATTATGTTAAAGATATTCTATTTTGCAATGGCTACCCAATAAACCTTAGTAGTGGGGACCCTGTAGATACTAAAGGTACACCATATTTGGGAGACAATTGGACACCGACCAGAACTGCAAGAGTAGGTATTTGACCTACTTTACAGAGAGGCGCTAGAATTCTGTCAATTGACAGATTACAGATTATTGACAGATTGAGTCAGTGCCAGGTTTTCTTACCCTTTCATCTAGGAAGTTTTACTTTTGGAGGGATGTCTTGAGAAATCATTTAAATTTCTGAAGAGAGAAAGGGTTAAAATTTTAATCGCATACCAACAATAGGTAAATCTGAGGGAATGGCGACTCCCTTAAGAGATACATGTTTTTTTGGAGGGATGTCTCGAGGATAATTATTTAAATTTTCGGAGAGAGAAAGGGTCAAAATTTTAATCCCACACCAACTAAGGTTAAACTGGAGGGGGTGTAGACTGCCAGCCAATAACTTTTGAGAAGGATTACATAGTATTGTGAATATGCAAAAAGTAGAAATTAATAAAGTCGTATACATTTTAGGTAATGATATGACAGCCCTTGGACATCCATATCTCAACCATCAAGGACTCCAACCACCAAGGATCCCAACCATCAAAGACCCTAACGATAGTCTGAGATATTTTCTTCGTTTTAAACAGAATATAACCAAGGGTAAAAGTGCTAGAACCACTGGTGGGATGGAACTTTTTATTTTTGCATACTATTGACCCGGTTACCTCGGATACTTTTATGTTTCTTTATGCATCTTTTGTTGAGATATCGAGAGTTGGCTATAGCAATGCCCCCCTCCTACGTGTCAACGAATGAAAAACCACTCACGATCACATTCAATACTACAATATGAGGCATCATCAGTGTGTTCCTGTAAACACTTCATAATTGGAACTCTGCCAGTTAACATTAAGAACTGAATTATCTGAACCCTTAGCAATAACAAGAGGTTTGGCTGTGATTACATGTCATTTTCGACCTATTCAACAATGAGATGGCTAATAGGAAAAATATATTTGTTTTTCCTGATATTGATTGATATGTTACTTCTCTTGGCCGCGACAACTGGGTCATGGAATGGACTATTATAAGGGTTGTTCATCAATGGTCGTTCTTTCGTCACTTTCTGTATCAGCCAAATAAAAATCAGTAGGTTTATAATCATAGTAGCCACTGTCTTCATAGCAATGACGTAGAAACCATATTCTCGTGTTATTCCAGAAACTGAGGCGTACACCAGGTTCTTTTTCCCAAAACAATTTAAAACCACGGCGATACCAGTCTTTTAGAAATAAACGGAAATCATGTTTAAGGTTTTTTCCAATCACACCAGGGTAAATATTTTCCCATTGATCACATTTATCATAGTGACAGTTGAAGCATAGGAAACCTCTAGTGTGTGAGTCACAAACCTCTTCAAGACAGGAATTGTAGTCCTTAATTTGTACAGCATATCCTCAATGCAATTTACATGAATTGTATAATCTACTCTTTTCGTTATAGTCATCAACACTGTAGTGTTGATGACACAGTCATCGACATGTGTAGTTCTCACATGTCGACCAGCTGCCTAATGTATATAAACATAGTGGACATGTGCAGAGTATTTCTTTCACTGTTGATTCTCACTATGAAATTGAAACTGACTTGCGATCAAAATGAATCTTCTTTTTACTTCTAGAGAGAGAGGAGGAGTAATTGAGTGACATCGCCCTTCAAGATCAATTAAACCTGTTTGGGCAGGATTTTTTAAATTGTCAAATTATTTGCTGTTCTCGTAGAATGTTTAGATAGTGTTCAAAAGCAAATCTACAATCTCGTTTTGTTTTGTTTCGGTTAATAAATATACCGAAACATATTTTATATAAATAAATTGAGTAAATGCATTTGGCCCACGACGTGTAAGCATTATGCAATAATCCAAAGCTGGAGACTTATCTTTCTTGATATCGTCAATTATTCTTTGAGACAATATTCTCTTCCGCACCGATAAACTTTGAAACTAATTACTTAGATTCAAACATTTTTCCAATGTCGCAAGATTCCGTATGATTTTTTGCTTCTCAGATGAATTCGTCTTTGTTCTTGATACGCCCACTGTTGATTATAGATTAACTAACAAACTCCAAGAAAGAAGATTCTTTCTACTTCGAGCACTCTCTCATTGCCTATTGGTTCCCTAGGGAGTAGGAGTAAATGATCAACTAAAACATCTAACCAGAAATCAAAAATCATTTTAAGACATTTTTTTTATTTTCAGAAATGTAATAACAGAATAATATATACACATGTCACTCTTTATTCACGAGGTGCCCCAATTCGTTGTCTTCAATATGCTTCATGATTGCATGTAGTCCATGTTGTAGCCTGGATATATGCATTATATTCACTTTTGTCGCGAAACATAATTGTACCTTCAACTTAAATTTACTCAATGATATAACATATATACCAAACATTTCATCCCACTCAAAAGCTAGTCGACAATCCTTTGCTATTTCCACTGCTACATTGGAGGCTCTTGTCTTCATATCATCACTGTCAACTCCTTCACGTTGTAATAGTGTATGACCACTCATTTTTACTAATAGTGCGTTTTTCAAATATAACTTGAATCAATGTAAACTAATCAAATGTCTATGTGTAACTGTGATACTAATAAACTCTCCATCAAACTCTTATATTCACATTCAAAGCCAAAATGGTTAAGCAATGCTCTCCATAGGGTCAAGACAGTCGTAGCATTCATTGTGTTATTTCAGCCAAATCATAACGCAATGCGTGTTCCCGGAAACAATTATCTCAAGGCATAGTAACAAGACCAGACAGTGGCTCCAGTATACCAGGCGCTGCTTGGATGTATTAAAAGTATACGAGGGGTTGATAACTCCATTTGGCTCTTGTATACCAGGCGCAGTTGTAGGTTGGCTGCAGGTAACGGGGCACTGTTTGGACGTATTAAGGGGATACTACTAACATAAACTATTACGGAATTCTTTCGTTTGTCCGTGTCCAGTTTGCGCACAGTGCCCACATATTTCGGGAACTTTCCAATCTTTTTCCACGTGACCATCGTCTTTGTGGCAATGCCAATTATAGAATCTGCTGGGTAGATACCGATATTTTTCGACATGGAGAATCTCGTATCCAAGTTTAGGAGGCTTTTTCAAAAAAATTCTAAATCATTCTCAGAAGCGAATGATAATTTGAAGGCTAATGAAAGCCCACAACGTTCAGCCTTGATGCAGTTAGAAATCAAGGCTTGTAATTCATCATGGAACTCGAATGTTACCTGTTTTATGATGCCCATAAACTGTTTAGTTTTTATTTTTACAGCTATTAAATAAAAAAACAAGTTTTTTTTAACTGAAAGTAAGGATCGACATTAAAACTTAAAACGAACAGAAATTATTCCGTATATGAAAGGGGCTGTCCCCTCCTCAACGGCCCGCTCTTGAGTAGGAACCTATCAGGAGATTGTGACGGGGCACCATATATGGGCATAGAATACTAACGGGGCACCTCTGCTGCCATCTACAATTAAGTCTAACGCTGATGGGATATAATTTATTCACGGATTATCGATCGTGTCTAATGGGGTCAGGGTCAATTGATTTGTTGTTGTTCGTCTAGGTGTAATAACTCCAGGGCGAAGTTTGCACATGCGCATTAACAGGGCAGAGATGTATTGATCTAGGACAAGAAGGTGCAGTGGATTTCCGAGAACTTGATTTACATAATCGGTGGGGGAATGTATTGATCCGATAACGGGAAACAGGATCACGTGTCTCCCTCTAAGCCAGTCAGGGAGTCGGAAATATTAGTGGGAGAGGATTGCAGAGAATATAAGGAAAGGATTTTTGCTATAGTTTTTATTAGTGTGTGAATAGAATTCAAAGGAGCAAGAACAGTTTGACTTTACTCATTTGGATATATTTGTGCTGATGATGAGTGGAATGTTTACCCTATTAGAAGTTGATAGTGGAGTTGGTAGCAATAATACAAGAGCACCAAACATTGCGGTGGAAATCACGAGAGGATCACGGCTTTGTCTGGAATGGGATGAATTATATGCAAGATATGTGACATCCTTGAGCAAATTTAAAATGGAGGATCAATTATGCTTCGCTGCAAAAGTTGATATAGCGCATGTGAATAGACTTCAATGTGCTTTAAGTGTATTAGTGAAGCATATCGAAGACAATAAACTGTATCGCTAATTGTTCATGTCTACTATTATTGTTGTAATTATCCAATAAAATTGTTTCGAAATCGAAAATGTTCCCTTTCTTTTTGTTAGAATGTTAGGCTAACGAATCATGGTTAGTCTAGAGTCAGCAGTCAGAGTGAAAGGATTGAAAAATGAATAAATTCGAGAAAGAGAGAATTAGATCGAATCTTGTGTTTATGGAAAAACATTTGATTTTGGATGATGATTTTCTCGAGTTATCTCTTCAACGCAGGATATTCTCTCGGGGAACACTTGACAATATAATGGGGAATGTTTCTCCCCCATTGGACTATTGTATGAAACTTTGTCGATGTGACTCAAATGTTTATACTCAATTTATTGATGTATTAATTGGAATAAAGCAGAATAATATCGTGAATATACTTTTGAAAACATTGCCATAGATTCAATGTAGATGGCTCTGCCTTTGAAAGAGGTGACGTCACAGAGTGACTCCTCTCCCATTCCTCCACCCTGAATTTACTGAACGAGGACGATCAGTTTCGTTTTAGCTATTAGAGAGTTGACATCGGAAACCAAAAAATGTTCTATACATGTCCACTATGCATGTACACTCTTGGCAGTTGGACTCAATGTGAGAATTGTACAATTATTGATGACTATAATGAAAAGTGTAAATTATGTAATCCTTGTAAATTACATAGAGGCTATGCAGTGCAAATTAAAGGATGTAATTCATGTCTTGAAGAGATTTGTGACTCTCACCCTAGAGGACATCTGTGCTCCAATTGTCACTATGACAGATGTGATCAGTGGGAGAATACTTACCCCGCCATGATTGGGAAGAATCCCAAACGTGATTTTAGTTTATTTCTACGAGATTGGTATCGTCGTGGATTTAAATTATTCTGGGAGGAAGAATCTGGTCTACGATTCAACTTTTGGGGTAACAAGACAATTTGGTTTCTACGTCATCGTTGTGACGACACTGCCTATTATGACTATAAACCAAGTGATTTTTATTTGGCAGTTACCGAATGTGATTCACCATTTCAAAACACTGTATGTGATATTGCTTCAAATAGACAGATTGAAACTCGTGAATTTCATAATATGAATGCAAATAGTATCATTGACTATACAATGAGATGTGACAAGAGTGAAGTTACATTATACTGTAGAAAATGTGAACCTGACTTTGCAGCCAGTCAAGATCAATATACAGTGAGTCCAAATGTTTTACCAGCACTAGTGGTTCACGACAGTTGCCTATACACAGAAGAAGAAATCTAAAGTGAAGAATAAAGACATTGTTGTATATACATTTTTCATTTATTAATAAACAATTTCACATACATTTTTTAAGCACTTTACTCTTAGGGCACCGAAATCAATATTATACAGGTCTGAGAGGATATTTTCCACCGTAAAGTCGTTCAGACGTGGATTGTCTACATAAATGTTGAGAAACTGCTTGTAAGTATAGCCACGACATCGGAACACAAAATATAGTAGTGCATGGAAGCCACAGCTTTTAGTCGTCAGATCCTGCACTCTCTTCTGATTTTGAATAATAGTTTTCCCACTGCTCTCAATATAGTTGCTGATCTGTGGTGTGTAGAATGTATAGGGCAGTCCAAGAGGATCAAAAAATTAAATCGTGTTCGTTGTTTGAAAGATGCACAACCAATGACCTGTCATCACAGTCGACGGATTGCCATTAACAATAATTAGGGTATTGTTGACACTTTGAATTTTTCCAAGAAAGTCCGAGGGCAGACAATAGGATGTGTACTGGGACATGTAGGGGTCCATATTAAATACATTGATTATTTGACTGTGTTCATGGCGTCAAGTCTAGTAGAACACTGCCTTCGGGAGTGATTTCCCAATAGGTTTCATATTGATTTAGTGAGATTAGTGCAATACTCTCAGCTAATGGGTCGGCAAATGTACACTCTAAGTGCACACTCCCCGTACGTACTATGCTCATATCCTGCGTGCCAGACAAATCCAATACAATGATACCATGTGTTTTAGCAAACATTTCTTCGGTTATACCATTTTCAAATAGTTGCGAATCATGATCTAGGGTTTGCATGGTCAACTCATACAATGTTCTATAGGATTTATCAAAGGATAGATTGTAGAGTGGGATGTCGTTTACTTTGAAGAGAAGAGATGAAAGCCCAAACATTTCAAATTTATGTGGGCATCCAGTCCACGATCCTATTGCACTAGCACTTTTTACAAATGCCAAAGCGAGTTCTGACGGAATTTCGCCATTTACAAAGGATGAGTCGGTGAAGGTGCGTGACCCCATGGCAATATGACGTTGATTGGTGATTGTATGAGGAACAAGTAGTTTAATATTATTTCCACTGGCTCTCAGTTTTTCCACTGCCAAAGCAACAGAACTCATAACTTGTTGTTTGCGTACATGTAGTATTGTCGAGGTGAGGGAAAGAGTTACATCAGGATTGGCAGCAAGTTCTTCTCTCAATATGAAATTGGATGGAGCAAGCGTCAATTTTATATCCACTTTAATATTGGGTTGTAGCCATTGGGGTATATTAAATATTTCATGATATATTTTTCCAACTAGATGTAATTCACTAGTTGTAGCATTTTTAAGTGCATCTGTACTATCTGTATTAGTAATATATTCATATCCATTGGAGGTGCCTCTCAATTCCTTGTATGACCTGGGTGTCATCAGCATGAATTGCATATAGCTTGTATAATTTGAGAGATTGTTGCTTGTGCCATTGATGTAGACACTGATTTGACGAAATAAATTATGCAATATACAATTTTCATAGGATATTCCATCGGCAAGAATTGGCAATGTATTATCGGATTTCCGGACTTTCATTGTAAATCTATAAATGTCGAAGACATGTCCATAAAGTAGTCTTCATTGGAATAAATTTGAAAGTGGATATTATCGGAGAGGGGTTGTTGTGGATAAAATTGTGCATAGTATCCATGTTTTACACTCACATCAACATTTTCTGCATTGAATAGATTCAATGAGGAGGTGATTGAAGGTTGAGAATCCTTATGCGGTAGGTATGACATCTTAGGAAAAGAAATCTAGTTTTGATCTTACAATTCTCTTCCTGGGGCTTCTTCTTCTACTGTTCACAGTGCGTGTCGGCTTTTTCCTTCTTTTCTTTGACACGGGTGATGTCTTTCGTTTCTGACCTGAGTAGAGACTGATGAGTGATAGATTGTTTCTCGACCTTTTTAAACCTTTTCCATTTGGTTTTAATCTCTCGCCAAGGGTTCGCGCACTCGACCTAAGATTTTCCAAAGTATTTTTTTTTTAAATCCTTGTCAGAGCCCCAATCGTATAGTGTAGAGGATGCAAAATCTGTCGCAGCCGGTACAATATATTTTCTAGCCAGAGGTAGTGCAGAGCGAAACAGCTTAGCAAACCAACTGCCAAGACCGTAGCCAGACATTGACGAGCGACCTTTGTAATAGTCCATTCCATTGCCCTGTTGTCTTGGGCCAAGAGTATTAACATAGCAGTCAATATCGGGACAAATGAATACCACTTTTCTATTAGACATCTTTTTGTTGAACGATGGGACGAAAATGGCATGTAATCACTGACCAACCTTTTGATATTGCTAGGGGGTCACCTAGTTCAGTTCTTAGTGTTAACTGACAGAGTTCCAAATAGGAAGTGTTTACGGGAATATACTGAAGATGCTTTATATTGTAGTGGTGAATATGTTCTTGATTGGTTTTTCGTTCAAGAACTCGTAGGAGGGGAACATTGCTATTGCCAACCCGGAATGTTTCCACAAATGTCTGAGGCGAAACCAGGTCGATAGTCAGCAAAAATAACATCATCTATCCCGTTAACAGTTGCAGCATTTCTACCATTGATCATATTCTGTTTAAAGCTAAGAACATCTCTCAGATTATCATTGAGATGAATCATTTCAGTGTCAATAGGTGAGGTAATATAAATCCTATCGTATTCCATTGAATAATTAAAATGGAATGAACCATTCCTACGATATGAGATTTTTCTATTGATTTTTGTACACAATTCCATCATATTATCATATTCTTTATGTTTCAATGTGACATGAGGATATTCACTAGATTTAAGTGCTGCAACCCATTCATACTCGGCAAAGAGTGACCAATCGAATGGTATAACTTGTATCTCATGCGATCCTTTCTCAGGATATCGTATGTATTTTTGCGAATACAGTCGACAAGAGCCACTTCATACTTTCTGTCATCGAATTTGATGTTGGGGGAGAGTTTCGTCCAAAAATCACTTGTTCTATTCAAATCATTGTAGAGAGGATCAGAAACATTGGACATGAAAGTCACATAGAAATCATTGGGCATTGTTAATATCTTCAGCACTGACCCAAGAATCAAAATCAGAGTTGTATCCTATCCAGCGAACAAGCAACTGTCTCTTGCCCCTACGAGTACGACTCTTTAATATCTTTTCAATTTGATAAATTTCACTAGTGTTTCTAACTTTTTGCAGTTCATATTCATAAAAACCACCGAGAATCTCATCATCTTTGGTGTCTCGCAGTCGATATGTCGTGGGTTCGATGTGTAGGATTATGGACACTTTAAAAAGTTCAGTGCTCCATAAATAATTCCCCTTTTCAAAAATATTGGTGGTTCTATTAATTCGAACAGTATCACCAACATTGAATTTCTTCTTTTTCTTCTTCTGCTCATTGCCATTGGAATATTGCTTTAGAAAAGTATCAAATGTATTTTCACTGCAATGAACTTCCCGAGGGCTTGAGTTGGACAATGATCGATGGGGTCGTTGGTTGTATATTTCCATGATTTTATCTAAATCATGAATAAAAGCAGGTGTATTTTTCAGTGTACAGTATCTTGAAATTAATAGACGAATCGTTCTTATCAATCGTTCAGCCAATGCAGCCTTTATTGGACCATGACTATGATAAAGTGTTGTATTATATTTCAATAGAACCTTTTGCACATGAGGATTAACAAATTCGCTACCGCGATCTGATTGAATTTTTCTATAGCAATCCTGTTCAAGAATACTTTCTAAAGCATGAGCAACTTCAACACCTCTCTTTGATTGTAATGGAATGGCATAGGCATAGCGACTAAAGACACTGCTTGCCACTAGAATATATTTGTAGGGTGCATTGTGACGCCGTTGAATCGTGTCTAAAGTTAAAAGATCAGTTTGCATTATATGCAGAGGGAAAAAGGCTTTAGTCTGTCGATATTGTTTGCCACGAAGCCTGCGATTCCAGTGCAGTGTGTAACTCGGTTCATTCTGTAGATACACTTTTGTTTTTTTTTTTAATGTGCTGCCACCGTCTATGTCAGAGGCATCTTTAGAAAGCGTTTTGGGGGAACTTAGACTTCCTGCTTCACCAATATTTTCATAGACATGCTTCAGAACTTCAACCATTTTGAACGCAAACACGTAGTGTAATGTCCACTCCCCTTTTGCACACTGGAGGGTGGATCAATCCGTCTTCGCTTTTGACTAGCCACAGGTGTTATAAAATCATCACTACTGCTGCTGCTGCTAGTATTTTCCAATATTGAATCTTCTTCTTTTTTATATGGTGGTGGTGGTGTTGTTGGAGGACTATATTCTCTTAGTTTCTTTAGAATTTGCTTATTGTCAATAAGACTTTTGGGGAAGTTTGATGCGTTTAGAAAGGTGTATAGATTATTGTCAAATGATAAAAGTCCTTTACGATTCGTCACCATATCACAAATTAAATCAACTAGATTAAAACTTTTCCCCTGAATTATAATTCGTTTCCCTGCGCTATCGACTTGAACTTGATCACTAGCAGTTTCCAACATGAGATATGATAATACTCTTTTACTCTGCTCGATAGGTCACTGGCAATAGGTTTTCAATTGTTGACACTATAGAATTCAATTTATTCTCCTTTGATTGCACAGAATCTTGAGGAGATGTTTCCCGTTTAGAGGGGTCTATGACGGCGGATTGTTCACGATAAGGTCTATGTTTGTCCTCACGTCGCAATGCATCTTGAAGTAAAAGCAGTTTTTTGTCATAAGCAATATTCTCATCATTAATGAATTGGCTTAGATTGTCTTCAAAACGTTCCACGGGCGAGAGGACAAGTTCAAATGGTGTCAATTTATAGGGTTTAGCCATTCTCTAGAGAAAACTGTTTACAAGTCCTGCAATTATTGGCAGTAAAAGTGTAAAAAAGCTACCGCCCGCTTGAAGGAGACGTTTTCTTTTAAAATTCTTACCTTGTTTTTGCAAGCCGAGGCGCGTACAGTAGAACGATGTTGCTTTGTCTGTTGGCTAACACCTTCTGGCAAATGTACATTGCCCTCAGTTAAATTTAAACAAAGTTCAGATATTAGATTAATGAAATCACTTTGCCAAATACTAGGACTCTTGCCAAATACTATAGCAATGATAAATTTTCTTTGGTTTTTCCAAAAACATTTTATTACAATTTTGAATTATTTTAGCTAAAAGTGTCGTTTTCCCGGACATTGAAGGACCACACAGAAACGATCTGAATGGTGTTTTAAATTGATACATATTGTTGCTGCTGTTGACAACAGTCGGACTACAACTAACTGTAAACCATACTTGTCCAATGAATAAGTAGTAATAATTTTCCCATAGATCTATCTAGTACAGGAACAACAAAAACAATATTTCATTCATTTATTCGGCATAAAAACACTTGTTCAACAAGAACAAAAACTCTATTTGTTCAACACGAACAACATTAATATTTATTAACATGAACAGCAATAATATTTATTAACATGAACAACATTTATTAACAACAACATTTTTTTCACTTTTTTTGTTCAACAAGAACACTATTTATTATCAAAACACTTTTTGTTCAAGAAGAACAACATTTATTAAGATAAAAAAAAAACACTTCTTGTTCATCAAGAACAACGACACTATATGTACAACAACAACACTTATTGTCATAAAAAAAACACTTTTTGTCCACCAAGAACAACACTATTTGTGCACACGCACATTTTTGTACAAACACACACTATTTGTACAAGAGCACTTGAAAAAAACACGAACATGAACATGAACAATAGCACAGTTGAACACTATGAATTTAATACCCTCACACCCTCCGGGGAGCCACGGGCCGAAAGCCGGCCGCGGGTGGGACCCCCCACCTCCCGGGGACCGCTGGGCCGAAAGCCGGCCGCGGGCGGGACCCCCCACCCCCCGGGGATCGAAACAGTATGCAATAGTCGCCGTCACTGCTGCTACTACAGGTTAGGTTAAGTTAATTCATGAAAGGTTTAGGTTGGGTTAGGTTAATTTATGTCAGGTTAGAGCATTCAGGTTTGAGTTAGGTTAATTTATCCAGACCAAGTTGATTGCGATAGTCTATGCATTCAACTCGGTCTGAAATACGGTAGTGGCCATGGGGAAGTACATTTACACCATTCTCGAGCACAAAGACTTTTTCGGGTATACATGACATTGCATTCTTTTCCACTCTTACAGTATAATTTTTATACTGTAGAGAGCGAATTCCAAGCACTTGTGCTCTCGGCACTAGGCTACTCTCTACACAGTCTCTGTACACACTCATGTTGAAATTGTTCTTTACAAAATGTGTAGGCACCCCTTTACACGCCTGCTTTACATCCCTGTTATGAGTTTCAACGCAATATACTTTAGGACCCGGGAAAATCCCCTTGGATATCAAATACCTCCCCGTCTCTG
Source organism: Artemia sinica (assembly GCA_027921565.1). NCBI lineage: Eukaryota > Metazoa > Arthropoda > Branchiopoda > Anostraca > Artemiidae > Artemia > Artemia sinica. Next base: position 90,023 of record JAPEVW010000060.1, on the reverse strand, counting down.
ATTTTAACATGAGTAGTTGGTTGGGGGCCTGACGTTTCACCACCTCGGGGTAGTGGGATGGATTCCAGTTGGTGAAATCCATCCGCGAGCTAATGTGTTCCCCATTTTCTAAATCCCCCAATAAATCCCCGGTTTTTACTTTTAACAGCAGAGAATCTGTATCCCCATAGTAAACTAGAACCTCCCCCTCCCTTGGCCATTGCACCTTGCACACATTGTAAAAAAAACGACAACATGAGCTTTTTGGAAATTTCAAGTACTGAACTACCTCCTGCTATATTCTTGTTCAGTACCACATTTATCTTTTTCCTGTGTAGAAGAACCATGCTTGTCTCTATGCTCGTGAACGATGTAAAATTGGGGTCAGCAATAATTCTTGCACACTCTTGAGGGTCAGTCACGACCTCGCAACGAGATCTGTTCCGTACGCTTTCACACACTTTGCCAAACGCTGAGTTTAGAATGAGCTTGTACATTTCCTTCTCTACTTTGGTGTTTGCCCGAGAGCGTTTATCAACAAAGGTGTCGATAAACGTCTTTAAGTAGGGTTTTGACTGAATTGCAGGACCCTATGTATTTTGGTGATCTTGAAACCATTGTTCACCATCCAGTGCAAAAGCACATGATGAACAACGATATTCTCTTTAGGGTCCAGATCTGCAATTAGTTTTTGCTTAGAGGGGGTCCAGTGCATCCCCATATCCTCGACCGACGACCGATTGTATGGACTCAGTGAGTCCTTGGTCACTGGTCGATTGATACAGGTAAAAACAAATCTCTGACTGAATGATGAAGCGCCAATGGAATGTGACCATCAATTTCAAAGAACCATCCTTGTGGCCCATTGTCCTCGACGGTGTTAATGTCGGGGAATTCACAAGGATTCTCAAGCCATTTATAGTTCCCACACGGCAAAGAGTAGCGAGACATTGCCGAGAGGTAAAATGAGTTCATGTCCAAGAAAACTGCATTTGACTTTACAACGGTGCTGTTTTGTCCGCTTGGATCTGTTGTCAAAACGCGACCCCCATGAAAAACATACCCACCGCTCATTTATCTTTCTACAAAAAGGAGTTGATCTACATCAGTTATTAAGCCTATTTCTTCCCTACTAATTTTAAAATCAAGTCCATCACCAAATGTGGTGTGGAAAAATAATATTCTATATCTAGTCCGAACTCTGAATAGATTTGGTCTGTGTTCTTACAGACAATATCTAACAGAGTTAAAACGTCACTGGCCAAGTACAGTCTACAATAATCCTACCCATTTTTACAATTCCCCTTAGCCCACACCTTCTTGGCAAATTCATATTCCTCGGCAGTGCATTCACTGTTGGTGATTGAATTAAAGAAAGCTTCAATTGGAGGTAGTTTCTCCTCGCTTAAGCGAGCGCCAGAACAGTAATAGTCGTATGCATATACACCTTTAAAGGTCAATAGGTCATACATTTCACTGTCTGGAAAGTGCTGTTTAAGCAAAGGAAAACTATCAAAATTGTCACTTTTCTGCACTTGAATAAATTGACCCAAGGCCTTGGGAAAAAAAACTAAAAGAATCTAAAAACCCGATTTTATTCCAGCACGTATGCCCATTATTTACTACCTGCCATTTCAACTCGAGAAGCACTAGCTTCTCTGCTGATTTGGGGATGATGTTATAGGTAAATGAATTATTTACCCATGGACTATCTACTCCCCCTCCCTCCCTGTGCATACGTGCCAATGCCGGTAAAATAAATTTTAAATCATAATTTGAATTATGAATAAAAACTGGAAAAAAACTGCTGGCTAACGTTTATGGTGCATGATTGATGCGCTACCCCTCTAAAATTACTACCCGCAGAGGATATTTCCTGCCACAAGGGATTGTGATCTCTGACTTTCCCCTTCCCCCCTCTTTTCCCTCTTGTCCCTTTTCCCTTATCTTCCTCTTCAAACTCCCCCTTACAAACCCAGCATATTTTTTTTATTTTTAATCGCGAGACGATCCTCTGCAGACAACAACATAGGGTAATGGGTATTTCTCAAACGAGAAATAGCGCCATTAGCGGTGCCAATTAATTTAGTCAGTGCCTTGACCATGCACTCTCCCTCATCCAACGTTTCGACTATTTCTAACAAATGCATAGTGTTAGAACTGTCTCTTTGCGCGTGGGCGTAGGAGACTGCAATAGCTCGATGTTCTTTGATTCGATTTGGAAACCGAGGATCGTTCACTTTCTTTAGCTTCGCTTCACAATCCAAAGAGATTTTACTGCTCTGGAGGAGGGTGTTTTGAAAATTTTTAAAACGTAAAATGGCCCTATCCCCTGAAACTGTTTGCACTGACTGATAGCCATGCCGTCTACAATGATTCATATGATTTTGCAACTTTAATTCTATCCAAAATCGAGACAGGCATGTTGGACAGTAGAAACGTGTCCCCTTATTCTTTCCCTCCCCCAGAACTCTACTGATGTCTGTAATTGGGTTGAAATGGCCAATTGCATTGGGTTCACTAGGTGGTGTGTAAAACAACCAAGCCCAGGGCTTCACCAATTCAATTGACGGGCCCTTACTGGGAACACCACCCCCTTCTTTTTAGAACGAACCCCATCCTCAAATTCGGTTTTATACTGAACCACAGTAACGCCGATTTTTAAATGGGCATTGGCCCTTTCAAAAATAGCAATAGACCTGCGTTACTGGGTATTTTCCGTCTAAACAAGAAAAATCTACAGTGGGAAAATCGGACCCCTCCTTCCCATGCACAGCCCAGTATACTAAATTCGTCTTGGTAGTGTCACGTGCTAAAAACTCGAATGCTGACATGAGGAAAGCGTACTTGAAACATTTTTGGCCTGTTTCGAAACAGATTCGCTGAACGCCTTTACACCCCTCTAATTCTGGATTATATTTTAAAACTGTACCCGTGTCCCTGTGCCCCCCCTCTTAAAATAAAATCTTTTTTAAATTTACAAATATGAACGCTTAAATTTCCAACAAATAAAACCACAGACCCACTACCATTTTCGTTATAATTCTCGAGATGCGTAATAATGTGGTCTATTCAATCCATAAAAACACCCTCAAAATTTTCTAAATGTGGATAGATGACCAACATCTCGGTGTGTACATAATGGTGATAAACCTCACTTTTACCCTCATTTAAATAGAACAACTTTAAAACAATAGAAACCTTAATTGAATCCCTACCACCCCACAACTAAATTTGTTTTCCTAACAGTGCACGAATTCTATCTACATATTCATGAACAATTTCTACAGGGTCAAACATAAAATTACCACCCAAAAGCGAATTAAAAGGATCACCAAAAGTTGCAGTGTAAACAACTATTGTATTTAAAATAGAGTTTGAGAGCTGAAAGTCAGGAAATGATGTAAATTGGATATTGTCACCCTCCCTCTCCCCCTCTTGTATATTATCACCACCCCCTCCCCCACATTGTTCATCAATAGGATTGTTCGAAGACATTTCATCCTCCCCATCATGTATATTATCACCACCCCCTCCCCCACATTGTTCAATAATAGGGCTATGGGAAGCCACTTCAGTTGTTTGAAGTGGAAGTATGTAATCAGTGGGGGAGGGTTCCCTGTTAATTCATTGGTAAAATCCTCTAAAATTTGTAAGGTGTTTGGACTCAAGTCCCCCTGCTCAACTGCGCTATAATCAACATTAAAATAATCGACTAAAAAATTGTCAATGTTATCTGGTATTTCCAGTGAATTCATATTCCATGTTGAATTGTTTGAGAGATCCAGAGGAGCGTCTTCTCCTTCTCCAATCGATGAGGATGATGATGGTGAATAAGGTACTAATACAACCTATAAATGAAAAATTGCTTATTTTCAAAGTGCCTAAATCATCCCTGTTTTTAAAATTTGATTATTATTTAAAATGCCCTTAGTAGCATTTGGTTCCCTACTCTATATATTCTGAAAGTTCCAACTTAATACAACCTAAAAGATGACATAGAAGGTTTTGATTTTGTTCAAACAACTCCTCAAAAAATTTCATATTAATACTCTTTGTCTGCTTTGAAAAAAAACCGGGGTCTTTACTAGGTAGCCTATCTCTTTCAGGCCATATACAACTCTTTCCGATAGAAAATTGTTTTTAAATAAAAGTATTTTATAACGTAAAGATTTTGCGTTTCATATTAATGCTCTTTATCTGCTTTGAAAAAAAACTGGGGTCTTTACTTGATAGCCTATCCCTTTCAGGCCATATACAACTCTTTGCGATAGAAAATTGTTTTTAAATAATGCAGTTTATAACGTAAAGATTTTGCTATTTACTATGGGAAATTATGTCCAGGATATAGTGCCTTTTTTGGCTTCGCTATGAGAATTCAGCAGGCTGAATGTATGTAATAATTGACCTAATTTAAAAGGGAGAACAATTTCTTTTAATATCTCTGACATACTTTTACTGTGATGAAAAGAATGGCCTAAAAAAGGGCTTACTTCTAAGTCCGTTAAAACTCGGGGAAAACTATAATATTCTAGCGAAAATAGCATTATTAGCTTCAAAGGGTGAGATAAAAGGCTCTCTAACAGTAAACTTGAAATTAGCTAAATATATTATTATGTGGTTGAAAAATAGCGAAGATGCCTGCAGTAGGAAGAGAAACTAAGGTGATAGAAAAAAACGGTTTCTTTGACAAGCAAAAAAAAATTACATTATATTTAGGTATCTCTGAGGGGAGGGAGCAGAGAAATTTAAAAAAAGGGGTGTGGGGGGATTATAGTGAAAATAACATTTTAATGTCTTCGAGAAGCTTGTATTAGGTTGAAAAATAGGTTTGTTTAGATATTTCTATAACCTGGTAGAAAGTAGAGGTAAAAATGTTTACATTTCCAAATTCTGGCTGCACTTGTGTGCCTGAAGGCCCTGGCAAAGCATGAAGGGGGGGACAACCTCCTGAGCTTGAGAAGACGGGACAGCTCTTGAAAACTCGGGATGGGGGGCAACCTCTTGATCTTGAGTAGACGGGGCTGATGCATTATGAGAAGCCGCCCACTCTCTTTTCAATTTTCTGCCAGGTTGCATAGAGGTTTGTGCAGGTAGCGCAGAGCTGGCACTGGCGTGAGAGGCTCCGGGCATTAAAAGTTGAGTGGTCAATGGTTGGCCCAGAGCATGTGTAAAGGAACCGGCATATCTTATGATTTAAGGCCTTGCAGCTTGCATCGGTGTGGCATCGTTCCCTCTTGCTCTCTTTTCAGGGGGAGAGCATTTGTCGGAATCCTCCTTAAAAAAGAAGAAAAAATTTAGTATGAAATAATGATCCCTCTTTTACAGAAGAAAATTAGTACCCCCCCCCCCCCCGCCTCTAACCATAATTTGTCTAGAAAGCATTTATCGCAAAGAAGCCCCACCCCCTTTTCAGCAAAGCAAAAAGTAAAAATTTGCAAGAAATATACTAGGTTCAGAAATCAAACGTTTTTATTGCACAACTTGTGAAAAAATAAATCTTGACAAACAGTAGTCTGTAGCCTTAGGATAGAATTCAATGTTTCTATTTTTACCATTTAGAAAAAATTTTAATGTTCCAGTCTATAGGCTTTAAATAAGATAAAAAAACTCGTTAACATATAGCTTATATGCCTAAAATTTGCGATCATAGGTTACGAATGCTATTCAATTTACACATAATAAAGCAATGTATCTTTTTCTTAAACCCACCCCCCCCCCCTTACTTTTCACGCGAAGAAACAGTTTGTTTTCACCTTACAACGAAACTGTTAGAATTGAGGCATTGCCCCTTCCCTGCCTCCTCCCCCCCCCTTTTACATAATGTCTTAAAAATATTTTGGAAATAACTCATTTCCCTACTTCCATTCAACATAGAATTTCGCAAAGTCTGTAGCCTTACAAGTTTAATTAACAATAATCTCTCTTTCTGCGTGAAACTGTTTTTAATTCAATGGGAAAAACTATCCTTTTCAGCGGAAGCTTGCGCTATCCAAATTCTTGTATATTTACCATAGCCGGATGTACTTTAAAGGGTGTCAGTAATTATCAGCTATTTAAATCTTTGCGAGAAATCTGTAAGTCAAGCCATAGCGGTGAAAACAGTATATTAAGGGATTGGCAGAAAGTTGACAGTTGCTTTTAGGTAATTGTAAAGAATTTATCATAAACAGAATTAACGTCGTAAACAGAGGAGGGAAGGGGGAGGTTTACATGGTACAAAAGAGCGTATTTTACGCTTTCCGCCGACTATAAACATCATATAGTGGTGTTTGTATTGGGGGGGGGGTTACCTGAATTTGAATTTACTGGAGGTTAGGTTACTATGTAAAATGATTTTATTTGAAAATAAACTAAGAAAAATTTACTAAACTGAACTCACATTATAAATCGATGAAGCCAGAGTTTCCAAGTCAATAATATCCGATGCTTTATCCATGGTGTCTTAGAACTTTATGATAGAAAAACCACAACGCATGTCCGTTATATACAAAATCTCAAGGGCAAATTGTGATGTAATGGGAAACCTTGCGTAACTTCCCTGATTGGCTTAGAAGGAGACACATGATCCTGTTTCCCGTTATTGGATCAATACATTCCCCCACTGATTATGTAAATCAAGTTCTCGGAAATCCACTTCCCCCTCTTGTCCTAGATCAATACATCTCTCCCCCCCCCTAATGCGCATGTGCAAACTTCGCCCTGGAGTCATTACACCTAGACGAACAACAACAAATCAATTGACCTTGAACCCATTAGACTCGATCGATAATCCGTGAATAAATTATATCCCGTCAGCGTTAGGCTTAATTGTAGATGGCAGCAGAGGTGCCCCGTCAGTATTCTATGCCCATATATGGTGCCCCGTCACGAACTCCTGATAGGTTCCTACTCTTTTGACGCTAAATTTTTTTATTGTTTTAAAAAGTAGAGTTGTGAGAAAAAGTCAAACTTTAGCGTAAAGAGCGGTGCGTTGACTTTCAGTTAAAATAACTTGTTTTTTGATCAATTTCTGAATATTTTTGAATTAATGCAGGTTTTGATTTTGGCTCACCGAAACATAAATAATTAAAACAGAATTTGCATATTAATTTTACTTTTTTGGCTAAATGGCTTTCTCAAAATTTTGAGCGGATGATTTTGAGAAAAAAGGCGCGGGGGAGAGGGCCTAGTTGCCCTCCAACTTTTTTGGTTACTTAAAAAGGGCACTAGAATTTTAAATTTCCCACGTAATCCTCTCCCCCGACCCCTCCCCCACCAGAAAAAATCCCCCTGAAAACGTCTGTATATTTCCCAATAATCAATACTAAATGTAAACAATCGGCGAAGTTCAGAACTTGCAGCCCTTCCCTCGGGAACTGTGGGGATTAATTCGTCCTCAAAGACATAGTTATTAGATTTTTCGACTATGTTGAACAAAATGGCTATCTCAAAATTTTGGTCCGGTGACTTCGGGAAAAAACTGAGTGTGGAAGGGGGCCTAGTTGCCCTCTATTTTCCTTGGTCACTTAAAAAGGGAAATAGAACTTTTAATTTCCTTTCGAATGAGCCCTCTCATGACATTCTAGGACCACTGGGTCGATACGATCACCCCTGGAAAAAAAAATAAATAAACACGCATCCGTGATCTTTCTTCTGGCAAAAAATACAAAATTCCACATTTTTGCAGACAGGAGCTTGAAACCTCTACAGTAGGGTTCTCTGATACAATGAATCTGATGGTTTGATTTTCGTTAAAATTCACATTAAAAATTACTTTTAGGGGGTGTTTCCCCCTTTTTTTGAAAACAAGGCAATTTTCTCAGGCTCGTAAGTTTTGATGAGTAGGACTAAACTTGATGAAACTTATATATTTAAAATCAGCATAAAAATCCAATTCTATTGGTATCAAATTTCCGTTTTTTAGAGTTTTGGTTACTATTGAGCCGGGTCGCTCCTTACTTACAGTTCCTTACCACGAACTGTTTGAAACTATCGTCCGAAGATTTAAATGAATCTGCAAATCTCTCAGCCGTGCTAATATTGTCTACAAGAACTTTAAACTCTTATTTGTGACGACAGACTTCAATCTTGTTTCTTGATGGATCCGTATTATATACTGAATCAATAGCTAATTTACGAGCTTCAGTAGTCGCCATCACCACTACAGAATATAGTAGAGGTGATGCGTCAGTACTCTGATCCAAATCAGGGATAGCCTTACACAATCACCCTTGTCTGAATACGGTTAAAGTTTCTTCCTTTTTCTACACATTTGATTCACCATAGAGGTGATGCACGCTGAAACTAGTTCAATACCCACCAGGACTTCTGAAGGGTCCTAAATCATAAAGGGGGAAGTGTCTTTTTCTCTTTTGAGCATTTATGAAATATTTTTTGCAATACTCATGATGTTATCGTCATCATTAAGGTACTTTCCGCATCTATCATTACTGCCGCTTACTTCGCATAATAGCTTTTCCCCCTCAAGAATCTTTTCTTTAGGAAAAAAACTCCACACTACTCTTGAAAAATTTATCAGTTTTCAAGCCAGCATACATGCTTCGGCTAATAAAGTTCAGTATAGGACAATGCAAAAATTGATCGGAAGCCATAATTTCATACCACGCAATGTCCACACAAGTCCATGCAATGCAGACCGCAGACGTGAAATAATTCAACACATAATCTCTATTAATGGTAACTGCTTGAGAGCTGAATGAATACAGAAAAAAAGCTTCTTAAAAAAAACAAAAAACTTCTTTGTATTCTAAGTAAACGAACGTTGTGTTTCAGGAGTCGTTCTTAAAGAATTGGAACAGAATTCAAACTTTAGCGTAAAGAGCAAGGTGTTGACTGGGTTTTACTTAATTTCTGTTCGTTTTTAAATAATGCCAGGAAATCTGCTAGACCTCCACGAAAAAATGCCTCCTCCCCATGGATTTATTCTCTAGACAATTCAATCCTGGTGAAAATTTACCCCTGACAATTACCCTTAACATCTTCAAAATTGATTTGGCAAAGAGAAAGCAAGACATAAGAAGAATTTCGTATAGGAATTCTGGCAAATTACCCCAGTGTAAAATTTACCCTAAAAGTTCACCCCCTGGAAACTTCCTTCCCCATGGAAATTCCCATCAGCGGACAATTCCCTCCCCCCCCCTCCCGCCACCCGAAAAATGTATGCATACTTCCCAATAACAAATACTATATGTAAGCAATGGGCAAAAATGGTAACTTAAAGTTCTTTCCCCAGGGGCTGTGGGGGGTTATGATATCTCCAAAGGTGTTGTTATTGGGCTTTTCAACTACTCTGAACAAACTGGCTATCTCAAAATTTAGATCAGACGATTTTGAGGAAAAAAGGGGTGTGGGAGGGGGCCTTGTTGCCCTCCCATCTTTTTGGTAACTTAGAAAGAGCACTAGAATTTTTAATTTCCGTTTGAACGAGCCCTTTCCCGATATTTTAGGACCACTGGGTCGATGCGATCACTCCTGGCAAAATAAAATAAACACGCACCCGTGATCTTTCTTCTAGCAACAAATAAAAAATTCCACATTTTTGTAGATACAAGCGTGAAACCTTTACCGTATTGTTCTCTGATACGCCGAATCTAATTGTGTGATTTTCATTAAAATCCTTCTTGAAAATTTTCTTCAAGAAAATTCTTTCTTGAAAAAAGAAAGGTGCGTCCGAATAGGTAATTAGTTACCTGGTTAATATGCGGGAACGAATTAGCAAATGGACCGAGGCCGCACATAAAAACTTATTGGCAAGTCAGGAACGACAGAAGACCTGTTATGATCACAACCGGAAACCCAGAGAGTTTGAAGCGGGAGAGGAAGTGCTGGTCCTCTTACCGTGTGGAAATAGCAAACTTGAGGTACAGTGGCAGGGCCCATACAAGATCCTGAAGAGATCCAGAAGTTTGGACACCTAGTGGAATTTCCCGAGGAGAAAAAGAAGTCAAAGCTTCTCCACGTAAACCTTCTTAGAAAGTACCACATGGCAAATCCGAATGAAATCTTATTTATTCAAGCAGACAACTATGCAGACACAAGTCTGGAAGAGATGACGAACTACAATCTCAGAAAATAAATATCACGATGTGAAAATAAGAAACGAAAAATGATAAACCATCACATCCCTTCCCCCTTAGGCACGGTTCCATGAGTTCTTCCTTCGAGGCCTCATTTATGACGAGAAAAGAGGAATTGCCACTTTGAGCACTATTTACAAAACGAGGAGGGGTCGCCTATTCCTGAAATCTTGACAGGGCATCAGCTTGACTGTACGGCTACTAATGGTGAAATCATATGCTTCTAGGGTGAGAATCCACCGAGCTAATTTCTCGTTCTGATTCGACATCACATCAGCCACCGTAACGGATCATGATCAGTTTCGACGAAGAAATGCCGACCCACCAGGAAGTAGTGGAACTTGGATATTGCCCATTTTATTGCTAGCGCCTCCTTCTCAATCGTGGAGTATCGACTCTCAGCGGGTGTCAGTTTCCTGCTAATGAAGCCGATAGGATGTTCCTCCCCGTCAGTCTGCTGGGTCAAGACTGCCCCCAGTCCTTTGCCGCTCGCGTCTGTTTGTAGTATGAAGGGCTCCTTATAGTTTGGATTCCTCAAAACCGGAGCTGAACACAACGCCTCCTTCAGAGACTCAAATGCCAGTTCTGCATTGGGGGTCCACTCGACTTCCTCAGGGGCCTTTTTGGTCGTCATCTGGCGGAGTGGTTCGGCCAAAGCTGTGAAATTCTGGATAAAGTGACCATAGTATCCAACTAGTCCCATAAATGCTCGAACATCCTTTTTGAAAGAGGCCTTGGATAATTGACAATCCCCTGGACCTTGCTCGTCGATGGCTTAACGACTCCACCTCCTACTGAATATCCCAAAAACTCCGCTTCTGTACCCCCAAACCTGCGCTTCCTTGGATTGACTGTCAGCCCTGCTGACTGCAATCTCTGTAGCACCATTTCGATATGTCGCAGGTGGTCCTGGAAAGTGTCACTGAAGATCACAATATCGTCGATATAACAGCGATAGAATTTCAAATCTCTGAGAACACGATCCATGAGCTTTTGGAATCTTCCACTTGCTCCTTGAATCCCGAATGGCATTACGAGAAACTCATATGGACCATTTGGCGTCACAAATGCTGTCTTGTGTATGCTATTAGGGTGCATTTTTATCTGCCAATATCCTCGAGTTAAATCTAGCTTGCTGATGAATTTAGCCGTTCCCATTCCCTCAAGGATCTCATCCGTGCGAGGTAATGGGTAACAATCCTGCCTTGAAATTTTATTCAGTTCCCGATAGTAGGCACAAAACCGCACCGTCCCATCTGCCTTTGGTTCTAGTACTATCGGTGACGCATTATCACTCTCCGACGGTCTTATAATTCCTTCTTGCAGCATCTTAGCCACTTCGGTTTCTACCATGTGCCGTTTCGATGCTGGAACTCAATAAGATTTTTTCGCACCGGTGGGTTACTGCCTGTATCGATCTCATGCATCACGAGATCGGTTTTCCCAGATGTTCACAAGATGTTCTGTATCTTCTCAAGATTTTAGCTAAATCCTTCCTCTGACTATGATTCAAAATTCCATTTATGGATGTCTGGAGGGCTTCTTCGAAGTCTCCGTCATTTCCTGTAGCCTTGTAGTCTTTCATCTCTTCCAGACTTGTGTCCGCATAGTTGTCAGCTTGAATAAATAAGATTTCATTCGGATTTGCCCTGTGGTACTTTCTAAGAAGCTTTACATGGAGAATCTTTGACTTCTTTTTCCCCTCGGGAAATTCCACTAGGTAATCCACACTTCCGGATCTCTTCAGGATCTTGTATGGGCCTTGCCACTGTACCTCAAGTTTGCTATTTCCACACGGTAAGAGGACCAGCACTTCCTCTCCCGCTTCAAACTCTCTGGGTTTCCGGTTGTGATCATAACAGGTCTTGTGTCGTTCCTGACTTGCCAACAAGTTTTGATCTGCGGTCTCGTCGGTCCATTTGCTTAGTCGTTCCCGCATATTAACCAGGTAACTGACTACAAATTCAGACGCACCTTTCTTTTTCTCCTCCCACTCCTCTCGTAACACATCTAGTGGTCCTCTGACGTGATGCCCATAGTTCAGCTCGAATGGTGAGAAACCTGTCGAAGCCTGTTTAGTTTCCCTGTAGGCAAACAAAAGATATGGAAGATACTTATCCCACTTCTTCGGCTCATCTCTGACAAATTTTCTTAGCATCTGCACTATGGTCCCATTTAACCTCTCAACCAATCCATCCGTCTCCGGATGGTAAACACTGGTACGAAGGGGTTTAATGCCAAGGGCCAAGTATATTCTCTGCATCGCTTGGGAAATGAGGTTACTTCCATTGTCGGTTAGAATCTCTGAAGGTATCCCCACTCGAGAGAAAAACTTGACCAATTCGTCAGCTATCTTTTGTGAGTGAGTCGAGCGAAGTGGTATAGCCTCCGGATACCTGGTTGCATAGTCACTTATCACTAGGATTCACTTTAAACCAGTTTTTCTACGCTCTAAAGGTCCTGCCAGGACCTTTAGGGAGGGGTTTTAATGGCACCTTCTCTATCTGGCGTTTTCTGGCTGTCATCTGGCAATCATGACACTGTTGACAATATTTTGCTACGTCCAGATAAACATTCGGCCGAAAGAATCTTTCAAGAATCGTGTCGGTTGTTCGTTGCCTGCCCATATGCCGTCCCATAGGTGAATTATGGGCCAGTTTTAGCATGTCTGTTCTGTAGACTGAAGGAACCACTAATTGCCACTTCTGCTCGTCCCAATCTCCATCATTGACTACTCGGTAAAGGATCTCATCCCTTACAATGAAATATTTTGCCTCTGTAGGTTCGGCCTTAGCCCGACCCAGAATTCTTGCAAGGTCTCATCCATCCTCTGTAACTCGGCAAAACTTTTCCCTTTCTGTCCAGGTTTCGTGGGAGCCTCCTCTCCGTCTGACTTGCCCTGAGAAACGGCCTTCTTTTTTCTACGCTTCTGCCCCCGACTCTTCCTTGCCTTTCCTCCTCCAGAAAACATTGAGTCATCGAAGTCAAACTGTCTTGCCTCCGAAATATCCGTTTGTAACTCACCCAGCTTGCTTGCTCGGGCCCTCGTTGTTACAAACACATCAACTTCCGAATCTACCAGCCTCAAGAATTCTGGAAAATTTCTCCCTACCAGGAACTTCTTTGGGATCCGATCCGAGACTGCAACCTTCACTGGAAGCTCAACAAGCAAACCATCCGCTTGTTTTACCCGTACGTCTACTACCACCGTAGGGTATTCGTGTGTGTCACCATGTACACATCTCAAGCTTCTAGGCTTCTCCCAGCTCCATAACTCTTCTGGTACCAACTCCGAGTGCAGAACTGTTATGTCCGCTACACTGTCCACCAGCATTTCCAAATTCCTTCCGTCTACTTTGCCATGAAGCACTACTGCTGCCCCTGCCGACTCCTGGTGATCGGGCCTTTCCGGGCTCTCAGCCAGGAAACCCTGCCGTGTATTTTCTGGCCGCTGCTTTTTCCTTGGACAGTTCTTCGCAAAACGTGACGTATCATCACACACAAAGCAGGCTCTCCTGTTTCCTGCTCGGTGACTCTCGCGCGAGCTTTCTTTCTTGGACTCAGCTCTCGCTTGATGACTGCTAACCCATCCTTTACGGCTGCCGTCAAAACTCCTCTGTTTCCTTCCCTCCTTGCCTGGACGCTGGTCTCTGTTATCGTCACCCGTCTTCAAACAATCTTTCGTTGTTTTACGAGCTAGGGCGCTAGCTTCCGCAAAAGAAACAGCTTCCTTAAGAGTTTTAAACTGCCTCTCCCGAAGGGCTATCTGCAGGTGGTACGGTACTGCCTCCGTAAACTGTTCCACCTGTAAAAGCTCAAAAATTTCTTCTACATCTTTCAATGGCACAACCACTCTGGCTGGCCGGATGCTTGTTGCCACCAGGTTCTCTGCCTGCGCTCTCAACGATATTAGACTGAGTCATCTATTGAAGCTGGTTGCCAGCTTCCTTCCGAATTCTCCGTAGGATTCCTTTTCTTCCACTTCGGAAGCGTATGCGATACGTTTCATTTGTGACAGAATACTTCTCAAGTATTGCTGTCTTAACCGCATCATAATCAGCAAATGTATCCGCTGATAAATCTGACAACGTCTCCAGTGCGGGACCGGATAGAACTGAATACAGCTGTGTAGCCCACTGTTCCCTAGGCCAGCCACTTGCCGTCGCAATGCTCTCAAACATGCTTAAAAAACGAGTCTATGTCGTCACTATCTGTCAGCTTCATTAGTTTGGGCCTAATTGTGGCTTGTACTGCAATAGGCTGCTGCTGATTTGTCGCAGGTTGACCCGCCAAGCTAGTTGTTAAGGCGTTTAGTGCTGCCATAAGCTGATCAAACTGTGCTGCATCCATTGGAATCGGATTTTTATTACCAAAGATCTGGATACTTGCTGAAACTTCTGGCAATACTTCTATCCCTACCTTTCCTTCCGCTTTCTCTGTCCTTGTCTTACTATCTTCTCTTTCGGAAATAGCCTCAGGCAAAAACTTCACACTCTGTTGTTCTCCCGTCTTGTAAGGACAACTGATCCCCTCCGCCGGGCTCTCAGCCCCACCTACAACCTCTGTTAAATGTGACTGAAATACCTGTTCCGTCTTACAGTTAAACTCTTTAAGAGGGTCGACTTTAGTCCTCCTCTTAGGAATCGCTGATGCTCCGTCGTTTAGAGTGTCGGGTAATTTAGCGTGAACTCGACCTTAGTCTGTCTCACAGACTCGGCAGGATTCTCGGGCTTACGACTTCACCCACCTTAGGTTACAAAAATGTTTTTTTTTCTTTATACTAAAATAAAATTCCTATAATCTCTCTAAGGTTTACGATAATATTGCCTTTCTTTACCGCCTCAATTACCGGCAAAATGTCACTCCAATTTGTCGACAATTAGGAAAACAGGAAAATTTGGTAGGCGTGTTTCAAGATATAATCAACTGGAAAGTATAGACTTTTCTCAAAAATCTAATAGGAGAACTGAAATGTTATATAAACAGCAAAATTGTCGTAACGTGAATTACTTAATCACGTTTAGACTTTTCTCAAAAGCCTAAACGGAGAATTGCAGTTCTAAAACACAGCAAAATGTTGGTAACGTGAATTAATTAATTAAGCTTAGACTTTTCTTAAAAGCCTAAACCGAAAACTGAAATTGTAAAACATCGAAATGTTGGTAACGTGAATTAATTGATTAGGTTTAGACTTTTCTCAAAAGCCTAAACGGAAAACTAAAATTATGCAAAACAACAAAATGTCGCTAGCGTGATTAAATTAGTTACCATTAACTCAGGAGCTCTTCAAACGGGATCACTTGCGGGAATAGTAGACACTTTGTCCCTATTCCAGATCCACCGTTCAACTTCTCTCCAAATTCAGGGATCTTATCCCGCCGCCAGACACCAAATGTGGTAACTTTTACCACAGCAACCAACAATTAGAACCCGAATCCTAAAATTGGTCTCAATCAGAAACCCTTATCGCTGTCTAAATTCACAAAGTGTGAAGATTTTCAAACAGAGGTCTTTATTCTACAAAGTTCAGGAAAGGTCTGACCATTTCATACGAACAAAAATTCATTAAAAACGAAACTAGCTTATATCTCGGCTCTCCGCCAAAACAGGTAATTAGCCTTTTTCAATTATCACACAATTACGAACTACAATCTCAGAAAATAAATATCACGATGTGAAAATAAGAAAAGAAAAATGATAAACCATCACATCACCCCCTAGTCAATACCTCGCTCTTTAAGCCAAAGATTTTTTAGTACTTTCATAAGAACTATTTATTCTAATTAACGGCCTGTGTGATTAAGGGGTCATTTTTAAAGAATTGGAACAAAATTCGAACTTTAGCTTCAAGAGCAGGTATTGACTAGGGGGCGAACCCAATATTAAAAATCTATGAATATAGAAGTTCGTTACGTAAGTTAATTCGTAAGTTACTTGTATTTATTACTAATTAAAACGTTCGTAAAAAAATTAAACAAGTTTCGAGAAAGCGATTTAACCAAATAAAAGTATAATTGATGTGCAAATTTTGTTTTAATTATTCATGTACGGTGAGCCAAAATCAAACCAGCATTAATTCAAAAATGTTCAAAAATTAAATAAAAAAAAACAAGTTTTTTAACTGAAAGTAAGGAACGACGTTAAAACTTAAAACGAACAGAAATTATTCCGTATATGAAAGGGGCTGTCCCCTCCTCAACGCCTCGCTCTTTACGCTAAAGTTTGACTTTCTCACAACTCTATTTTTTTTAACAATACAAAACTTTAGCGCAAAGAGCGAGGGTGCCCTTGCGAGTAAGGGGGAGTAGACCCCAAAAGTCCACATTGTGAGATACCAGTGGGAACGATCATTCTGTTTTATTTAATTGAATTTGACTTTCTCACAACTCTATTTTTTTTAACAATACAAAACTTTGGCGCAAAGAGCGAGGGTGCCCTTGCGAGTAAGGGGGAATAGACCCCAAAAGTTCACATTGTGAGATACCAGTGGGAACGATCCTTCTGTTTTAATTAATTGAAATGTATCACCAGTTTGATTACGTAACTAGGAGAGTCGTGCCAAAAAGACTGGTTTGGTGCTAATCTGTCGTTTGTGGCATCATTGTTTGGACGAGCCCTCTTGACAAAAAAAAAAACAAGACGCCTCTATGCTTCAGATTGGATTCGCTACAGTGTTACTGCGTATTTTGACTATTCTATGTACAAAATGGAACCTGCGTTAAGTAAAGATTTACCTGATATAGAGGTACTGTTTTACTTCATAAAGATAAATAATTTCTTAGACCATGCTGCCTTTCCTTTTTTTTATAAACGAAAACATAAATGGCGGATAAAAACTGAATAAAATTTCAAATTCAGTTGAAATTTTATAATTTCAACTAAGTCCTACGTAATTACATACGTTAGGTCAGATTTGTGTTTATATTAGAGGTACTTATGTATTACAGTGACCTAACTCAAGAAGTAAAGTTCGGTTAATCCTAATGAAATATACCTAAATATAATGAAAATATAATACTTTAGCAACAAAATAATGGAAACTACAACAAAGAATTATATAAAGCAGGCCACCCAGAACGTGTTATATTAAATACCTAACCAAAATACAAACTCTATATATTAAATATTTAATTAAAATATACCTATATAGTAGTTTATGTTACTGTGCCTAAGCTAACTGTCTCTGAATGCAGACATACAAACCGGTTTTACGCAGACAGATCAGATCAAACTTTCTGAGTGGGGTCGCTATAATACATAAGTACCATATTAGACAGTGTGTCCACAAAACGGTACCAAGAGGAGGTTTGAACCTACAGTTAAGGTCGAGATTATGGGCTATTGAGTATGAAACATGTTTTTTTTTTTAAAATACTTCATAATATGCATAATAATTGTAGCTAACACACTTTGTTTGCAACTCCGCTATACTTTAACCCCCCCCCCCCCTAATTTGCAAATACAT